>JAAGEH010000293.1:27654588-27994521 GCA_011751065.1 Lasiurus cinereus | reverse complement strand
ACACACACACTCCCGCTGCTTGTTGGTAGAATGTTACTGCTTTTTAAAAATGGAGAAACAAAACGTTCTTAAAATCTCTGAGAAAACATTTGTGATGGTTTTGAAGGAGTGTGTATAGGTGTTTCCCCCGACCCACTGCTGCCACGTTGCCTGTTGTAGGTCTTTGGAAAAAGTTTGTTTTCTGCTGCCTGTTACTAGGTTTACTTTAGCAAACTAGTGCCAGATTTCTTTTTTTTTTTTCTTTAGCTGTATACTGAAATTGCTCTAAATTAGTTTCTTGGTGGTTTTAGTCTTTTCTTTCTTTCTTTCTTTTTTTCTTTCTTTCTTTCTTTCTTTCTTTCTTTCGTTCTTTCAGTTTTCTTTATTAATCATTTCATTGGCTGTGAAAAATGAAATTGAACCTCAAATCTGTTACCCTTAAGCTCCCCACTCTCCTTGTCCTTTTCTGGTTAGGTTAATTGTATGTAAGTTGTGGTTTTCAGTGTAAATAAACTATTTCCTTAACATTTGAGGGCTTTTGAAGACTCTGCACAGCTAAAATTACTAAGGTATCAGTCTTGCTTTCTTACTCATATTGGAAGAGAACTATGTCACTGCAGTTTTGAATTGGTATATTTATAACTTAAGATCGGCAAGAGGACATACATAACTTACTGTAAGATATCTTTTGGCTTTCCTCATTGCAGGTAGCATACTGTATCTATTTAGAAAAACAAAGAAGAGGTTGTAGATATGACTAAAGGGTGGTTTTAAGTTATATAATGAATGCTTGCATTGGACTTTGCTTCAGTACTATTTTTATTACATGGTTGTAATAAATGATTCCTTTATTGGACATATAAAGAATAGAGTTATTAGATATAGTTAGTTCCTTTGGTGTCTAGGAATATATGGACATTTTCCTAAATGATTAATTTTGTGGGTAACATGACCAGGCTATAGGTTATATGTGTGCTCCTATGTCTCTGTCCTTCAGTTTTGTTTTTTGTGTTTTTTTCCAAACCAAGAGCAAAAACTTCAATTTGTGAATTCTTTTTCTCATCATTGTTGAAAACCTGACTCCTCTTGCTTTTATGGGAGCAAACATTCCATAAAAGATACATTCTTACATTTTAGTGCTGCCTCTCTCTCTTAAATTCAAATTTTAACGGGACAGTAGATAGTCTAGCTTTTATCGGAAACAAACTCAGCCCGTGTTCTGCCAGTGCTCTGATTTACTTAAGGGAATTTGGTACATAATGTAGGTATCTAGGTAAGCGATGTTATTTCCAGTGAGTTAGTCTGAGGGAATGTAGCCGGGTAGTTAAGAGCAGGGCTGCCCTGGTTGAAATCCCAGCTGTGCCACTTAATTGCTTCATATTCCTGTGCATCTCCCTCTACCTTTCTGGGCTGTAGTTTTCTTATCTGATAAAAAGGCAATTCAATAGATTTAATTTATGAGAAGCCCTTTGAATATCACCTGGTTTGTAGCATATCGTCTATACATTTTAGTGATGACTGATAATTAAATCAAGTGTTTTCACAATCTTTAGTTTCCTTTTACTAGTTTTCTTTTTCTTCATGATACAAAATTCGACAACATTTTTAAAGAGTATTACATACATAGTTAAAGAGTATTTATTGATAATTCTTATGAGTAAGTTCTGCTCTGATTTAAAAACTTATGATTGGGCACCAGACATTTTCTATGTATTTCTATTTATACTTTTTTAGTTGACTCATGAAAAATCTCCTGATGACCTAGCCTAAAACTTATTACTGTGAATCAGTGCTCCTGAACTTACCCTGCATTTGTGGGCGCTGGAGGTGTTACCTGGTGTCAGTTTGAAAATTCTAAAATTCTCTCTATGTGTGTTAGTATAGTCAGAGGCTATTCATTTACATATATGCTGATATTGTGTGCTAGTTAATGTTTTCCAAAAATATTAATATCAAAGCTCTAATGTTATTTGAATGTCTCTTATAGATGAACTAATTCTTTATAGTTATTTTTTTTCCTGGTGAATATTATCCAAATCTATTTGTTTTGATCATTCTTAGCATAAAGGCTCAAAGATCAGAGGAAATTTAGATCTTTTTCTAGAACTTAGTCTATGTTATAATATTTAATTTAACCTCATCCACGCTTCATTATTTTGTGTCTTTTGGACCAAAATTCAGTATTTTTGCCCATTTCTTAATATATAATGATGATACCCGGTTCTACAGAATGTTGAATAAATTAATGAATTAAAGGTTATAAAGGATCAAGGCAATGTGCCGTAGGTTTTATAGCATTCTTTATCTTTTAGTTGAATTCTATTAAACTGTTTTCTAGTAGATCTCAAAATACAGTTTGAGGTTCCTGAGACCTCAGGAGTTTTATGAGGTCAAAAGTTAGCATCCATAAAAGACCCATTGAAAATGGAAGATAGATCAATGAATTTTAATGGAATAATGTAAGAAAAGTTCAGGGATATCCATGCTTTTAGACTCCACATTGCAACTCACTTTTAAGAAACTACTTATTGTCAATTTTTCAGTGTAGTGTCAAAGAATCATATCTGCACTCATCTGAAAAGGCCATTAAAAAAGACCTTCTTTTTCCAACAACATATCTGTGTTGGGCCAGAGTTTCTTTATATATTTGAGCCAAAACATTACATCACCACATACAATGTTATTTGTTAACATGTAATGACTTATTTTCAAATGATTTAAAATGATTATTAACTATAATTTCTAATCATGATAAATGGATATAATTCACAGGAACGAAAGCTCTTTGGTATCTTCAATACATTTTAGGAGGGGAAATGTGTCTTGAGTTCCAAAAGTTGAAAATCACTTGTCTCTGCTGTTGTGTACACCCAGTGATTGTTAACAAAAAAAAAAAAGATATTACTTTATTTGTGTTAGCCTTATTGGCTGTTATGCCAAGGAAGGAGTGCCCTATTCAAATAAGAAAAAATGATTCTAATCCAGATGAAATTTTCAAGCTGACAAAAATGAGTAATGGCTGAGAAGTATGTGTTGCACTTTGCAGGCTCTGGGCATTCTGTAAGAGTGGTGACAAAAGTCATCTGTCTGTTAATAATTTCCAGCGAATGGATGTCTGAGTGCCACATTGTAAAGTAAATTACAGTATGGCAAAAGCTGAATGTAAAGCGCAGGGTGGACACTGGACCTCGCTGTGTCATGTAGATTGGCATTCCCCTGCCAGCTTGGACACAACAAAACTAACCTTGAGTGAGTCATGAGATCTCCCAGCCTCAGTTTCTCTATTTTAAAGAGAATGACTTGAACTAGATGCTCTCTAAGGGTCTGCACCCCTTAGCACATTTGCTAATGTAGTTTCAAGTATGTTTTAATCACAAGTCTAGCTTTTCAATTTCCAGGGTAGTCTGGATAGAAAAATCATTTACCTTTGAAAAGCAGGATTTTTAAAATCAGATCTTTCTGTTTTGCAAAATTTGACACTTACTATGAATTTCTTATCCTTTTGATTTACACCATTCCTTTTGGAAACAGGTTTTACTGTTGACATAATGTTGGGTGTTTATGATGATGGGGTAGTCACTTTTGATAGCATCATAAAACAATGCTAACATAGACTTAGACTTTTGAATATAAAGTTCACTACTTCAAAGGGCATATTTTGGTAGGTTTCAAGACAAGCAGTCAGATATTTATCTTAATATATGCTGCACTTTTTCATGATAGAATGAAATAATTTAGTAAAAACCTACCATAACTGTTTATTTTTCAAATGTTCCTAGAGTTTTTTGAAATTCCCTTTCTATAATAAACCCAAACCTGCAGATTTCAAGAAGCTTGTTACAGAGATTGCCATGTCTCTTAGTAAACGTTCTGAGTAAACCCTTGAGCTGTAACTATCTCTTTATAATGAAAAGGATGAAAGGTTGATGGGTTTGGGGTGGAGGGAGCGATTGATTGATTATTGGTGCTGACCATAACAAATACATCTATTAAGGATTACTTAGGTCATTTGGAAAAGGAAAGATGGAATTTTCCTTTTCTTATTATTTGTCTCATAATATTTTGATTTTGAAGTTGCTGGTGTACCTTGAATTCCTCTAGGTTAGTATTCTAAATATTATTAGAAATGATCTTCAAATGAGACTTGCTTCTCCTGATGATTCATTTACTTTCATTCATCTGTGTTATTTCTGGTGAAAGTGGTGATACTTCTATTAAAAAAAACAACTTTTAGTTTAATTTTTTTAAAATCCATAAACCACTCCGTATAATGTGCTTTCATACATCTTGCTTTTAACATCAACAGTATCCTAGCTTTATATGTTAGTACTAGAGACCCTGTGCACAAAATTCGTGCATGGTGGGCGGAGGGTATCCCTGCACCCTCTCCAATCTGGGCCTCCTAGAGGGATATCTGACTGTCCATTTATCCTGCTGGGATCAGGCCTAAACTGGCAGTCGGACATCCCTCTCACAATCCAGGACTGCTGGCTCCCACTGCTGGCCTGCCTGCCTTCCTGATTGCCCCTAACTGCTTCTGCCTGCCAGCCTGATCACCCCCTAATCACCCCCCTGCCAGCCTGATTGATGCTTAACCACTCCTCTGCCAGCCTGATTGCTCCTAACTGCTCTCCTCTGCAGGCCTAGTCCCCCACAACTGCTCTCCCCTACAGGCCTGGTCATTCCCCACTGCCCTTCCTTGCAGGCCTGGTTGCCCCCAACTTCCTTTCTCTGCCGGCCTGATCACCCACAACTACCTTCCCTTGCAGGTTTGGTCCCTCCCAAATGCCCTCCACTGCTGGCCATCTTGTGGTGGCCATGTTGTGTCCACATGGGGTCAGTCATCTTTGATCACATGGGGGCAGCCATCTTGTGTGTTGGAGTGATGGTCAATTTGCATATTATTATTTTATTAGATAGGAGGATTAAATAAGATAAAGGCCTGGTGCACTGGTGGGGGCACGCTGGTTTGCTTGGAAGGGTGTTCTGGATCAGGGTAGGGGTTCCCTTGGGGTGTAGGGTGGCCGGGGCAAGAGGACTCTGGTGGTTTGCAGGCCAGCCACACCCCTTGGAGACCCAAGCAGAGGTCTTGGCATGTGGGATCTATTTATCTCCTATAATTGAAACTTTGTAGCCTTAAGTGGAGTCAAGCCTCCTGCTTGCTCCATGGCCACAGCCATTTTTGTTGGGATTTATTTATCTTCTATAATTGAAAGTTTGTAGCCTTGAGTGAAGGCCTGGGCCCCCTAGGGTGTGTGGAAAGCTTGGCTTCCTCCATTGCTGGGAAACCCAAGCCTCTAGCATTCTCTGTGGCTGCAGCCATCTTGATTGGGGTTAATTTGCATACTCGCTCCTTTGGGTGTAGCTTGTTGGTGCATCAGAGGTATAGTCAATTTGCATATTACTCTCTTATTAGATAGGATGTCCACCTTTTGTGATCTAAACATTTTGAACTGTTTAATTCTTATCCTGAAAAGTTGAAAAAATAATGGTTTCAGTTAAATCAATTCAAAAGTATTCAACTTCAGGCAGTTTTTATTATGGTGACACACTGAAAAATGGACCTGGAGATTTACTTTTATTGATTTGATGCCTTTTGCAATATTGAAGTTCTGAGTGTGTCTGACCTTTTCTATTTTTGTTATGTTTAGAGTAATAGCAGATGTCATATTGATCACCACAATTTAGGAATAACACTTCACTTCCCCTAATGCTTTGATGACATTAATTTTTTTCTCTGAAATAATACTCCCCTCCCCCAAGGTTTTCAACTATTGCTTTAGGTTCATATCACTCACCTACAGATAAAATTTCAGCTCTGTGACTAAATAATATATCATTTTATTTACTAAATTCAAATCAAAATGAAAATATTGGCTTTTGGATTATGTTTAAATATAGCCATTAAATTGTATATTTTTGTGGACTACTTTTCAATATTTATTAATGAAAGTCCAGGAGATATAAGCATGTTAAGTGGGTAATGTCTTCATCTTAAACTTTAGAATTTCTAGTTGTTTTTATTTTTTTATTGATTTTCCACAGAGAAGAAGGGAGAGGGATAGAGAGCTAGAAACATTGATGAGAGGAGAACATCGATCAGCTGCCTCCTGCACGCCCTCTACTGGGGATGTGCCCATAACCAAGGTACATGCCCTTGACTGGAATCGAATCTGGGACCTTTCAGTCTGCAGGCCAACGCTCTATCCACTGAGCCAAATGGGTTTCGGCTAGAATTTCTAGTTTTAAACTTGTCAAGCATAGACTTTGTTTTCTTTCAGTTTTAAGAGTTTTATTTTATAATGTAATGATGAAGCAAATGTAATAAGCATATAAGTAAACCTCTGGATTTATAATAAATATTGATATGGCCAAGATGTACTTAATTGATCTGTAAACCTTTGGATTAATGATAATTAGTGGTAAGGCCAAGACCAACATTTTATGTAGAAAAGAGGTAGAAATTGCTTGTATAGTACTTTATGCAAGAAATAGAAAACTCTAGTTTCAGGAAGGAAAGGTGACAAACAAAAGGTAATTTGAATATTTAAAAAGTTAATACCTAGCAAGAGAGTGTGAGATAATAACTGGGCGTGTTAATTCATTATCGTGGCTATAACTTAAGTTTATTAATGATGAATACTTCATTGGTATGAAACCTCACCTTATGTAGGGTGTGGAAACTGTAAAAGAGTGGTTTTACAGTTGTTCGTGTGGAAAATAATATAATAATTAATAATAATAATAATACAAGAATAAACTCTTTGTTTTACATACTCACAACTGTAAGCCTACTTTTGCCCCACCTTGCATATTAGGAGTTGTTGAAACAAATACCAAAAATTGCCACCTAAAACAGAATGACATGTGTGTAATAAGCGAAATCAACTTTGGGTATTCTGACAGGCAAAGATTATCTAGGCAAGTCTTAGAAAATGGGGCATGGGGAGCAGTGGTGGTCAGACTTGGTGTTTATGCTTAGTCTTGAGCAATTTGCAGGAGCTGGGGGTGTGCGCTTCCTGATGGGAGTTATTTGAGCAGAACCCTGGAGATGGGCAGATAACACCGCATGGTCCAGCTATGTTGTGTGATGGGCTGTGATGGAGGAAGTTGGGGGAAGAAAGCCTGGAAGAGGTTAGTTGGAATTAAGAGAGAGTAGAACTTGAAAGTCATACTAAGAAATTTGTACTTGATTTGGTAGATAATGAGGAGCTATTGGAATGTTGGAATGGGAAGTGGCATGAGCTGAAGTGCACTTTGGAAAAACCTTAATTAGGCAGTGGTGGTGGGATGGATGTGAGCAGAAAGAGCCTTGTTAAGAAGTTATGGCAGCAGCCCAAGAGAATAGGAACCTGCTTCTCTGGAGCAGGATGTTGGGGGTAATGGAAAAAGGAGACAGACATGAGACAGTACAGAAGAAACCTTTGTAGGAGTGAATTTTGAATAAAAACTTTAATCACCACGCACAGAAAAGTTGAAAGTCCATTAAAAAGAAACAAGGACATTCTCCCACCTAACCACAATAAAACCATCAAAGTCAAGAAATTAACATCTACTTCATAGTCACCATTCTGGTTGTGCCAGTTGTCCCAATAAAGTCTTTGTGCTAGCTGAAGGATCTAGTTCAGAATTGCATCTTGTGATTGCTTTTCATGTCTCTTTAGTGTCCTTCAGTCTGGGACAATTTCATTACTTGACAACACTTTCAAAGATTAAAGGCTGGTTATTTACTAGAAAGTCCCTTTATTTGGGTTTATCACATGTTTCCTCAATGATTAAATTCAGGTGATGCAGTTTGGGCAGACATGTTACAGCAGTGATGCTTCATTCTTCTCATTGCTTCCTGCTAGGTAATAAGCAATTTCCCTTTGCACCATTACCTGTCCACTTGGATCACCTGATTCAGATGCTGTCTGCCAACCTTCTCCACAGTGAAGATCCTCTTTCCCCTTTGCAGTTAATGAGATATTTGGGGAAGAGGTACTTTAAGACTGTATAAACATCCCATTCTTCAACAAACTTGGTTGATTGATTTAATAACTTACGTCTGCATGGCATCATTGTTTCTTATCTTTTTATAGGTTGGTTATCATTTTTATGTTCACATTGTTCTGATTTAGCCAGTGGGAACCCAAGTACACTGCTTTCTGTATCCTTTTGCTATGTTCCCATCCTTGCCTGAACACTTTCTTGCGTAAGGCCCATCTTGTACATTTCTCATGCCAGTCCTAGAATCAGCCATTTCCCAGGGACCCTTCCTCCCCAATCCACCAGATGCTTTACTGTCTATGATTGTGGTCTAAATCTGCATCCTAGGTTACAGGACCACACTTTCTCTAAGGATGCCCTTCATACCCTACTCAAGCGCTGACTGTCCCTGCTAGACTGTCCTCTCCCTACAAGTTGATACCTTACACTGGACTCCGCAAACACATGGATGACATGCCCCTGCTCTGATTCACACTTTTCATATCTGGCATCAGAGCCACAATCGGGCTTCATGCCCCACCATGGGCCACCACAACTGGAAACCTCCCACTGTGGATATCCATTTTGCTATGTCTTGCCTTGATAGCTTTAGGACTAATCTAGAGACCCAGTGCACAAAATTTGTGCCCTGTGGGGGTGGGGGTGTCCCTCAGCCCAGCCTGCACCCTCTCCAATCTAGGACCCCTCAGAGGATGTCCAACTGCTGGTTTAGGCTGGACATCCCTCTCACAATCCAGGACTTCTGGCTCCCAACCACTCGCCTGCCTGCCTGCCTGATTGCCCCTAACCACTTCTGCCTACTAGCCTGATCACCCCCTAACCACTCCTCTGCCAGCCTGATCAACACCTAACTGCTCCCCTGCCAGCCCGATCATCCTCAACTGCCCTCCCCTGAAGGCCTAGTCACTCGTAATTGCCCTCCCCTGTTGGTCTTGTCCCCCCCAACTGCCTTCCCTTTTTTGCAGGCCCAGTTGCCCCCAACTGCCCTCCCCTGCCAGCCCAGTCACCCCCAAGTGCCCTCTCCTACTGGCCTAATCACCCACAACTGCCCTTCCCTGACGGCTGACCATCTTGTGACCACATAGGGGTAGCCATCTTTTGCCCACATGGGGGTGGCCATATTGTGTGAGGGTGTGATGGTCAATTTGCATATTATCTCTTTATTATATAGGATTGTTGAGAAAGGAGAGAAGTAGGTATGTGAGTAGAAGTGGAGAGTGAAGTATATGGAAAATTAGTGGAAAACTCGCATATTATGAGCTTGCTTATCATGGATAATGGTGAGCAATTAAGAGCTATGCAGAGATCAGCCGAAACTGGTTTGGCTCAGTGGACTGAAAGGTCCTGGGTTCAATTCCGGTCAAGGGCATGTACCTTGGTTGCGGGCACATCCCCAGTGAGGGTGTGCAGGAGGCGGCTGATCCATGTCTCTCTCTCATCGATGTTTCTGGCTCTCTATGCCTCTCCCTTTCTCTCTGTAGGAGAAAAACCAATAAAATATATTTTAAAAGAAAAAAGAGCTATGCAGAGATCAAGTGGAGGAGGCTAGGAGAAGAAGTGATGATTTCCCTTAGTTGTATGAATTCTTCTAAGTTCCAGAATGTCTCTGATTGGAAGGGTTTTCTGTATAGGTAGGAATGTTGATCTGGAGGCATGAGAAACCTCTTTTTAGGCGGTCATTGTGGGTACTATTGTTCAGGCAGAGAATTTGTATAGTGACCAAAGTACATTTTAAAGTACATTTTTTTTAGGAATTTGGAAGATTAGCAATACATCCTAATAGAGGAGTGAGTTGTTTAACGAATCAAGATAGTGCCCAGTCTGGATGCCATAGGGAAGAATAACTTCCAAACTGGAGGAGCTCTAATGCTCTAAGTCCAGCACTCTGTGGGTACAGGTACTGAAACAAGGACTAGAGAGATTACTTGCCTGTTCCTGTATTATGCAGAGAAGTGAGTAACAGTCCTGGGAGTAAAAACCTTCCCTTTCGTCTATTCTGTTAACCTTTCCTTCCAGGAAGAGATGGTGATTCCAAACCTGACGATTGGGCTGGAAAGACAAGGAATGAGACAGAATAATTGGTGAGAGATGGATGCTAATGATTTTCAAGAAGGAATTCTGTCCAGTGGTGGGAACAGGCATCAGAATGTGCTTGGCTAAGAGTCAGTTAGCAATGAAGAGGTGAGACTTGGAGCTGTGGGTGCATTGTTTGCTCTCGGGAGGCATGTATTTGGTGGTAAAGAGAAGGGGGTTGAGGGAAGAGGAGGTACCACACGGAAACAGCAGGATCTGAGTCAGGGTTCTGTTGGACAGGGAAGATGTGAAAAGGGCAATGGACCAATGCTGAAAATGACATTTGGTTCAGTGGATAGAGTGTCGGTCTGTGGACGGGAAGGTCCCAGGTTCGATTCTGGTCAAGGGCATGTACCTTAGTTGTGGGCACATCCCCAGTAGGGGGTGTGCAAGAGGCAGCTGATCGATGTCTCTCTCAGATATTTCTAACTCTCTATCCCTCTCCCTTCATCTCTGTTAAAAAATCAATAAAATATATATTAACAAAACTTCGGAGCATGGGAAGATATTTGATGGGGACAGTGTTCTGGGAAGGTGAGAATAGAAATCAAACTACAGCGAGCCTTAGAGTTAGATATTTGCCAGATTGAGCCAATACGTGTAAGCAGTTGATAACAGCTAGTGTCCACGAATCAGATATGGGAATCGAAGATCAGAAAGGACATATGTGATTTGCTTAAGGCCATGTAGTTCATGTAAGTGAAGGAACAAATACTCAAGTTAGAGAAGAAAATTGAATGCCCTAAGAAACAGACAGCCACATGGACCCTTTAACAACATACATCAGGTTTTGTGGCTGATAGAAAGCCCTCTGGCTGCTTCTCACTGCAAGCAGCATCGAGTGGAGTACCTGAGAGTCTGTAAAGCATTCACTCAACCGGCCCCTATCAACCTTATTTAGTATCTGTTTCCTCCTGGCTCATTCCCCACACTGACCTTTCTATGGCTCAGATGAACCATGCCCCCCTTTCTTCTGGGGGCCTCTGTACATACTATTCCCCCTGTTAAGAAGTCTGCCTCCAGATTTTGGTTTTTTGCCCCTTGTTGTCCCTTATGATTAATTCACATGTCACTCTCTCAAAGAGGCTTCCTTAACCATGATATTTCAAGTGACTACACTCCAACCTTCTAACACGTTTGTTGTCTTCATAGCACATGCCTATCCAAAATCACATGGGTTTCCTCACCTCTCCTAATTAGAATGTAAACTTCCTGAGAGTAGGGACCTTATCTGTCCTATTTGCCAGTATACATTCACCATCCCTAAAACAGAGCCAGATACACTGTTGATGTTCAATAAATTCTGAATGAATGAATGAATTAGCAGAGGGACATGGGAATGGGTATGTATTTGGGGTAACTAGGTAGGTGTAGGTCAGTGGTCGGCAAACTCATTAGTCAACAGAGCTAAATATCAACAGTACAATGATTGAAATTTCTTTTGAGAGCCGAAAGCTGACCTCTGCGTATGGGCCATGAAGTTTCAATCGCATTGTACGTGCACGCCCACACGTGGTGGTTTGTGGAAGAGCCACACTCAAGGGGCCAAAGAGCTGCATGTGGCTTGCGAGCCACAATTTGCCGACCACTGGTATAGGTGATTATGTAAGATTAATACACTTATTTTTAAAGACTGGTAACTGAGAATTCTGAGTTTAGTAAAAAATTATGACCTCTCTCAGCATATTTTAGGATTTTCATAAAATAATCAATAGGTATTATTCTTGCTTTTTCTAATCTCAGCATAATAGTTTGTAATGGTATATTATGCAAAGCTAAATGGTGACATAGTCTTTATTATGAGATCATTTATTTAACTTACAAACTGTAAAATTAATCTTTAGGTGTATAGTTCTATGAACTTTGTTAAATGCATAGTCATGTAATCACCACCCATTCAAGATACAAAATAGTTCTATCACCCACCAAAATTCCCTTGTGTTGCCCATCATAGTCACCCTCTTACCTCACTACCAAGCCTTAGGGACCATTTATGTGTTTCCCATCCCTATTGTTCTGTTTTTCTGGATTGTCCTATAAATAGAATCCTACTTTATATAACTTTTTGATTCAGCTTCCTTTATCCTATGTGATAAAGAATACATCTGCTAATTGACCATTACACCCTCACAAAGATGGTGGCATCCACAGCCACAAGATAGCAGTGCCCAGTCCTCTCAGCCTTATTGGGGCAGCAGGTGAACCTGCCTCTGGAGTACCTCAATCCCCTCAGCCCCCCAGCCACCCAGGGCTGGCCCAAGGCACAGGCAAGCCTCGGATGGCGGCTTCCTAACTGCCCAGGGCCACCTGAGGCTCAGGTAACCAGGGCTGACCGAGGCTTGTGCTACTGGCAGTGGCAGCAGCAGAAGTATGATTGGGGCATTGCTTTCCCCTGGTTTCCCAGTTGCCTCCTGCCCCTGAGGGCTCCTAGACTATGAGAGAAGGCAGGCCAGGCTGAGGGACCCCCCCACTTCAGTGCATGCATTTTTAGATAGGACTAGAGGGATTATGCTAATTGACCATCATTCCCCATAAAGATAGTTACACCCACAGCTGAAGCTGAGTTCCCATAAGGAGCCTTAACTAGCAATCAGCAAGGACCTGAGGCTACTCCCTCCCCCACCCTGAAAGGCTTGACAGGGCACCTCAGGCCACACTGCCCCACCCTAACGCCAGGCCAGGGGACCTCAGGCTGTGCCCCCCACCAGGTAGGACTTGACAGGGGACTTTAGGCCATGCCCCCCACCCTGGCACCAGACTGGGGGACCTCAGACTGTACCCCCTGCCCAGCAGGGTTTGATGGGGGACCGCAGGCCACACCCCTGCCACAGCATCATGCCAGGGGACCTGAGGCTGCACCCTTCTGCTTGGCTGGGCTTGACAGGGGACCTCAGACCACAATCCCTGCCCCAGTGCCAGGCCAGAGGTCCTGAGGCCACGTCCCCTGCCTGGTGGGGCTTAATGGGTGACCTCAAGGTGCGTTTCCTGTCCTAGTGCTAGGCTAGGGGACCTCAGTCTGCTTCCCCCACCCCAGGGCCAGGCTGGGGGACCTCAGGCCACACCCCACACCCCAGGACTTGGCCACGGGACCTCAGGATGTGCCTCCCCTGCCTGGTGGGGCTTGACAGGGGACCTCAGGCTATGCTCCCTACCCAGCAGGGCTTGACAGTGAACCTCAAGGTGCACCCTCAGTGCTGGGACAGGGCAACTCAGGCCATGGCCCCCGCCCAGTGCGGCTTGACAGGGGACCTGAGGCTGTGCCCCTCTGCTGGTGGGGCTTGATGGGGGATCTGAGGCTGCACGCCCCACCCCCCTCCCGCCTGGCAGGACTTGACAGGTGACCTCAGGTTATGCCCTCCACCCAGTGGGACTTGACAGGGGATCTCAGGCTGTGTCTCCCACCTGGCGGGGCTTGACAGGAAGCTCAAGGCCGCCCCCTGCCCTGATCTGGGCTGGGGGACCTCAGGCCATGCCCCCCGTCCTGGTGCCAGGCCAGGAGACCTGAGGCTACGTCCCCTGCCAGCAGGGCTTGACAAGGTTGGGACTGGCCAGGTCTGGATCTAGCCCAATGTGGGCAGGGGCTGGCTGGATCTGGGTCTCCAGAGATTTTTGAGGCTCATGTGGGTGACTTGACTCTAGGTCCCATGGTGCACCCCAGACTCTTAACAGGAGAAAGGTTTTCATATGCATTTTACTAATTTTCTTTCATCTCTGGCACTTCTATTATAGAGAAAGGGCAAATAGCAATATTAAATTATTTCCTCTAATTAATCCCCTTTTAATGTGCATGAATTTTGTGCACTGGGCCGCTAGTTTAATATAATGCATTTGAGATCCATTTAGGTTGTTGAACATAATAATAATTAGTTTCTTTTTAGTGCTAAGCAATATTATATACCACAGTTTGCTCATCTAAGGTCCCCCATCAAGCCCTGCTGGGCAGGGGGTACAGTCTGAGGTCCCCCAGTCTGGTGCCAGGGTGGGGGGCATCTCTTCCTTGTAGATGGACATTTGTTTTGTGTGTTTTTTTTCCAGTTTTGGCTATGACAAATAAAAGCTTTGTTAATATTCACATACAAATATCTGTATGTACAATGCTTTTTCTGCAGTAAATTTCTACAAGTGGAATAGCTAGATCATATGATAGATATAGGTTGAATTTTTCGGAAACTGTCAAACTGTTTTCCAAAATAAACCATTTTTCATTTCCACCAGCAGTCTGTGAGAGTTCTCTCTCTATATCCTTGCTGATACTTGAGATAATCAGTCTTTTTAATTTAGACATTATAGTAGCTGTACAATGCTATCTCATTATGGTTTAAGTAGACATTTCTGTAATGCCTAATTGAAACTAAATATCTTTTCATGTGCTTACTTGCTATCCATATGCCTTCTTTTTTTAAAAAAAAAACATATTTTATTGATTTTTTTACAGAGAGGAAGGGAGAGGGATAGAAAGTCAGAAACATCGATGAGAGAGAGATATCGATTAGCCGCCTCCTGCACGCCCCACACTGGAGATGTGCCCGCAAGCAAGGTACATGCCCCCGACCGGAATCGAACCTGGGACCTTTCAGTCCACAGGCTGATGCTCTATTCACTGAGCCAAACCGGTCTCGGCCCTTCTTTTCATGTTTTTTAACTTTTGCCTTTTTTTTTTACTTTTCTTTTTTTGAAAAATAACTACTTAATATTCAATATTTTATAGAAGGAAAAATAATAGGCATTTTTCAAATTATTTAGTACCTACTATCATCTCAATGTGGATTTAAAAAACACACACATGAATGTGAAACAAACCAAATGGCTCCACTGTATTTCCATCTAGGGGAGAGATGACTCACATGAGTATGTACAGCCTTTTTTGTCATTGTTCCCTTATTATGTGTTTGGTCATATGATGCAGTTAAAACTGTTTCCGAAAATTAGGAAAGGGAGAGTTCTATGTGGGCTAGAATAGTCAAGGAGAGTTTCATGTAGGAGGTGAGATTTCCACTGACATTTGAGGATTGGTGGTGTTTAGTCAGCAATAGAGAGGTATTATAGGAATAAGTAATAACACAGGCCAAGTGTCTGGACAGAGGACAAACTAAGTCAGGGTGAAGGGTTTATTGGTAGTCGGGGAAAACTACATTATAGAAATTTGTGAATGCTAATAAGGGTTTGGCTACCCCAAACAGCCTCCTATCCCCAACGCTTCCCGAGCTGGATTCCCTGATAGATTCCGTTGAGCTGAAAAGTTTCCTAGAAATGGAGAGGGTCTTTCAGTCTTAAGCTGAAGTAATCTGTAGCTTGGGCAACCTCCCTGTCCTTCTCCAAATAAATGCTTTGTTTTGTGTGCAGCTTTCCCAACACACACACACACACACACACACACACACACACACACACACACACACATTAACTATGTATTTTTTAAAACCAAGGAATAACATAAAAGGCTAGAAAGGTTAGCCTGCTGAGGGAGATTGGAAATAGTGACCAAAAAAAAAGCAGCTGAGCTATCATATGGGTAGTTCGGACGGGGAAGGGAGGGCCAGAGTGGTTGGAGTGGTGGGCAGGGGTAGATATTACAGACATTTTTAAGAAGTAAATAATTGAATGCCAGATTATCTGACCCACTATTATCCTTTTCCACTATTCCACTAAGCCATGTGTGTTAACAGCCCACAGAAAGTAGATTGGCAAGGAGTTGGAGAGAAGAAAAATGCAGTTTCATAGTAATAAGGAGAAAATATAAACATAATTATGACTCTTAAGAGAAGTGAGATCATTTTGTTATTTGGGTTAAGTTAAAGCCTGGTAATTTTGATACCAAAATAGAACTTTTTATTAGACTTTGGGGAAAAAAATACCCCCTGGGGAAATGGAAACAGGAAGAATCAAGTCCTGGTTTGACAAAGTTGGAAAGCTAACTGGTGAAAGATTATGGAAATGAATTACTACAGATAATGGCATATGGAATTCTGGTATGCATCCCAGAAGAGAAGGAGATAGAATCTCGGCTCGTTTGGAAGCCCACTTATTGTCTTCCAATAAATGGTGCTTCACTTTACCATGCTCTTTCCAAAAGTGGAATGTGGCTGATTTTCTTCCATCACATGTACAGTTTGTAGTTACCTAAAACGTATTTTTTTCTGATAAGATGGAGAAGAGATTCCAAGTGTAAAATTGGGAGTTATGAGATATAATGGGAGCAGACACTCTTTCATTTACTCCATTTCTATTCTCACTGTATTTTTTAAATGGAGATTATGTTCAGAGAGGCCTTCATTCTTAGAAACATGAAGATATGAGATAAAAATTTATGGTCATGCAATTCAAAGTGTTTTGTCCTTAATTTTCCCCTTATTTTCAGACCCAGTTGAGGTTAAGTGTATATTGCTGAATTCCTTTGGGACTTCTAGAAGCATTTTGAGTTTTCTGTATGTGGTAGAAATACGATAATTTTTTGGCCATGGACCCTGTATTCAGACCTTGGTTGCTATGATTCAGGTGAAAACAGCACATTCCCTCTCTTGCATACTGTGTTAAAAAAAAATGAAGAAATTGACAGAGGCTTAAAGTAGGGGAAAGATGAATTATAAACACAGCAACCTTTCATGAGGAAAATCTAAAGCTGATAGCTCTTATATTTGTATGACTTCTGAAACATTTAGCTCCATGGTGGCTCTTGATGTCCGTTAGCAGTTATCCCCCTGTTTTTTGAGCTAATGTTCATTTTAAAAGCCAAAGCTACTTTATAATAGAGTATACTTACATGAACTGTGCCATTTTTTAAAGGATGGATTTGTTACCAATACCATAGAATGTAAGAAGTAAAGAATAGAAATCTGTGAATATAGCCTAGCCTGAGTGATTTCATAACACTGGTGAAATGTGCTTTAAAAAATTTTAATTCTTGCCAATACTACCCTAGTAGAAATAATCAAATAGAGTATTATGAGGGTTTTAAGGATGGTAGACATTATAACAAGGTTTTTGCTATTTTTATTTTTTGAAAAACAGTGTTTTATTTACTGGGGAAAATGATTAAGTTTTCACAAATATGACAGAGTCTATGCACAGTTGGTCTCTTGTAGCACGGTGAGCATGCTACTCTGAGTTATTCAAGGTCCTTAATCAATGAAAAATGATAAAAGTTTGCTTGTCAGACTATGATGTTTCCATTGCTTGATTTTTAAAAGAGGGGGTTTCCTTCTCTGCACCTTGGTTCAAGAGAGGACAGAGATGCACTATTATAAGACAGAAAGTATGGAGAGCTATAAGAGGGATACACTGCTACTTATAAATAACTAAATGAAATACCAGTTCTATTTACTCAACTCTCTGGAATCTATCACAAAAAACATTGCGCATTAAAACAATCTGAGAAAGTTCTAGAGATGGATGTTGATCATGGTTGAACGTCAGTGTGACTGCACTTAATGCCACTTAATTGTACACCTGAAAGTGATTAAAATAGTAAATATATATATACGTGTGTGTGTGTGTGTGTATGTGTGTATAATTACAATAAAAACAGAACTTAATCCCAATAAAAATGGGAGTGTCTTGCATGGATGAAACTTGGCACAAAATAAAATATACCCAGTTATGCTGAAAGTCTAGTGTATGAGCCCTTCTAAGCAGAGACCAGGGCACATACTTAAGTTTGACACTTCTAATAAGTACAATCTTATATACACACTATGTTCAATACTGGCTTTTATTCAACAAACACTTATTAAGCTCTTGATTCTGTCAAAGCACAATCTTGAATATATGGCCAAAGTAAGGATGAGAAATTTCTCATTTCGGATACTCAATCTAGATCACATTGTTTGTCTGGATATACCAAATAAGGTTTTGAGAACATGGGGAGGGAATACTTAGAAGTTAATTATTACTTTCATTAATAAAATAACATGATGGCCATAAGTGAATTGAGTGTGATTAGTCAGAACTCTTGGTTAGTAAACAGCACAGAAAACCATATCTTACCGGCTTAAACAAAATAGAATCTCTTGGCTCACAAAATGGTAGAAGTTCAAGGGGTAAACCTCAGGCTTGGCTAGCTCCTAGGTTTCAAATGATAGTGTCATAAATTTCTTTGTCTCTGTCTATTGGAGCTTTTCTCTTTCTGTTCAACTCTGGTTCCTGGAGCCAAAGCCAGTATTACTTAGGACTTGCATTTTCATGAGTTATTGATCCCCATGAAAGAAACATAGTCTCTTCATAGATTCTGATTGGTCTGACTTGAGTCTCATGTTCACTTGCATGGAGATGATGCATGTGATACATGTATGCATGTGGGGTGGAGCCTGTTTGGCTTCACCCATCCCTGTGGACCAAGAACACTGTACTCTACTAGTAGTTTCAAAAACTCATCATGTAGTTTTATATATATATCTCTACATGATGAGTTTTTGTGTATATATATATATTTGAGTGTGTGTGTGTGTATATATATATATATATACACACACACACACATACACACACACATACATGTATATACATATATATGTGTGTATACATATATATGTATATACATGTATGTGTGTATATACATATATGTGTGTGTGTATATACACACACATATATATACATATATATGTGTATATATATATATGAGGTAACATGCAAATTGTCTGGATGCTGTAACATCCCAACCCCTCAGGAGTAGGCTGCACACGCAGGTGGGTGGGAGGGGACTGGGTGAGTGGTGAAGCAAGCTATGGATGGTGCAGGCTGCAGCACAGAGAGAAGAAGGCCTGCCCGCCACAGCACACCAACAGTTCCGCCTCTGCACCTGAGCTGCAGAGGAAACACCTTTTCTGACCGCTCATTGGCTAAACTGTTGGTACACCACTCACAGTGTTCTTGGTTACTTGGGTAATAAGAATCCAAGAAAGTGATCTAGGGACTTTCCATCTCACTCCTGGGGGCAAAAAATGAAGTTCCGCTGCCAGAGGTGCTAAGAAATGTCATATCCTGTCCTAGCTGGTTTGGCTAAGTGGATAGAGCCTCAGCCTGCTGATCACAGGGTCCGGATTCGATTCTGGTCAAGGGCATGTACCTAGGTTGCAGGCTGCTCCCTGACCAGGGTTCAGGTCAGGGCTCATGCAGGAACAACCAATCGAAGTGTCCCTCTCACATTGATGTTTCTCTCTGTCTTTCCCTCTCTCTTCCAAGGTTTTTAAAAATCAATGGAAAAATATCCTCAGGTGAGGATAAGGAAGGGAGAGAGGGAGGAAGGAAGGAAGGAAGGAAGGAAGGAAGGAAGGAAGGAAGGAAGGAAGGAAGGAAGGAAGGAAGGAAAAGTAGATCATATCCTATGAAAGAAACATCTTGAAAATGCCTAAAAAAAGTTGTCATTTTTTTCGTGTTCATGAAAACCCTTTGGCGACTGCAGTGGCCAGCAGTGGCAACAGCAGTGGAGGGGCTGTGCCTTCCCCTGATCAGCCCGGTCACCTCCCACAGAGGATGTTCCTTGAGGGCTTCCAGACTATGAGAGGGGGCAGGCTGGGCTGAGGGACTCCCCCCCTACCCAGTGCATGAATTTTCATGCACTAGGCCTCTAGTCCTTTATATAAACAGAAAATTAAGCACAATGCTTGATTCTCTAAGCACTGTCCTTAATAAGAACTTTACTGTCGTTGAAGTAAACTCTACCTAGTAATATTGAAAATTTGAGGAGGATGGAAAATTGGTAGTTGGAAAAGGTTAATGCAGCCTTTCCTCCCCTCCCACCCCCCCAACCCCCTCGAGGGAAGGGAGATCTACTAGTCTATTTTGTGGAATGCATTTACAGATGCGGTAATGATGAGAAACTTTAGTGGTAGACAAAATATGTTCTAAGAAAGTACACTGCAGATTCAGTCTCATTCTATGATATGTAGGGAAACTGGCATTAAGATAACTCTAAAAGGCACATTAAATTGACCCAATTAATAAATATGTACCTAGACCACATGTTTTTCCTTATCCACCTCAGAGCACCTAAGAAGTGTCAGATAAAGTATTTTCTTTGGCCTATTTCTTGAGAGCTTCTGCCAATCTTGGTACAAAGATATTTTCTTACTATAGGAGGATTACTAACAAAATTAACTTATATACCTGCTCACCAGTACAAGATACATTCATACTTACACAAGATTTTTTGCATATGACTTCAGAAAATTGATGGACCTTTTCATGAACCTATGGACTTCAGGTTAATAACCACTCCTCTCCGTCATTATTAAAATACTGGTGCATGAAATTTGTGCCTGGGGAGGGTCCTTAGGCCTAGCCAGTGATCAGGGCTGACTTGTGGGGCAACTGGCAGGGTGCTCAGGGGCACCCTGCTGGCACCCACCTTGGCTGGCCTGGTACTACCTGTTTGCCATCCTTGCCCCCTGCAAGCTGGGAGCAGCTTTTGCATTGAGTGTCTGCCCCCTGGTGGTCAGTGCATGCCATAGCGAGCCGTTGCTCCATTGGTTGTTCTGCCTTTTTGTCCATTTGCATATTAGGCTTTTATTATATAGGATAACTACATAACTACATAAAGAGGATCATAGTAATCAATTGCAATAGAACATTTATAGTTGAAAGTGCAATTTGAATAGTTTGTTCAACAGTAGTGCTAGGTTATACATTTGGTCACATCATCTTGCAATGTGGTAAGTATTTATTCAAAATGGCTATCTGGGCAAAAAGAATCCCATGAAATAGGGGATGATGCTCTGTGTCTCATAGAAACAGTCCAGGGATTTCAGTTGATACCTGATAAATTGAAAAAGATGAGGATCAGTAGCTTTAAGATATTGACAGAGCATCTTATAGGAAGGATATAATTGAAAGAATAATGTTGGTAAATTGCAGATAATCCTATCTAATAAAAGAGTAATATCCAAATTGACCATACCTCTGCTACATCCACCAGCCAATCAGAGCGAGTATGCAAATTAACCCAACCAAGATGGCTATGGCCACAGAGAGAGCAGGAGGGAGGCTTGGGTTGCCCCTGGCCATGGAGGAAGCCAAACTTTCCGCAAACCCTGGCCTCCATTTAAGGCAACAAAATTTCAATGGCTGCTTGCCACTGAACAAGGCTTGGGTTGCCCTGACGATGAAGGAAGCCAAGCTTTCTACACGCTCTGGCCTCCGCTTAAGGCAACAAAATTTCAGTGGCTGCTGCCATAGAGCAAGCAGAAGGTTTGGCTCTGCTCCAGGCTACAAAGTTTCAATTGTAGAAGATAAATAAATCCCAGATACCAGGGTCTACGCTTGGGTTACGGCAGGGCATGGCCAGCCTGCAAACCACCACAGGCCCCTCACCCAGGCCACCTTACACCCAAGGAAACAACCACCCTGATCCAGGACACCCTTCAGGTCAAACCAGCTGGCCCCCACTCATGCACCAGGCCTCTATCCTATCTAATAAAGAGTGATATGCAGATTGACCATCATTCCAACACACAAGATGACTACTCCTATGTGATCAAAATATCCTGCCCCCATGTGGACAGAAGATGGCCACCACAAGATGGCCATCAGGGGAGGGCAGTTAGGGGTGACCGGGCTTACAGGGTAGGGCATTTAGGGGCCAACAGGCTGGCAGGGGAGGAGTTAGGCATCAATCAGGCTGGCAGGGGAGTGGTTAGGCAGTGATCAGGCTGGCAGGCAGAAGTAGTTGGGGGCAATCAGGAAGGCAGGCAGGCGAGCAGTTGGGAGCCAGCAGTTCTGGATTGTGAGAGGGATGTCTGACCCTCAATGAGTGCAAGATTGAAGAGGGAGCAGGCTGGGCTGAGGGACACCCCCCATGAATGAATTTCATACACTGGGCCTCTAATATAATAAATAAAGATAAAGGAGAATGGTGATTGAGAGGAAGGTCAGCTTTGGGGTCACACTTCCACTTGCTTATTGTATGACCCTGGGCAAATTGCCTGACCTATCTAAGAGTTTCCACATCTTTATAATAGTGACAATTATTATCCTTACTTCTATGGCTATTGTAAAATGCTGGCATATAGTGAGTGTTCAATGAAACTCTTAATTTTTATTATTGTTATTTATTACTAGTGGCCTGGTGCACAGATATGTGCACACACATGCGATTAATACCAGTAAGAGCTTTATATGTATCCTGCATGTGCAAATCAACAGTCATTTTTAAATTGCCAGAGCGTGTCAGATATACTGGCTGGTCAGTTGGATAGATGGTCAGATGGATAGACAATTGGTCCCTTAGCCTTTTATATATAGATTACTTTCACCTAGAATTAACATAGAGGAGTAGAAGCTACCTGGGTAAATTATTAACCATATGAAAGTATGATCTAAGAGATTCCATTGTGACAAGAATTAGCAATGCAGATTTAATAAATTCAACCACAAAACTAACATTATTTTAGAAAGAGGAAATCCTTACAATTCTTTGTGCCTTCATGAGATCCTTAATGGGGAGCTCTGTTCTTCTCAAAATTTCTAAAACAGAGATATTATAGTGAAGACAGTTTAGTGATTCTCATTTCTTTTAGAGCAATACAAATGAAACTTAATATTTGCATATATCACATACTCCATTGCAAATTTGATTTAAAAGCATTGTGTGGGTATGTGCGTGGGGGCAGTAAAGCAAATAGCACAGCTTTTTGTTTTGGTAGTATTCATAAAATGTAATACTTGGCATAAAAATACTATTCACTAAGAGTTGTTTATTATGGGCTATAGCATAGGTAAAGTAGGCTTCACAGTGATATACTGTGATGGTTTTTAACTCCCACTTCTTCTCCCACTTGAGAAAACATTAGAATGTAAATGAGTGAATGGTTGTATTATGGAAACCATGAACCTGTTCTGTGTTTCCGGTTTAAAAGGAAATAATTCACAACATCTCTGTCATTACTTTTATGAATAAATTACTTGGCACACAGGATCATGCCCTGTCGTATGGTATTGTATGGTACTCTAGTTACGGAAAGCCATAGCAGTGAGTAAAAATGTCTAAATCTGTCCTCTATTCACTTAAAAATCACTAACTGTAATAAGACTATTCAAATGTAAGCACTATTAAACTGATGATAAAAAAATAGAGAGTCACTGTCTTCTTTGGACGGCAGGAAAACAAACAAACAAACAAAAGGAACCCTCTTAGGGATTTAGTTTGGCTGTGAAAAATCCAATGACTTTCTATTATTGTTAAACGTTGGGCTAGAATTACTGTTCAGGGAAGGCCCATGACAGCTTTCAGTCTGAGAGTTTTTAAAGGTAAGGATAATTTTCATGTTTGAGATGTTTTGATGTGGCTGTTACTAGAATAGAAGTCTTAGATTATTACTTCTCCTCAGATTGAGTAATTCTGTTGTAATAAATCAGCATATGTTGCCCTCTCATCTAAAAACTACATGAGGATAAAAACATATTATATAACTATCTATAATATCAAGTCCTTACAGTTCCACTATATTTAAGATTTAATGCCAACACCATACACCAGATAATTTCCAGATGGCTTCAAGAGAAACTCGGTCTAGAAAAACATTTAGTTGAATACATAATCTTATTCCTGAATAGAGAAGTAATTTATACAACTAGAGCAGTGGAAGAAATCATATGTACATAAACTCAAACTTCCGATTATAATTATATAAAAATTCAAAAAGCCTGCATGCCAAATAAATTTAAGGCAAAATAGGGGAAATAATGATTAGGTTGATTATCTCTACATAATATAAACAGCTAATACAAATCAATGAGAAAATCACGAAGTCTTCCAATACAGCTGGGAAAAACAAACAGGCAAATAACATGAACATAGAAAAGCAAATACAAAGAATATAGAAAAGCAAATACAGATGGAGTGTGAGAACTTTTTAGCTGTTTAGCCACATTAGTACCTAGGGTGCTAGAAATTAAAGCAACAATTAGAAAGCATTTTTCACCTATCGATTTTTTAAGGAAGAGAACAAAAGGTAGGTAGGTGAATACTGCTGAAAGATCTCAATATGGGATTATACTAGTAAAAGAGAGAGACAGTTTGTCAGCATGTGCCATCAGAAGTACGTAGTGTGCTGTGTAATTCCAGTGCATGAACTCTACAGGGAGATGGTTTTATATGAATCTCAGCTTTACCGCTCATTATCTGTGTGGCTTTTAACTTCTCTGTGCCTCAGTTTTTGCACAGGTGAAATGGAGACAACAATATAATTTACTAAATATAATTGTTATGAGGACTCATTGAGTTAAGATATATAAAGTGCTTATAAGAGTATTTGGCTGGTAGTAGCCCTACATAAGTATGCTTACTTTATTATTGTTGTTATCATTATTGCCTTTATGATACTCAAAAAGTCCAGTTTCCAGAACTATATCATCAGGAAATTATTTTACATGTGAACAAACATTTGTGTACAATGGTGTTTATTTTGGCATAAAACAAAAAATTAAGTAATATTTCCAGTGAATTGGGAATAAGCCAAATCCTGGTAAATTTTCCACTAATGTGTTATCTATGTATTTTTATGTAGAAAATTTAATAGCATGGGAAATCATTAAAATCTAATTTTTTGTTTAACATTATGTGTGTGTGTGTGTGTGTGTGTGTATACACACATATATACATACTAGAGACCCGGCGTGCAAAATCGCACAGCCCTGCCCACCTGTGTGTGCCCCTCCCACCCGCCCACCACCCTGATTTGACACCCTAAATCTCTACCCAGAGCGTGAGTGTGCCTAACCCCTCTGGCCTTCTCTAGCTGCTTCAAGCACCACCCTGAGTCCCACAAGTCACTTCAGGCTGGTCCTGCCTCCTCCGGGAGCCTCCCCACTTCCACCCCATCTCTGGAGCAATGCAGCAGCTCTGCCCCATAATGGCACCAGAGGAGAGTGTGGAAGCCTCACACCTGCTGCAGAGCTGCGAGTGCCACTTCCTGGCAGCGCACCCACTGTGCTCCTTCCCCTGGCAGGTGGGCAGCGGGGTGCTCTGAGTGTGAGTGGTGGGTGGCAGAGGACGGTGAGGGGGGCACGACAGGCTCTCACCCCTGCCCTCCCCGCCACATATGGTCCCACTTCCTCCAGGCACCTCCCCACTTCTGGAGCAATGTGGTGGCTCCACTTCTGCCCCATCTCCAGAGCAATGTAGCGGCTCCACCCCGCTGCGCACACAGCCTCGTGATGAAAAGTTGCTATGGCGTGATGGCATCATAATAATTAGCATATTAGCTTGTTATTATATAGGACTAATGGCCCAGTGCATGAATTTGTGCACGGTTGGGGTCCGTAGGCTTGGTTGCTGATCAGGGCCAATCAGGGCTGGGCTAATGGGGTCCTTCCAGCCAGTGGGGAGAAACAAGGGGAGGGACTGTGCGCTGATTTGGGGACTGCAGGCCGGGAGGGAGAGACTGGGCCTGGAGTTGGCCGCAGGCCCCAAGGAGAAAGCTAGCCCTTGGACCCCTTGGGATAAGGGCTATGTTCACCACCACCCACCCCCAGTTCATTGTCCCAGCCTAAGGCCTGTAGGCCTCAGTGGGGTCAGATGAGGAGACAATGGTCACTGGGCTAGGCACCAAAGAAAAGGACATGGTATGCCGGTACCCCACCACCGTGCAGTTCCCCACCTCCCCCCCCTCCTGTTTTCCTTACTGCCACCATGGCAGGTGGGCAGTGGGCTGATCAGGGCTTGCCGGCCAGGGGAGAGAAACAGGGTGTGGAAGGTTGGCCGCTGGCCCCGAGAAGGGAACTGGTCCCTGGTTCCCCTGGGAAAGGAGCCACATCTGCTGCCACCCATCCTTGGTTTCCCATCCCACCTGAGGGCCCGAGGACCCCTGCGGGGTCAGGAGAGGAGCCAGTGGTCACCAGGCTGGGCACAGAAGGAACAGACGCCAGATACCAATGTCGCCAGCCAGCCAGCGGAGGTTGGCTGTGGGAGCGCACTGACCACCAGGGGTTAGCTCCTGCATAGAGCATCTTCACCCTGGTGGTAGTGCAATGTCATAGTGACTGGTTGACTGGTTGGTCCTACCAGTCGTTTGGTCGTAATGGTCGTTTAGGCTTTTTTTATATAAATAGATATACATATAACTATATTTACAGAATTTGTGTATGCATATGTATGTAGGTGTATTTCATTCTCAGAGGAGAAAAATGTGTGTATTTCTGTATTTCCATGGAAGGAAATGCCTCAAGTCAGTAGAGGTTATCTCTGAATACTAATTTTGAATTATTGCTTGGTTAATGTTTCTTTCTTGTATTTATCAAATTTTCCACACTGAGAATGTACTAATTCTGTAACAAGACATTATTGAAACAGCACCAGTAATGATTTCATTTGGGAGCATGATACATTTGTCACATGTAAGAACAAGAACATCTTTGCCTTCAGGTGGCACTGCCATTTTCACAGAGAAGTAAAGAATTCTGGGCTCATTGGGCATCTTGTTTTCTTAGGATCTGTGTCTGAGGCGTGTGTTTGCCTTTCTCTCCAGACCAGCCCTAGAACACCTGGTTGGGTGCGGGAGGAAGACCATGGAGTAAGAGAGGAGGGAGCCCCCGCACACACACACCCTCCCCTCAGAGTGTTGGTCTGTTTCTTGCCGGTTTTGCCTGCTTCTAAATTCTTGAAGATTGTATAGCCATTTGTTGTAACATCCATTAAAACTACTTGAGAGTAAATTAAATTGTTATGTTTATAATTATCTGAATAAGCAAGCATGATGAATAAAGCAGGTTTTTCATAATATAGTTTATTTCCATAGCTATTAAAGGAACTTAAGAGCTATTAGGACCGAATAAAATATTGCATTAAAAATCCATTATCCTCCCATGTATTTCTCCTCTACTCTAATGGTCATTCCCCTTGTTCCACCATGGGGCCCAGTTTTATCGGGCCGGAGACCTGGCTCCTTGGATCCCTGTACTTGTGTAAGAAGGGTTCTTTCAGGTGCTTACATTAGGTACACAGTCTTTTGATTTTCTTTTTCCTTTCCATTTGTGTAAAGCTGTGCTGTTCTCATATAATATTCTTTTAACTTAATAATATAGAAAAATGAAATTTGAATAGTTAGGAAAAGTTTTCTTTATTAAATGGTATCAGGTGAATGATTGGAAACTTTGTAGGCTAATCAGTTGTAAAATATTTTAACGGTTGGCTTTTATATATACTATGTAATTCTTACTGTTTAAAAACACCTACTATTGTTTTGAAATGGGTCTGCTGACTCGATATCGTATTCTTTAAGGCTCTGATAACCATGGAAATAGTGATTTGTCTAGATCTATAATTACTCAGCTACTTGCTAAGTAGTATTTCTTTACAGTAAAAACTGAATTTCCACTAGGCAAATTAAAGGAAAAATAACTTATATGTGAACTTCCTTTCAGATGTTAGGTTTTTAACACCAATGTATATGACAGATTATCCTCTGACCTTAATGTATTTAAGTTTTATCCACTGGTTATCATATTTGGGTATATCTTTCAAAAAAGGCATGAAGTTGAGAGTAGAGTGACATCAAGGTAGATTATAGGTACCTCCCAGGTAGCTGAGTCAGTTGAACCAGAAGCCAAATCATTTACACTGGAGTGAGGCACTTGCAAGTGATGCCTTATTTGTCCCTTTGTTTATTATTATTTAAATCAAATGACCAAAGACAATAGTAATATCCCTGTTTTGCCACCCAGAGCTAACACAAGTTAGTTAGTGGTCTGTTTCAGATCTTGCTCTTAACTAGAGATCACACAATTGCAGATAAAGTTTAAGTCCTGTTTGGATCCCTTCCCTGTCTTTGCAGAGGCAGTCTGAGGCAAGCATGTCAAGTATACTCCCTGCCCACATTTTAATCCTACATATAAAAAATATATGCATATACTTCACATTTTGGAATGAAATCTTACCATTGGGAAACATCTGAAAGTTTTGAACTCTTAAGTATGGTGATGCATTTAGACTTGGTTCATTGCAGTTTAATTGCTTTATAGTATTCTGTTACTTATCTGACTCCCTATTAGTGGGCATTGAGGTTGCTTCCAGTTTTATTGCTAATAAAAATAGTATTGCAAAGATCAATTTTGTAAATGTCCACTTATACGCATTAGTGGAAGACTAGGCTATAGAATTAGAAGTAGAATTTTGGGACACTGAGTAAGGGAGAATGTATATATCTTAAATTTTACAAGTTTGCAGGAAACTCCTATGAATTTCCATTTTCAGGCATGTGGAAGGTACTGGCTTCCTCACATCCTTATTGACACTTGGTATTGCGAATAGGAACTAGTGTTTCATTTTTAATTGAAATATGATCTCCTCATAGTAGTGAGGTTGGGCCTGTTTTCAGGTTTATCGGACTCGGTTTCCTCTTCTATATATTGCTATTCATGTCCTGTTTACTGACCTATCTTCTGGCTTTTCTTCTGAATAACTTTCAAAAGCAAGTAATCCTACATTAAACCTTTGGTTATGCTAGTTGAAAATATGATCTCCTACTCTGTGGCCTGTCCTTCCACCTTGTTCTGGCATTCTTTTTCATAGGGATGCTTTAAATTTGATGCAGAAATTTCCGTTTTTTCTTAAGGTTTTTGCT
Organism: Lasiurus cinereus; assembly: GCA_011751065.1. Lineage (NCBI taxonomy): Eukaryota > Metazoa > Chordata > Mammalia > Chiroptera > Vespertilionidae > Lasiurus > Lasiurus cinereus. The sequence goes on along the minus strand of JAAGEH010000293.1, from coordinate 27,965,929 downwards.
TCATATGCCTTCCCCCAGAAATCCTTCCCCACCTTACATCCATAAAGATTTTTCACTCTGGACTTTCGGTATCATTTCTGTTGTTCTTTAAGTCTCAACACTTTTTATATAGTAATTGATAAAATTATTTTTTAGAGAAGGGATTACTCTAGGAAATGATGGGTTGCCACTGCCATCTGCTAAAATAATCATCATGGCAATAAGAAGGATTCCCCATGATGGCTAAGGAGCTGAGGGAGGAAGGGGTGGCCACTGCAAAGCTATTGAGAAGCTTTTATTTAACACAAGATAAAACACATGAGGAAGGGTTGTTTCTTTTTTACTTGGTTTTGAGGTTCAGATATTTGTGAAGATAATATGCTGATATGGGAAGATGGAATAAAGAGACTTCTAATTTTGATGATCAGTTATTCAGTATAGATTTAGATTATCTTAAATTTTGAAAATAAATATAATGCCACACAGACTGGAAAAGCTCAAATGCTATGCATATGTTCTCAGTACTCTCAGCATAGTTGATACCATTTGTATAAAAATTTAAAAGCACATCAACTATAGTTCCTGTTTATATGTTTGTGTATGTGAAGGGAATATAAAATAGAGAACAAAGTTATCATACAAAATTTATAGCTTGCCTCTGGGAAAGGAAGGATAAGCAGAGACATCCTCCTTCTCTCTAATATTTTCGTTTTATGTTTGGAAAAGATCTGATATAGATTTCATAAAATGTTAACATCTTTTAAGTCTAAGTGGTAGGTATCTGAGTATTTGTTTTATGCTTATATTATTTCTTATACTTCTCTGTGTCCCCCCTTACCCCACTCCAAATAACCACCTCAACAAAAAGTGGCCATAAGCTGGGATGATTTGCTACTGATTACTGTGCCCCAAACAAAAATATGTTGGAACCTATAACTAAATAGTTTCTTTATTTGGGTTATTGGAAAGAGAAGAAGACTAATGCTAACAGCCTAAAGGAGAGGCATTAGCTCTTCTTATTCTTTTTTTATTTTAATCCTCCCCAGAGCTATCTTTTTATTGATTTTTTTCTTAGAGGGAGGGAGGAAGAGAGGGGGAGAGAGAGACAGAGACAGAGACAGACAGACATATCGACATTGATATGAGAGAGAAACATCAATTGGTAAATATACAATGTTAATTTGTTTCTGTGGGTATATGGGTCGATGCTCCAACCAACCATGTCACTAGGCCAGACCTTAAGCTCTTCTTGCCAAAATGAAACATATGCAATGAGGACTACAGGTTAGAACTCTCAATTGTGTATAGTGAGATTGAATTGAGAATTGTAATACTGAAGATTATCTGAGGTTTCTTTGTATGACTTGTTTTGATTTATCTTTGGTGCTGGATATATCCTCTATATCTGTGAATCTGGTAGGGATCCGTAAGAGCATATCCTGTATATCTGTGAATCTGATAGTGATTCATTATGTGTATTACACTATTGTCCGCTGTGGGCACATAAGTGCTAGAAGTACCTCAATTGCTATAGGTAAGAAAGAAATCTGGCTGGCCAGTCTACAAGTACTTATTGCTTTGAGTTACTTTTTGTTTCTCTCTAACAGTTTAAGATGTTCAAATTAACTCAGAGATAGATAGATAGGGAAAATAAATTTCTTCAAGTGACCCTGCTCCTTTGAGCTATAGTGAAAGGTTCCCAACCAGATACATAGGTCATAAGACATTATCTTGTATATGAATTTAATTTCTATATCTTAAACTTTGACTTAAACTCTTGTAGTTAAACTAAAATGTGGTTTAAAAGTTTCCTGAATTCTCTCTACATTTGAAGTTCATAAATTCCTATTACTGCTGAATTAAAAGGGAATATGCTATTAACTGTGGAGTTGAGAGACTTAATTTGTTATGGTCTGATTTCTTGGAGCCTTCTCTATCCATTGCCTCATTTTAAGAATAGACTTTTATTTTAAATTTCATTAAGAGATCATTTAAGTGCTGTTTTATTTAGTGGAAGCATAGGTGACCTGATTTGGAATAGTATGGGTGAGAAGTAGGCAACTGGTTAGAGGTGAACTTAGTTCAGAAAGCAATTTGGTTAATACTCATATTTCATCATAATGGAAAATTCACACATATAAGATTATTTGCATGTTTTCTAAAACTTCAGACATAGTTTTTAATTTGACAGTCATTCAATAGAGAAATAAATAAATGTAGGTTGTTCTTTAAAGTTTTAATTTTCTTACACAGTATAAATGGCTAATGAAAATATGAATGTTTTATCTCAATATCAAAATATATACATTGAGCCGAAACCGGTTTGGCTCAGTGGATAGAGCATCGGCCTGGGGACTGAAAGATCCCAGGTTCGATTCCGGTCAAGGGCATGTACATTGGTTGCGGGCACATCCTCAGTATTGGGCGTGCAGGAGGCAGCTGATCGATGTCTCTCTCTCATCGATGTTTCTGGCTTTCTATCCCTTTCCCTTCCTCGCTGTGAAAAATCAATAAAATATACTTCAAAAAAGAATTTTAAAAAAAATATATATATATATATAAATTGAGAAAATAAGAATCTACTGCTTACTTTCCATATTGATGCAATATTAAAAATAGGTGTTTTTTTTCTTAAATGAGAAATGCACACATATGCTTGTAATGAGAGCAGAAACTGGTATTTATTTTCTGGAAAGCAGTTTGGCAATATGTTAGCAGCCTGTTTCTCTACCCTTTGACCGAGTATCCCCACTTCTAGGAAGCCATCCTAAGGGAAATGTGGACAAACATTGACAAAGATTCATTGCTATGTTAGCAAGACCTAGAAAACAACAACTAATAGAGTACTTGTGCAACAAAATTTGGGACATTCCTTTTATATTTGGAACTTTATAGCCATAAGTATTTTAAATATCTTATAATATCTTCCAATACATACAAAATGAGTAAAATAGATACATACAATGAGTGAAAAAAGTAGGATATAGGCAATGTATAGCATGATCTTATCATATATTTATATGTATGTAAAAATATACATTCTTAGATGTATTCATGGATGAAATAGATTCATGGATGAAATATACAATGTTAATTTATTTCTCTGGGTGGTGATATTATGAATGATTTAATTTGTCTTAACATTTTTTAAAATTTATGTTATTGAGAGTATTACAGATACCCCCATTTTCCTTCTTCACCTATCTCCCACCCACCCCAAGGCCTTCACCTCTCTATTGACTGTATCCATGGGCTATGCATATCTACATTAATAAGAGAGAGATGCAAATTGACTATACCTTCACAATGTCCACCAGGCAATCAGGAGTGAGTATGCAAATTAACCCAACAAAGATGGCAGGTTAATTTGCATACACAGGCAGTGAGCGGCTGGGGGCGGGGCGGGATGCCACAGCAACAGTGCAGGCATTCTGTACCACCTCAGCAGCTCTGGGCCTCTAGGCAGTGTAGGAAGGTGGGAAGGCAGCTCTGGGCCAGAGCGAAGGCAGAAAAACAGCTCTGGGCTGGAACAAAGGCAGTGCTGGCAGCCAGGGGAAGGAAGGCCCAGTCTTTTTTTCTTTTAAAATATATTTTATTGATTTTTTACAGAGAGAAAGGGAGAGGGATAGAGAGCTAGAAACATTGATGGGAGAGAAACATTGATCAGCTGCCTCCTGCACACCTCCTACTGGGGATGTACCTGCAACCAAGGTATATGTCCTTGACTAGAATTGAACCTAGGATCCTTCAGTCCCCAGGCCGACGCTCTATCCACGGTGCCAAACCAGTTAGGGCAAGAAAGCCCATTCTTGCATGAATCTTTGTGCATCGAGCCTCTAGTATGCTGATAATGGAATACTATGCATGCAGCTATAAGAAAGAAGGCTGTCTTGCCCTTTGAAACAGCATGGATAGACCTGGAGAATATTTTATGCTAAGTGAAATTAGCCAATCAGAGAAAGGTAAGTATCACATGATTTCACTCATATGTGGAATCTAAGAAACATAATAAATTAATAAGATAGGACCACAAAAATGGAAGCATGAAATGGACTGTCAGATCACAGAGGGAAGTTGGGAAGAAGGGAAGGAAGAGATTAACATTTTCTTTTAAATTCTCTGTATTTTCTACAGTTAGTCCAGTGTTTGTATAAACAGAAAATTAAGTAGTTACGATAGCTGCCTGTTGTTGAGCAAAAAATACTATCTAATTCTTTTAAAGAAAATATTCTTTGGATTGTAAGCTTTTCAACTGAGTATAAAAGATTGAGTTTGATGGTATAAGGCATAATGACATATGGAATGATTTCTCCTTTCCCGGGATGGAAGAGGCAAGATAAAACTCCAATGTGTTTTCAGAACTTACTCTCTAGTTATGTTAAAATTGAGGACGGAAATCTGGTTTATGTTCTCATAACTACCTGATAACTGGCGGTAATCAGTACAATTAATAATTGTGACCATTTACTCTAACTCATTAATGCCTGTTTTGGAGTATCTGTGACTGCTGCACCCCAACTACAGGTACTGAGTCCCTACTAGTTCATAGGTGACAGCTAATAAAGGAATCTCTTCATTTTTTTCAGCTAAGGACATTAATTTAGGTACACATTGGATTGCCTCCTGGTACATACAGCACAATAGTGGGAGGAGGGAGGATTCTCTTAAGGTGTGTGTGTTTTTTAATCTAAAAAATGTTGCTTTTTAATTTCCAGGGGTGTATTACTGAGGAACTGTCAACCAGGTTGCTGGGATTCTTATTATATCAGTTTGCAAACATAAATTGTTTAGAAGAAAATACTCTAATATTAGTATTCATGTTCTAGATTGAACACTGTTCCAGTTGTAAATAGTGATGAGGCAAGGATATTGATCTTTTATAGAAAAACATGTGGTATTTCATACTACTGTGATAATGCTTAAATAGTTAAAAGCGCTGCTAACTAATGTGAAAACAGGATGTGAACTAATTTCTTTAGAAGGATGTAATCCTAATGAAGTGGGACCTCTGATAGATTTGAGTGATTTACATTCATTTAGATTCATTATGTGCATATGCTTGCAAATCATATTCTAGAATTATGAAAAAAGATAGTTGGCATATTTGGAAGTCTAGTGAAATCCTGTCTATCAGTGGTAATTTATGCAGGCTTTAACACTGTTTTCTATGAAGAATAAGCTGCTTAATGAATGGATCAATACAGTTTCACAAAAGTAAGCCATTCAGTCAAAACTAATTATATGTTTGGGGGGGCATGATAAAATCATTTAATATAGAAAACTTCAGAGATACATTCTTATGACCTTGTATGAAGTTTATGGCCATAGACTCTGATTTTAAGACTTTTTTAGTTAAATAAAATATAATAACCTGAACTCTATCAGTATGTGTAGCAGGAGTTGTTAATGGGACATATTTCTCTTGTATTCTAGATGTCATCTTCCTCACAGGCATTTATAACTGATCACTGTGTATTGTCAGGAATTGAAATCACACTGGCTTGTATTTGAATTCTGGTTCTGAATGGTTGTTACTATTGTAATTTCTGTAAGCCTCCATTTCTCTATTTCTGATCGTGTACTTAATGAACTGAGTGGTTGTGAAGACTAAAGAAAGTACACACAGAGTACCCTTAGCATAATGCTTGGCACTTATGGAGCTCTTAACTCTATGCAATTGGTTACCATCCTATATAATAAAGAGGGAATATGCTAATTGACCATCACTCCATCCTAAAGATGGCTGCACCTACAGCTAATAATCAGCAAGGACTTGAGGCTACACCCTCCCCCGCCCCTATGGGGCTTGACAGGAGACCTCAGGCTGCACCCCCCACCTGGCAGGAATTGGTAGGGGACCTCAGGCCACACTCCTCAACTAGAAGGGCTTGACTGGGAACCTCAAGGAGTGCTTTTCTGTCCTGGTGCTGGGCTAGGAGACCTCAGGCTGCTCCCCCCGCCCCAGCGCCAGGCTGGGGGACCTCAGGCAGCATCTCCCACCAGGCGGGGCTTGACAGGGGACCTCAGGCTGCTCCCCCACCCATTGGGGCTTGATAGGGGACCTTGAAGTTACAGCCCCAGTGCTGAGTCAGGGGAACTCAGGCCGCGTACCCGCCCAGTGGGGCTTGACGAGAGACCTTAGGCCATGCACCCAACCCAGTGGGGCTTGACAGGAGATCTCAGGCCTTGTTCCCCACCCAGTGGGGCCTAACAGAGACCTCAAGTTGTGCCCCCCACCCTGTACTGGGCTAGAGGACCTCAGGCCACGCTCCCCATCCTGGCACTGAGCCAGGGGACCTGAGACTATGCCCTCTGTCTGGCTGGGCTTAACAAGGGTGGGACTGGCCTGTTCTGGATCTAGCCCAATGGTGGAGGGCCAGTCAGGTCTAGGCCTCACATGATTCTGAGGTGCGTGTGGGTGGCGGGGACTTAACTCTGGGTCCTGTGGTGAGCCCAGACTGACAGGAGAAAGGTTTTCATATACATTTTACTATTTTTTTTTCATCTCTGATACTTCTTTTATAGAGAAAGGGCAAATAGCAATATTAAATTATTTCCTCTAATTCCCTTTTAATGTGCATGAATTTTGTGCACCGGGTCACTAGTTATTAAATAAAAATACATATTTTAATTATTTCATATTACATTGTCTTAGACTAAAACATATTAACTCAATAATTATGAACCTTGAATTTACATTGCTCTGTAACTGTCAATGATCAGAGTTCAGCACTGAGATATGTACCTATTCTTGACTAGTTCATAAAATTAGAAAAGTTTTCCAATTGTCAAAAACATTGGAAAAAAGTTTAACAATTATTTTATAGAATAATGAAAAAATCTTATTTTAAAAATTCTCAAAGTTTAGTATTTGAAAAACCCTGAATGTCAATGACTTCTGATGGTCCTTACAGTAAACATTCCAAACTCTTTACAATGGCCTACAAGACCCTACTAGGACCCTCAGGAGCCACTTTTCTCAGCTTTCAGACCTTCTCTCTCACAACTTAGCCTTTGCACTGGTTGGTGAATTTTGTCCAAGTTTTCTGACAGTATGTACCCTCCTCTGGGGGAATTTTTCTTTTCACAAGGCAATTCTCCTTGCATGCCTTCCAATCACCACAACTGCCTTGCCCAATATGTGAGTCCTACCATTAGTACTTCAGATCTTGTCTTAAACATTTCTCCATCAAGAAGGCATTCTCTGTGACCTTAAATTCTGCTTCTATATATTCTTATCACTCTTCAACTTTTCTATCAAATGTCTACATTATTATTAGTATAGTGATTATTAGTATTCCTACAGTTTTATCATTTTCTATTACCTATTTAGCTAGTCTCCCTTCTGGAATACATGCCCCATGAGGACAGTGCTGGGTCTCTCTTGCTCACTATTATCTTCTTACAGAGGTCAGCTAATAGTGACAAGGCCAGGGAGAGCTGCTAGGGGGTGGGTGGTTTTGGTGCCTGTGGGACAGCTGTTGTGTCTGCAGGTATGCAAACAGGTGCCTCTCTCAGCCTGCCCTTTGAGTATCAAGCAGAGACTTCGCTTTAGAGACCTCTAACTTCCCAGTAGAGACTTTGCATATGTGAAGTGCTTTGTGAATCCAAAGGTCTCATTTTTTTACTGGTACAGAATAAGCTTTGCTGGAAATATGCCAATTTTTCTTAGTGTAGGTAAAACCTAGCTAAAATTCATTCTAGACCAACTTGGTATTTTTGTTAGATTTGGTAGCTTCAGGAGTAAAATCTTTCACCAAGGAGAAGTGAATGATGTATTTTGCCTCTGCTTGTGAGGTGTAGGAAGAGATGATGTGGTCTTGGTGTTTGACAGGCATGCCACGGATCTACTCTCATTCCTAGTCCCAGTTGGGGAATGTTCCCAGTATGGTGTGTGCATTCACACCATACATGTGTGTAGTTGGTAAAATATTTGCAAGGTATGCATTTTCACTCTTGACCATTGGAGAGAGAATGGTAATGGTTCTCCATACAGTTTTTGGTGGGAATAGTGTGTCTTTTTGTAACGAGACATATTGCATGAAATTGCTATATAACATTTGTTATTTCCATCTACTGCATTTTCTTTAAGCTGAATAAGTCTAATTTGGATTTTGACATTATGTGAGAAGACAATTTCTAAAACATTACTATCTTACTAGAAATTAATCTTCAATAATATAAAGTATTTGAAATGTAACAGTCTACTGACTTTATATGCTGATATAATTTGTTTAAAAAAATCCAATACAAGAATTTGGAATCATTTAATTCCTCACATGCATTTTAGCTGATAAGCTTAGGAGATTTTGCTAAATATATGCTTTTATTTCTGGTTAAGTCAGTTGCATTTGATTATAATTTTTTCCTTCAGGTAATATTCTGAGAAGCAAATATTACAAATAAATTGTGAATGTAAATGAAAAACATTACATTGACTTTCATTGTTACTGAAAGTATGCCCCTAAGTATATTTTCTCCTTTTTTATTATATTTTATTTTGCTTTGCTACTATGTTTTAAAGTCATTTAATCATTTTCCTTCTAAAATATTCATCAAGATCCATGTATATTAGTTTGGATTTGAATTTCTAGATGAGATGGTATATCATAAGTGTTAGAAAACAATTCCTCGAAATTAACAGAGCATTATAGCAGCATCATACTTATGCTTATGGCAGGGGACATGAAATATTTTCTGTTTGAAGTTTGTGCATGGTGCACAGATTCTTGTCTCCCACCCCCACCTTAAATAAAAACAAAAACAAAAAAACACAGGCTCTGGGAGCTGGAAATTGTCTTGTGCCAGTAACAAAGTTTTGACTCATAAAAATGAATGTACCTCATTAAATATGTGTTTTATTCCTCCTTTATGAATCTAATTTCTGTATGTGACATTTGAAGTTGACTCAGAACTTTAATTTTAAACCAATTTTATTCTAAAGAAAATCATTACCTAATGTATATAATCAGTGAATAGTTTATTGCTTTTGATATATCCATTTCTATAGAGTTTTTGGCTATTTTTATGCAGGTCTATTCAGGCTTTTAGCCTGATTTAGAAAATGAAATGAAGACAAATTGGAGATGAACTTATACTTTACAAAATAGTTCCAAGTAGAAAGCATCAGAAGCGCAGATTTTTATATACCTAAGTATTAAATCATATACTCTCTAAGTGTGAGACTAAGCTCTCTGAGTTTGGGCAAATACTGTTACTCTGAAATTCTTTTCCAAGAAATAGAGAAAACACTTTAGACAAATAAGTCATAAAGTTCATAGTGGAATATGAAACTTTATATATTTAACAATTTATTACTGACTTCTTCTCCTCTCCATAAATAGTTCCCCTGGTACATTTATATAAAAGAAAACTTGAAATTTTGGGACATTTTAAAAGACTTCAGAAAATATATCTTAATTTAAAACATACTTGTTATCAGAGAAAATATAAAAAGTGTTCCTCATTTTTAGACTCTGGAACTTCTAGACAGGTACTTATTTTCCACTCTGTGTTATTTAGAACATTTAAATTTGCAAATTACTGTGATCAAATCTAGTATAGTAAAAAGTTCATCTGAATTATATGGCCTCATTTGGCAATCATTATCTGGTTTCTCTGTAAAAATGGTCTTTCTAAAACATGACAGTAATTTGTAAAGAATTTTCTGAAATGAAATTGAGTACCTCTGAGAGGACAGGTATTGAAAACTGCTAGAAGTCAGTATTCTCTCAGTTCTTAGAAAATAGAACATTTCCCTAAATTTCTATTTTATTTTGTCTCTGATCACCTTCCTTTCAACACTTGACTACTTTCTAAAGGAAGATTTCCTTTTGAAGCCAGCAGTAATTTGGCTATAATAGAGACATTATTGCCCAGTAGATGGGAAGCAGATAAAAACAAAGTATAAAAAATTAAGGGCTGGTAGAATAGAAGAACTCTGTCTCTACCCCTGCTCCCAACCCACCCCCAGCATTCAGTATACGATTTGGATCACAAATAGTAATTTATTGAAACATACAATTAAATCTTTATAGTAAAGGGAGAGGAAAGATGTAAGAATTTCATACTACACACCTATTTTATATTTGAGAATTACACTATTTGGGTAATACTAATTTTTTCGTTTAGATTTCACAAGTAATTCTAAAAATAATTTTAAGTGCCTTATAATACATGTTTTAAAATATGTATATGTATATGCATGAATGTACAAATATATATGTCTATATAAATGATAGAGAATTATATAGAGTGAAAAGTTGCCTATTGTTCCCCACTAACAAAAAACATACCCCAAAAACCGAAACACCAGACCCCCTGAGACCAAAGGAGCCAGTAGTTGGTCTATATCCTTTCAGAGATTTTTTTTAAATGTATTTTCTTGTTGTTTGTTGTTTTTGCCATTTTTAATATAATAATAAAGTTTAAACTTATTTCTGTGTCCGTCAGGAAAGCCTTTTAAGCCTGCTTTACTTTCCATAATATGTATATGTTTTATTTTTAAAACTTAACTAGATAAATTTGAGCATTTATTACTTCATAAAATAACTATTGAATGCCTATCATTTGCCACATTCGTACTAGGAATATTGAAATTAATATATAGCTCTCTGATCTCAAGGGCTTATATGCCATTTTTTTAGTCCTTTCACAAAAAAAGTATCCTCCTATCTAATAAAGAGGGAATATGCTAATCACCATCACTCCATCACAAAGATGGCTGCATCCACTGCTAAGGCCAAGTTCCCATAAGGAGGCTTAATAAGCAATCAGCAGGGACCAGAGACTAGCCCTCCCCCGCCCCCAGCACTGGGGCTTGATAGGGGACCTCAGGCTGCATCTCCTACCTGGTGGGGCTTGACAGGGGACCTTAGGCCATGCCCTCCACCCAGCACTGGGGTAGGGGACCTGAGGCTGCACCCCCCTGCCTGGCTGGGCTTGACGGGATCTCAAGCTGTGCTTCCTGTCTTGGTGCTGGTCTAGGGAACCTCAGGCTGCTCCCCCTGCCCCAACACCAGGCCGGGGGACCTCAGGCTGTGCCCCCCACCCAGGTACCAGGCCAGGTACCTCAGGCTGTGCCCCCTGCTCTAGCACTGGGCCAGGGAACCTGAGTCTGCACCCCCCTGCCTGGCTGGGCTTGACGGTACCTCAGGCCGTGCCCCCCACCTACCACAGTTTGACAGGGGACCTCAAGGTGCAACATAGTGCTGGGTCGGGGGACCTCAGGCCATGCTCCCCCACCCAGTGGGACTTGACAGGGGACCTGAGGCAGTGACTTCTGCCAGTGGGGCTTGATGGGGGACCTGAGCCTGTGCCCCCTCCTGGTGCTGGGCCAGGGGACCTGATGGGGGACCTCAGGCCATGCTCCCCACCCAGTAGGGCTTAATGGGGGGCCTTGAGGCATACCTCCCACCCTGGTCTGGGCTGGGGGATCTCAGACTATGCCTTCTGCCCTGATGCTGGGCCAGGAGACCTGAGGCTACACCCCCTGCCCAATGGGGCTTATCAAGGGTGGGAGTGGCCAGGTCTGGATCTAGCTCAATGCAGGGGTGGGGGAGGCCGGGTCTGGGTCTCACACAATTTTGAGGCGCATGTGGATGGGCGGGGATTTGACTCTGGGTCCCATGGTTCACCCTAGACTCAGACAGGAGGAATTTTTTCATACACATTTTACTAATTTTCTTTAATCTCTGATACTTCTATTATACAGAAAGGGCAAATAGCAATATTAAATTATTTTCTCTAATTAATCCCCTTTTAATGTGCACAAATTTTGTGCACCAGGCATAAATATTAAAGATGCCTTCTTACTGAAAATATAGCAAATCTTAATAAGGAGAAGTCAGTCCAGTAACTCTAGGATTTCTGCCTCATTCTCTGAGGTGGTTCACTCCCAGATACTCCATGTGAATTTTATGTTTATTGCAAAACCTAAAGCTCAGCAAATACTGGCTTATTGATTTAAGTGTAATAGACAGTATCCTGGCCAGATAAATCAGGTTCATATGTCATCAGCTACAATGAAGATATAGTTACTGATTATTTTTCCTTTATTAAATATTAGATGGTTTTGTTATTAAGACCTTCACCTTAGTTAACTCCTCCTGTCTTTCCCATTTTAAGTTATTTCTAGATCAGGATAATTACTGAAACATAATTTAGTTTGGCATTTATTATTAAGAATTCAAAGCCCAGAAGGTAATTGTTGTGTCTGTCTATTGTCGAGGATGCTTATTACCATACATAGAACACTAACCATTCTGCCAGGCTCAGATTAAAAACCTGCTCATGGCCTGAAACCCAGGCCCCATTTTGGAACCTACAGCCTGGACACTTCCATACTTGGAAAATACAGTGTTAGGCATTGAAGAGAATGTGAAGAATAATGGCATTCAGCGGGGTTTTATGTTGCCATTTCAATGGAAGTTGATGTTCGTACAAGTGTGGAGAACATTCACTATATATAATAGTGGGATAATCCCATATGTATCCTACATGGAGGCAGGCCATTACACAGGAGGCCAGGGCCAGGAGAGGGCAGGCTGTTTGAGGGGCTGAAAATGGTTGTGAGGGGTGACAGGAGCGTAGGAGCTGAGCCAAGTGGTGAGAAAGAACTCTGAAGAGGGAGCAGGAGACAGCTTAGAGTCTTGTCTGTGCCATTCTAAATAAGCATTTGTTCTCTTTTCCTAGAATGTTCTTCCACATCTTTTTGGAGGACTGCTTCACCTCCGCTCAGACTGTGATTCAAAGCTTAACCCCTTTATAAAGGTCTTTCCTCTCAAACACTATCTGAACTTCTTGCTCTTTCTCCCTTCTCCTTCTCCTCCTTCTTTCCCTTCTCCATCTCTCCCTCCATCCCACTCGCCCCTCCTCACCATGTGTATTTCTGTCATATCTTAACTACAATTGGTAGTCATTGTGAATTTTTTAAACTTTTTATCTCCCTAGTAGAATGTAAACTCCATGAGGGCACAGACTATCTGTTATGTTAACAAATATATGGCTGCTATATATGGGCCATTCATTAACTATTTTTGAAGGAATGAATCAGGAGTTTAAACTCTCTCCCTAATACAATATCTTGCTGTGTGGCCATGAGCACATTCTTTAACTTTTTGAGACTTTCTCAATATGAATTCGGAATACTTATACTTAGGTTCTTGCCTCAGATTACATAATGTAAAACAGATTATATGATGTGGCTAACAGTGTAGCAGTACATTTTGGTAGCACATGAGATTGGTTTCTTTGTGTATGAACAGAGGCAACGGGATTGGCTCAGGCCACATTGCTCTTAGAGGGTAGAATCAGGATTACAACCCAGGATTCTCTGACTCCAAAAGCATTCCTCTTTTCATTTCACAGGGCCACCAGAAAGGGGTCAAGGTGCAAGATCAGGTTCCCTAGGGTCAGGAATGGGGCTGCCCTGCCCCTCTGGATGCAGGACCTGGCCTGGTGATCAGGAAAGCCAGTCCAAAACTGAAGGAAAGGGGGACAGGCTGGGCATTTTCTACTCTGGGTCCTTGGAGGGGATGTTTAGGGAGAGCAGCTGCTTTTAACATGACAGATAAACCATAAGGTGAAATGACAAGTAGCTGTTCAAACTGTAAATCTCAATAGGGTTCATGCAGGACATTTTGATACTTATAGAGAACTTTTGTAAATGGTTGTCTACATTTAATACTTAACATTTATGAATCCTTCCAAAAAAAGAGTTCTTACAGAATTGAAGGTTGCTGAGGGGAGGATGGGTTGAGGGGACTGAGAGAAAAAGGTGAAGGGATTGAGAAGTTCAAATTAGTAGTTACAGAATAGTCATGGGGATGGAAAGTACAGCATAGGAAATATAGTCATCAATCTATAAATATAAAAGCCTAAGCAACTGAACGAACGAAGGACCAACAGGGTGCAGATGCTCAACACAGGAGCTGTCCCCTGGTGGTCAGTGCGCTCCCACAGCCAATCTCCCATGGCTGGCCAACCTTTGCTGTCCCTTCCCCCTCTTCTCACACCAGCCCAGATAGGCCCCAATTGGGACTAGGCTAGATGGCCCCAATCGGCTCCAATTGCCTGCCAGGCTGAGGGACCCTACCCATACACAAATTTGTGCACTTGGCCTCTATTTTAATAACTATGTATGGTGCCAGGTGAGTACTGGAATTATTGGAGGGAACACTATGTAAATTATATGATTGTCTTAACAGTTAAGGGTACACCTAAAACTAATACAAAATACTATTGAATGTAAACTGTAATTTTAAAAAAGAAATATTCTTGGATTTCTGAAAGGGAAGAAATGAGCAGAACATCAACTTCTGTAAATTCAAGTGCAGATTTGACTCAACCTTGCCTTTTGTGATGTACTTGAATTTGTAAGGAAAGGTTTAGAAAGTTAACGAAAAGATTAAAAATTGCTTTAAAATTGTTCAAAGTTTATTAGAGTATATTAAGTTTTCATCAAATCAAGAGTAAATTTTACGTTATGGAACTCATTCCAATGAGCCATTGTGTGATTTCTAAATGAATTAAAAATGTCTTTGAGTTCCTGCAGTGTTCTACTAAGGAAGTAGTTTTATGGGAACCTGCTTCCAGGAACTTATACATTTTTGTCCCTATATTATCATTATGATTGAAAAATATAAAATTCTTGGTATGAAAATTATACTTGTTTTTTATGATTTAATGTAACTGTTTCCAGAAAAATACTCAGTTAACTATAGAGGGAAATAATCTCTCCTTTTTTTATGCAATTAAATTCAAGTTAGGCTTCAGTTATTTTTCTCAAGTCTTTGTTGGTGAGAGATGCTTAGTTATACAATGTTGAGGGTAATTTAGATGTACATGGAATGATTGGATATACATTTTTCTCAAATTGCCTTGAACTTTTAATGGAGAAAAGGAAGGAACTTTGCCCCAGGGAAAACATAACCATTTCAAGTTATTATGCATAAGTATTAACATATGAATTTCTAGTCTCTGTTTATATATGTAATTTATTTTATGTGCTGCTTGATATTTATATGATATATCATGAAATATTGCATGTGATGTGTTCTGTACAACTTAGGTGTTGGGATTATTCCAGGGAGCTGAGAATTTGCTTAAAATTCAAGACTTTTGTTTTAGACATTTGGAATGGAAGTCTGTCTAAAATAAATTGCCTGTTTTCCTGTCTTCTTAAATAGATCATACTGAGCAAAAAGCTTTACTTTATGAATAATCAAATTGTGATTATCTTAAGCTCCTGGAGAGCTCAGCTGCTTCTGTAAGTGTAGAATGCTTTGTCCCTAGTATGACTACACTTCTACCTGTGCATAAGTTCTCCAAGGACAAGACTAACATAATCGATCCTCAACAGGACACTCGGTCAATCATTTAGTTGAATGAATGAAACTATTATACCAAATAACAATGTCCTTAGTACCAGCTGATAGATTTTGAGTGCATTTTGCCATTAAATTAAGGACTTCAGACTGCTGTCGCTGCTTCTTGATTGGGGCTTGTCATCTTGTCAGGCTTATAAAGCTCATCTAAATACCTTCTTCCCTTTGTCATGAGTCTGGACAATGTAATTGGGGCTGGTTCAATATTATTTACAGGGAAAGCAAAAAAGTAACAGAGCCTGACTGGCTGGCTGGCTGGCTCTGAGCGCTTTTGCCACATAGATTCGGGATCATCTGTTTTAATCACAGAGGTCTGTGCTTATATTTTCTGCTCCATATTTGCCTCAGTCCTTTAGTCTTCCCCCCCCCCCGCAGGGGTTGGGGGGAGGGGTGAAAAGGGAGGGGATTGGATCTGTGAAGGTTGGATGATCCTTGTGGCACAGTTGTAATTCCACAACTCCTTGTGGTCATACTCTCCCACCTTGCCGAGACATTTAACTGATGCCAAGTTTCTAAAACGTGTGAGGTGAGGACTCACCTGGGTGGCTTATCACTGCTGCTCCCCCTTTACGCCAAGTTCCCCATTAGTGTAATGTAAGACACTATGATTACATTAACTGCCCTAACATAATAAGAGAGTAAATGACTGTCCCAGAGGAATTAGGGGTATATGCTAAGCCATGAACCACAAGAATAAAATTTCTTTAAAGTTTTATATTTTATCTTAAAAATGAAGAATGCCTATATATAGTAAAATAATATTTTAAATAACTGATAGGAAAATATTGTGTATACACACACACACACACACACACACACACACACGTACTTCTGTATTATGTTTTTTACCAGCAGTATTCTCCCACAACCACCACCACATACACAGTCACAGTGGTTGTCTATCACTTTGAAAAGTTTGAGGATGAGAGACAGATTTATTTCCAACCCACCAATCCCTGGGCTCTCTATTTTCCCTTTAAATTCTGCTTGCAAACTGAGCAATTTCTGTTTCTCTCTCCCTCTCCCTCCCCTTTGTGCTTTTGCCATAGGTAGCTTAAGGAAATTAAATTATATTTTCAGCATTCTTTCTAGAGCTCTTAGCCAAACCAACAAGTTCATTAGGTACATTTTTATCTTCCAGGTTATCACAGGCAAATATGTTGTCAGTTATTTCACCACAACTGACTGCTATTTCTCCAACCTTTAATTATCTTTTTATTTTTTTTGCCTGTTTCTGTCTACCACCTGCCCCAAAACTGATGCCACATGTTTCAAGTTTTTATTATCAGTGTTTAGTTTGAGTTCTATTATAGCATCATCCTATCTTCAGTACAGTTTCTGCAGCAGTTTTCTGTTTCTGCTGAATCAACCTCCTGAACCTCCCTGGCTGACGTGGTAGCTGTTTGCTCATTCGTATGCATTTTGGTTGGGTTTGGCTGGGTACTTTACTGGTCTAGCAGGCCCCATACAGGCAGCTGTGGTCATCTGTCATTTGCCTGATGATGACTGGAGAGTTTTACTCTTATTTGCTTTTATTTTTAGGTTAAATTTATTGGGGTGATAATGGTTAACAAAATTTTATGAATTTCAAGCGTACATCATGATGCATCATCTATGTCATCTGTATGATGATTGCATTGTATGTCTACCACCCAAACTCCATTTTCTTCCATCACCACATATTTGACCTCTTTACCATTTACTAACCCGTACCCCTCTTCCCTGTGGTAACCACCATACTGTTCCCTGTGTCTATGAGTTTTTCTTTGTTTGTTTTGTTTATTCCTTCATTGCTTTCAGTTTCATATCCTACAATCCTGTGGTTCTTAACTCTATCTGACTTACTTTGCTTAGCAGGATATTCTCATGATCCAACCATGTTGCTGCAAATGGTGGGATCTTATCTTGTCTTATGGTTGAGTAGTGTTCCCTTGTGTATATGCATCACATCTTCTTTATCCAGTCATCTAAGGAAAGACACTTTGTTTCCTTACAAATGGCCTCGCTCCTGCCTGGGACCATTGTGCTGGGTATTACACAGTCTCTTCTCTCCACATGGTATTTCGTTAATCCGTAATCCATCCCCGGCAGCAGGTTTGTACAAAGGGTGGAGCGTGAAAGCCTCAAAGTGTTCCAGCTCTGGAACACACACTGTCACTCTTGCTGTGTTCTGTCGGTCAGAATAAGTCCATTCCAGCCATATTCAAGTGGAAGAGCTGCAAACTGCCATGGCCATGTTCCTCACAGTACCTCCTCTGTTCCATACTTTGAGAAGACTCCAGTTGAGAAGCCAAAATTACCAATACCATTGATCTTCTATACCAGTGGTCGGCAAACTGCGGCTCACAAGCCATGGTTTGCTGCTCTGTTGACTAAGGAATTTGCCGACCACTGGGATAGGGGCTTAATCACAAGGAACATCAACAGTCTGTAATTATTGGAATCGAGAGTCTAGGTCAGTGGTTGGCAAACTCCTTAGTCAACAGAGCAGCAAACCGTGGCTTGTGAGCCGTCTGCACATCCCCAAGGAGCTAAGCAGACCGTGCTCCTTCAGCAAGTGGATGTCTTTTCCGGTTTGTCACAGTCCCCATCACTGTCCAGTCACTAGTTCAAAGTACCCACTCAGCTTCCATGGCATCTGAGCCTGTGCCAGCTCATCCTCAACCAGGGCTGTGTCAGAATGACCTGGGAGTCTCTTAGCGCTGGCACTTCCAGGCACCACCCATGGCCCTTTGCGCTACATTTGCTGGAAGCATAGGCTGGGTGGATGTGTTTTTACACAGCTTCTCAAATGATTCTAAGCTACACCCAGCATAAGAGCCACTGACTCAAGATAAGGCTCCTGCATATTTGAATAATACTGAATAATGGAGAAATGGCTGTACTTTGAATTGTCTTATTTTTCTACTAAAAAAAAAACAGTCATGTGGTATCACTTTATTTCACTTTTCCTCATAACTTCTCAGTGGAAAGCATATGTGATGAAACCAAGGGGAATTAATTTGTGAGTTCTTGGGAAATATAAGTTTATAAACTCTACCTTCTCTATATTTTAAAAACAACAACTTTATCATTTAGTACAGCTCCAGGGACATTCCACTTACAGGAAACGCAAATAGAAACAATAATTTTTAGTAGTGATCTTTTTACTAGCACCTGAATCTCTACCTATTGAAAGATACCTTCATAAAGATGGGAGAACTTGCCAGCGTTAATAGCTTCTGATTTACCTGTAGAAGATAACTATGGAGATAGTACCACTTACCTTGAAGTGAAGGTCAAGCCTTCAATTACTGGAGGGACGAGGAAGCACACAGATTGTGCCTTCCTTCTGTATGCCTCAAATAGCAGCTTCATTTGTAATCTTTTATTGTAGTAAAATACTTTCACCTTACAATAATAACATTTATAGTTTTTTAGATATGGTCATTGCTTGTTGGAGAGTTTTTCAAGGTTAGCCTTTGTTTTCATTGACCTGCCGTCTCCGGGTTGTTAGCCCAGTCTTCTTTGTGTGTAGCACAGATTCATAGAATCCTAATCAAGTGCTGGGCTGGGTTCTGGGGACACCAGTCCTCAGTGAGCACAAGGGGAGACTTCATGAAGAGAGCATTCCTGGTAGTTGTTCCAGAAGTCAGTGGGAGAAACACAATTGAAAACTTCCTTATAGCAACCATTTCAGAAACACAGTAGATTTTCAGTGAAGTCTGAACCTTAAAAGGGGGTAAAACCTGTTATTATCTTTCTTATTTCGTACTTTATTCAGAGAACATCTGAATTAATCGTATAACCGAAAAGAGTTTCTTTAAAATTTCTACTCAGGTCTATCTTTTTTGATTCAGGTTTCTCTGTTAATGTTTGATAAGGGCATCTTATTTATCCTGTCAGATAGTTGAAACTCAAACATTCAGCATATTTAGATGACTAGATTCTTTTCAGGCCTTAGACATATTGCTCTAAATTTCAAGTACAGTACCCCCTGTTTAAACCTAGCACCTGGCCTTATTATTTTTTTAAAATATATATATTTTATTGATTTTTTACAGAGAGGAGCGGAGAGAGATAGAAAGTCAGAAACATCGATGAGAGAGAGACATCGATCAGCCGCCTCCTGCATGCCCCACAGTGGAGATGTGCCCGCAAGCAAGGTACATGCCTCCAACCGGAATCAAACCTGGGACCTTTCAGTCCGCAAGCTGACGCTCTATCCACTGAGCCAAACCGGTCTTGGCATTATTATTGATTTTTATTTAGAAAATTACTCACTCTCTTGAGGTATGTAAATTTCTTCTACTACTCCAAAGGTTTTCTAATATCTTATTAATTATAATAGTTGATTGTATACGAAATTCTCATATAGCCTCTAGTAAAGGGACATTTGATCTTTTATGTAAGTACTAAACATATTACTTATTAGTATGTGGTTTGTCAACATCCTGCCACATCTGGATCAGGGCCATGGAATTCTCTCATCTCTTTGGACAGAAGTCTCTGCTGTCCTTGCACCAGCTATCCACTGGATGGGCAAGGTTAAATAAAATATCATGAAGGCCAAAGATAATATTTGTAGGAGTTATATAATACTCTATTAAAAGATTTTCTAAAATTAAGAAAACCGTGGTTTTTTTTCTTATGTATTATTACAGCTCACTTGAAATATATAACTCCCCAATTGTGAATCAAAGTAGGAAGAACAGAAAACCATTTATGTTAGCTATTTCATGCATAGCTGCATGTGGTGGTTTTGTGAAATAGATTTTATAAGCTTTGGGATCTAATAAGAGGCTAAGGCACTGTTTGGTTTATAAATATGTGTGGGATATTATTTAGGTCTTCAGAAATAAAAGCAGGAATCATTTCCTTATGTTATCAATTCCTCTGTGGGAAAGCATATTAAAACAGAAAATATAATAGTATGTCATTTAGTGACATATTATACAATGTGGATTGAGAGACAATTACAGTGTTTTATTTCCCTATATTTTCCATTTTAACTGAATGTATTTTAGCAACAATTGGTTTCTGGCTGCAACATTATGTTAGCTGTTTCGTAAAGCTTTATAGCAAATTACTGTGGTATACCAGATAAAATACATTCCTTCATTCTGAAAAGTTATATTATGAGCAGTTATAAATTTTTACTTTTATAGGTAAGTATGTACTTCATACCAATTTTTGTGTGTGTGCCATCAAAATCTTTGTTCAGGATTGTTGTTTCTAACATTATTTTAGTGGTTTCTCCTGTATTTAAGGTTTCATTTTATGCAACAAATCAAGCGTCTTCCTTATTTGGTTCACAGTAAGCTGATATATACAGTACTGAATTCTGGGGTCACACATCACTGAGTAAACAGTGTCTCCTTGAATAGGACCTTGTTGTGTCTCCCATTCATACAGTGCCTGTAGTGTGCTGTCTCCCTAGACAGTCAATTCTACCTGTCCTCCTTTCAGGTGACCCTGGCCCTACTTTTTGGCCCTTCTGAATATCCTTCCGGCACTCTTACCAAATCATTTAAATTCTCACTACAGTCTTCCTCTTCTTACCTAAACTCAGATCTCATTTGGTCATGTTTTCACCTGAGAATGTTAATCCTACACCAACGTTTTATTTTTTTTTTAGTGTGTGTGTGTGTTTCCCCACATGGGAAGACTGGAAAATAATAGAACAAATTAACATTCATGCATTTGTATCTCTGATTTAGTTATCAACATTTTGCATCTTTCTCAGATGTAACCACTTTTCTGGCATGTTTTACCAATATACTTTTACAATATTCCTATATATCCTTAAACAATGTGAATTATTGTATTACATGTTCTTAAATTTATGTATGTAAAAGGTAGTAATTATAAAAATGGTGGAATAGTGTTACAGTGAATTTCTTTAGATTTTTTTTAGATCAATTTTAAGTTCACAGCAAAATTAAAGGCAGCTACAGAGATTTCCCATACATCCCTTGTCCTTGTCCATACATGGTTTTATCCATTATCAAAATCATTCACCAGAGTGGCACACTTTTTTTTTCCAAAGATGAACTTATACTGACACATCATTATCACTCAAAGTCCATGGTTTACATGAGGGTTCACTCTCAGTGTTGTATTCTGTGCGTTTGGACAAATACATAATGGCATGTATCTATCTTTATAGTACTGTACATAGTATTTATAGCTTTAAAAACCCTCTGCTCTGCATAGTCATCCTCTCTCCACTGCCCGTGAACCCCTGCCAACTGCTGATCTTACCTTCTCCATCGCTTTGCCTTTTCCAGAATGCCATATAGTTGGAGGCATATAGTCTGTAGCCCTTTCAGATTTGCTTCTTTCATGTCGTTATATGTATTTAAGGTTCCTCCATGCCTTCTCATGATTTTCTAACTCACTTATTTTGAGTGCTCAATAACATTCCATTGTCTGAATGTACCATAGTTTACTCTTCACCTACCGAAGGATAGGTTGTTTCCAAGTTTTGGCCATTGTAAATAAATCTGCTTTAAATATTCATGTGCAGTTTTTTGTGTGAATATAAGCTTTCAACTCATTTGGATAAATACTAAAAAGCATGATTGCTGGATCATATACTAAGAGTAATTTAGCTATGTAAGAAGCTACCAAAGTGTCTTCCAACGTGACCGGACCATTTTGCATTCCCACCGGCGAATGAGAATTCCTGTTGTCCCACTTCTTTTCAAACATTTAGTGTTCTCGGTGTTCTGGTTTCAGCCATTCTAATAGGCGTGTAGTGGTATCTCATTGTTTTAATTTGCATTTCCCTGATGACATATGATTTGCAGGTGAAATAATTATATTGCTTAGAATCCAATTTTCTTAATTCACATTAAGAAACATAGGTTCTTAACCTCAACAATATTCTTTATTCTTTTAGTGTTTTTGTTCTTAATACTCTGTTATATTTAAATGAATTAATAAACATGTAACACTTGATTAGTTTTGTTTAGTCATTATGAAATGCATAGAAGATTCAAGACATATCTCTATCAGTCCAAAGAAACTATGTTTTTGTATAGTTTAGTTTCTTAATTATTATCTGCATGGATTGTCTCATTAAAAGATAAAATGGCACCCTCTCTAATGAGAAAAGAAAGCCTCATATTTCACAAAAGTAAACCTAGGAGATAAAGGAGGAAAGAAAAGAGCAAAGGACAAGAAGATTTTAAAACTAACAACACAGTATATTTTAAAAATAAACTAGGGAGATGAAGGACAGATAAATGTCCCAAATCAGTGTCCTGAAAATAGTGCCTTTGCATGTCAATCTCTTGTCTGCTGAGTCCTGCCACTGAACCACCTTGTATCCATTCCATGCACTTAGAATCCTGGCAAAGCAGGGAGACCACATACTCTGCAGTGAGCCTCCCCCCGCCTTTTTTTTTTTTTTTTTACCTGGGGCTCTGCTCTTTCTGAAGGAAATGGCCAGGCCTCTCACTGCTGCTAGTTGCAAGTCAAATTGCTTCAAAGACCTGGGTGTGTGGCTGAAGGAGTCTTTTCCTTGTCTTGGGAAGAGCCACGTAGAATGCTTTGGTAGATAAATGTGGAAACCTAAGTTGAAAAATGGACCTCGAAATTGACCATGGCATCAATTGAGGTTATAACATGCGTCTTCAAAATAAAATATTGAAATGTAGCACAACTTAATTCTGATCTATTAGTCAAGCAAAACTTTCTCTTATACTCTGTAGGGTGGCCTGCAAAGGCAGTGTATATGATTGCACATGTCCCTTTCAGCCTGTTTGCTATGGTTATATGCCACCCAAGTTCCCTGACTGAGGTCGGCTGAGCTTCTTCTCGGGGGCCAGAGAAGCTGCACTTTCTCATCTGGGACTTCAGTAAGCCCCATGTCTAACAAATGCATTTCAGTTGGCAGCCATCCCTACTGTTCCTCCATGTATTTGGCAATAAAGTGATGAAATGATAAGCATTTTTAAAAAAGTAAGTTTGTTTAGTTTCAAATAAATGACTGTTTAATGTTCTCCTACTTACATCTAAGCATTTTGTCCTTTGTCCATGTTGAAATTATTGTTGATAGTTGATATATTTCATGTGAAGTTACGATGTGATATAAACATACCTTTTGAAGAGTATTACTTGTGTAATTTTATAATTTATAAGAATGGCTATTGGAGGCTGAAGTATCTCTCAATACTTTATTGTTTTGTCCTAATATATTGGACTTTTATTTGCTTGTCTAATATTCAGGGGGAAAAGGAAAGAAAACTACTGTAGCATATAATTATTTTGTGAAGCCATTTTCTCATTTCAGCTTATTAGAATTTGCAAATGAGACAAGAATAAAATTTAATGTGTCTGGCAGAGGCGGAGGTAGTGGCAGTTCATATTTCTTATGTAGTCCCAGAATGAATCTGGACATAGAAATGGCTTATCAGAAATGCTGTGTGGATAGCAGTATTTTCAGCAATGTGTTCATATTCTGGCTATGTTTCTGGCTGCAAAGTATCTGAAAGGGGATAAGTAACCAGTTGCCTAGATGTTGCCTGTAGCCCTGGAAAAATACTGCTTGCTCTATATTTCAGAACTAAGGTGTTGAGATATCAGCTGTTTAGCATAAAAACTCATCCTCTGTTAAATTCTTAGGGAATACCATAAATGACTGACACAATTTCTACTTTTCTCAAGATACAATCATTTTTAGTACTTCATGAATTCAGATAACTGTTTTTTTATGGTTTCTGTTTTTGTTTGTTTGTTTTTACAATGGGACATACTGCTGTCTCTTCTAAGTGCCATCCACCTCTTCTCCACAGACCAATGTTGTCACAGGTAGCGTTCATGTGGTGCTTGGTTTAAACATGCTACTATAAAAAAATGAAATACGCAACTGAAAATATATAAATGTTATTTTCTTTTTTGTTTTGTTCATGGTGATACTCATTGACACCTGATATATAAGTCAGCGATAACTGCAGCTGTATATAACAGAAAACTCAAGCCACAGTTGCTTAGTCACATAGGGGTCTCTTTTTCTCCAGTCTAGAGGAAGGCAGCCCCAGGCAGGGTACAACAAGCATCACCTCATCCGATCTGAAGATCTTTCTGACCTCCTGTTCGGTTCTCCTTTTGGGTTGTCCAGCTTTCATCTTCATGCTTGTTGCCTTACGATGACCAAGTGGCTGCCACACCTCCAGGATTCTCTTAGTAACAGAGAAAGTGAAAGCCAAAGAGGAAAAGGCACAAACCAGTCAAATCTGCTCCCCTCTAAAGGGCTTTCTTGGGGGCTCCAACTGATGGCTTCTGCTTATATCTTGTTGACCAGAGCTAGGTCTCTGCCCTCCATAGCTGTACCGGGGCTAGATAACGTAGTTTCTCAGCTGGAAACTGCTGTTCTGTGCACAGTAGGGTTGTGTCGCTAAGAAAAGGGGAGGAAATACTAGAATAGACAGAAGGATCCATCACACTTAGGTACAAATGTTGCCATGATAGATCAAGTTGTATAGGAGAAAACTGCTTTTTTTGAATCATTGATGTGGGAATAAGATAGAGCCCTAAGAAACAATAGAGTAAAGAGAAGTTGGCATTCTTTAGTCCTTTCTTTTGAAATTGACCACAATTTCCTTTGCAATTTAGAGCAAGGGAGTTCCTGAATTACAGCACTTTATAGAGTAATAGAAATGGTACAGACCCAGCGTTAGGGGGCCACAGGGTCTGGCCCTGGATCTGCCCATGTCTGACTTTGTTGTACTCAATCGACTGCTTAGTTCCTCCTGGCATAGTGTTTCCTCCCTTCATCTCAAGAATGAGGGAGTAGAAATAACCTGTGTGATCCCTCCAAGGTAAAAGGCTTGATTACCTGATTCTGTTACTTACAGGAATGCAGGTGGAATGGGGGTGGAGGTGTGCAGGCAACTAGGGTGCAGAAGGGGGATTCCTGTGGAAAGTCTGGTCAGAGGTGTATGTGATTTTAGGATGATGAAAAACACTGTATTACCTCACTCTTTCTTCTCTCTCTGTTTCCCTCTGTCTCTTTTGGCTTTCGCTTTAGTATTTTAATCTAAACAACTAACTCTGTATTCACTTGAGAGTAATAGATAGAAATTTCGGTCTCTTAAGGCATTTGCCCTTGAGTAAGGAAAAAAAAAATCAGATAGAAATTTGAGCAACCTGAGGTTTCTGTATGGAATATAAGAAGAGTTTCAATGAATAATTAAACAAGTTATAGCTAATAAAATATACAGCACATTGCTTCAAACTAAAACATTCTAATTCTGCCTCAGGGATGAATGCTTTTCATTATTATTTTTTTTAATTGTTGCCAGGGTTGACCTTGACGGTCTTTTCTGGCAGTTAATTTGTTATGGTAAGAATGAGATCACTAAGCCTTTTAGCACAAGCCGCATGGTGCTTAGGGTTGCTTCCTATTATATAATGGTGATGTGATAAATCTGTTTTGCTGGGAATTTGTTCTTTCATTTATGTTGCAGCTTATTTCTCAGATCCAGGCTTTGGCGCTCAGTGCTGCTGTCTTGCATGGAGGATCTCCATGATCACAAGGCAGGTCCCCGAATCCATGGCATATTTGTACTTAGGTGCTCGCTAACCTCCAGAGAGCCAAGGAGCACCAGAGGAATGTTCTTCCATTTTGATCAAATGGGTGTGGGAGGATCTAGGTTCTCCTTTCTATGCTTAGGGAATAAAGGCATCCTGGGAGTTCATTCCTCCATGAATAGAGTTGTACGTTTGCCCTGATAGCTGTGGACTTTTTAGTCTTTCTTTGCAGTTATTATAGGACTCTAATTACAGAGAGGTTACCAGTATGTCTCCTTACTGGTATTTTTACAATGGATTTTGAAAAAGAAGCAATAAAATGCAATTAAACGTTTTATTAAGTTCACAATTCTCCATTTACCTTGTATCTTAAAAAGAACAGATAATGGAACATTTTGGCTGTGTTGATGTAAGCATAGGAAAAATATAGTTTTCAACAAACAGAACAAGAAAAAACTTTTGTATTCAGAGGGGGAATTAAGGTTTGGCAAATAAAGTTTCTTATTTGTTTAGAATGTGTACTGAATTTTAGAGTATGTGTGTGTGTGTGTGTGTGTGTTTAATCCTCACTGGAATAAATATTTTTATTGATTTTTAGAGAGAGAGGAGAAAGGGAGAGAAACATTGATTGATTGCCTCCCATACAGGCCCCAAACCAGGATGGAAATGGACAACTAGGTATGTGCCCTGATTGGGACTTGAACCCACAACCTTTTGGTGTACAAAATGATGCTTCAACCAACTGAGCCACTTGGCCAGGGCAAATGTGTACTGAATTGTAGACTTGAGTAATAAGGTCAAAACCATGTTGTGTTGATATGCACAATATTTAGACTTATGCATACAATTTGTATTTAAAAATGTTCATTCATTTGGCTAGGCAATATGGAATGTCTTTATTTCCTTGTCAGTAACAGAAAAAAATAAATTACTAACACAATTCTCATAATTCTACTAACAAAGAAAATCTTAAATAAACACAAAGATTTATATTACATATCAACATATATTTAAGAAATAAAATTACTTCCAAGTATTCACACATTGATATGAAAAATTTTAGTTTCTGTTATTACATGTAGGAAATAATTGTTTTTACATTTTTAATATTCTTAGTAATAGAAAATACATGAATTATTTATTATGCATGATCATTTGAATTCTATGTTGAATATGTAGAATAATAGATGCCAGGTGTGTTCTGTGTAAAATTTATTGTTTTTCCCTCCCGGAAATTTCCAGTGAATCTCAGTTCTAAAAAACAACAAAATGCTTCATTTTACTAAGCATATAGTTCCTTATTACTGTCATTTGACTGTAAAAGGTGCTTATTTATAGACCTAGTGAAATCAAATTGTGTCCTTGGATTATGGTGCTAAACTTGTAAACTTGGGCCCTTTGCACTGGTGATGTTCGTTTACATTTTGATATGGAAAATTTCTAGTCGAACAGCTGTTGTTTAACATTTATAAAACTTCATAAAATTGTGGCAAAGCTGTTGTGTTTAATTTCAGATCCATTCAAAATATAGAAAACACGTAATTGTTAACCAAGGGCAACATTTGTGAAATCATTCTAAAAGAAAACTGATATATTTCTAGGTTAATATAGATTGATACATAAGAAAAATATAACTAAGTTATCTTGATTTATGTGAAGGCATAAATGCCTCATACAGTATAGTTACCTCCATCTTCATTGCTTCATTTCTCAGCTCAGAAAGGAAAATGCTAAAAGATCATTCAGAATCGCTACTTTAGTTCCTATTATTATCATCACATTTTATATAATGTAACAGAAACTGCAACATGATCATTTTTCATGCTACCCTATACGTTATCATACATTACAATAATCGAGGTGCAAATATTTAACTCTTTACACAGTTTAATTTTGAGACTAGATTGAATGTGTTTATTTATTGTCTAACTTGTAGGTTTTAGTTGTACTTTGGGTAAATTATCTTTATCTTACACTTATAAAGTGAATTTGAAAATATTGTCTCTGATAAAATTGAGACTTTAGCCTTTTACAGTAAGAAGTTGGTAACCTATGAATAATGTTGTAAAATCTCTGCTAAATTGATTACTGTCATTAATTGCCTATTTTAAAAAGAAATTATATTATAAACTTAAATAAAATACCTAGACTAGCCTATTATCATGGAAATTATAGACATTAATTTTATGTGGTCTACATACCAAATGATTGCATCTCTATAATATGTACTTTATGTCTTTCAAACACTCCTCATTGATTGAGCTGCTTGAGGCAGTGAGGTTGGCTGGCTAGGAGTTGGACACGTCTGTTGTTTGAGCTTGGCTTCTGTGCTGGTTTGTTTTGAGAGCTTGGACAATCTGTTTTGTCTATGCAGTGGGTACAATAGTAGGGTCATTTGTGAAGACTATAAGTAATATTGCAGATGTGGACTAACTGTTACATAGTAAGTGCTTAAGTAATATGTTATGTTTATTCAGTGCTTGGATCAATCAGCTTCTTATTTTTATCCCTCGCACATAGTTAAGGGTCCACTTAGGGCAGTGGTTCTCAACCTTTCTAATGCCGAAACCCTTTAAAACAGTTCCTCGTGTTGTGGTAACCCCCAACAATAAAATTATTTTTGTTGATACTTCATAACTGTAATTTTGCTACTGTTATGAATCATAATGTAAATATCTGTGTTTTCCGATGGTCTTAGGCTCTACAGCAGTGGTTCTCAATCTGTGGGTCACCACCCCCAGGTTGAAAACCGCTAGCAGGGTCGCCTAAGACCAACGGAAAACAGATATTTACATTATGATTCATAACAGTAGCAAAATTACAATTATGAAGTAGCAACGAAAATAATTTTATGGTTGGAGTCACCACAATATGAGGAACTGTATTAAAGGGTCGCGACATTAGAAAAGTTGAGAATCACTGACTTAGGGGAAGGTGGAATAAATCTTGAGTAAACAGATGAATAAAACTGGCTCATTAAAAGATCTTAGAAAAGCCTTCTAATTTTGTTTCTTCTAATTTGACGAGTGTTCTCTTTGAATTGACGCATACATTCACAGAGTTTTGTGTTAAAGGGGATGTGGCCTTCTTCTCAGTCAACCGAACTAGAAACATGGGAGTTATTCATGATTCTTTGACTCTTCTCTGCATCTCTTCTTTCTCTTTATCACTGGCATCATTAGAAAATCGAAGTTGCTTATTTAGTTGATAATAAGGGGGGATACTATAAAATTTTGTCTTTGTTTTTAATTTCAAAATTGGCCTATCATCTCTTCTCCACTCTTTTTCTGAACAGAAGCTTAAATAGTTGTTACAAAGTGGTGGTCTCTAAACCCCTTTGAAAATCCGGCATAGAGACCCTTCTGGAGCATTGCTGATGGTTCTTCAGGACCTTGATTCCGGAAGCAGAGATTGCCAAGCTGGGCAGCAGTGGGCCTCTGGGAGGGATGCTGAGCAGGCTGCACAGGTTGCTGTTCCATTGCACAGTTCCACTCTGCCTATTCCCACACCTTAGTTTTGAATCCTTTCCTCTCTTCCTTGTTGGGAGGTGGGCAAGGAGGTATATCCCTGCCCAGATTCACTGATAAATTCCGAACCACCTCCATTTGATAGTTTCTGGCATGAGGAATGCTTGTTTACGTTTCTAAATTGACTTTTTTTAAAAAAGCTATTTTAAAATAATAATATGCATGCTTTGAAAGAAGCATCAGACATATGATTAAAACGGGAGATAAAATTTCAATCTCAATCAGGGATAAAATTTAGATCCCAATCCTTTATCATTAAATGCTTAATCCATTCTCTAGTATTGTTTTCCAGCTTTTAATCTCCTTAAACTATATTATGCTGTGAATTCTTTTGTGATTTGCTTTATTTATTCATCTTTTATGGGAGGATTTTTGCTGGTACAGGTTGATTCAGTGGATCTATTTTCATTGCTACATAATATTCTATTGTATGAATATAATTTGTGCCTTTCCTTTTTTTTGTTGTTATTAATCTTCTGAGGATTTCCATTGATTTTTAGAGAGATTGAAAGATTGAAGGGAAGGGGAGGAGGAGGGAGAGAGAGGAAGAGAAAGGGGGGGAAAGAGAGAGAGATAAGAGATATCAGTGTGAGAGAGACATATCAATTGGTTGCCTCCCACAAGAGCCCCAACAAGGCCAGGGATCAAATCTGCAAGGCAGATATATGACCTTGACTGGGACCTGGGACCCTTCTGTGTGTGAGCTGATACTCTAAAACAGCGATTCTCAACCTGTTGGTCCCGGGTCACTTAAGACCATCAGAAAACACAGATATTTACATTATAATACATAGCAGTAGCAAAATTACAGTTATGGAGTAGCAACGAAAAGAATTTTATGGTTGGGAGGTCACCACAACATGAGGAACTGTATTAAAGGGTCACAACATTAGAAAGGTTGAGAACCACTGCTCTAAACACAGAATGTGCTGGCCAGGGCTGTTTCTTTACTTCTGATGAAAACCCTTTGTAATTTTTTTTTCTTCCAAGCCATAATGCAGTGAATACTTTTATGTATTTTCTTTTAAAAAACACTACAATTTTTTTCTAGGTATATTCTTGTAAATGCAATTGACAGGACAGGAGTATAAATATCTTCACTTTTTTTCTAGTTGTTGCCAAGTTCTTTTTACAGTTTTTACACAGCAGTATGGGAGAGTTCTCCTTGTTTCACATTTTTGATAACACTGTTATTAATAACTTTGAAGTTCTTGCTGGTCTGGTGGGTATGAATATTTTTTTATTGTTGTCTTTCACTTTTTTTTCTTTCTAAAAAGCCCTTAAACACCCAGAGTGGAGGGGAATGGAATCTTCCTAGCTCATATTTATTATTAGTCCTCTAATTACCTCCAGGGCTGAGGTGAAGGACCCAGCAGAATATTGGAGGAGGGCCCTCTGGTTGTCAGTCTACATCCCATTATCTGGTGTATCTTCCACCCAACTCCATGGAGCCCCCTTACGTCCTGCCTGCAGGGTCTGTGTTTGTGCCACACACCCATCTTTTTCCTCAGGTCTTGCTGTCCCCTGGGCACTGGCAGGCCCTGTGGCCTGTATCCCAACGAAGTCCCCTCCCCCGTCTGTCCCCACAAGGAAGGAAACAAAACAAAACAATGGAAACGGAACAAAAATAAAAGCTCAGTAAACTAGCCTGCTGTAGCCCTATCTGACATTGTCTTGGTGGTTCCTCTACTAAGCTAATCAGGCTCTCAGGAGAAACCTCTTCCAGGCTGTAAGAGTTTATAGACTCTCTTTCTAAATGGTTACTACCCAGCTGTTGTAATAATATTAATGTCTAGTGCGCTGCCTCAAAACCTTTTCACACCATCCCCAATTTTCCCTTGCTCCGCTTCTCCTTTATGCGTCTGCTTTTTCCTCCCCATCTCTCCTTGGTACATTCTTGCCAGCTGCTGACGCTGCCTCGGTCCCTGAGCCAACCCTTACGACAGCATCTGTGTTTCAATAAAACTCTCTTGCTGTCTCCCCACCTTGGGGAAGAGCTTCACAATAGTGAAGAATACGTAGTTATTCCTCAGGAAACCCCGGCATTTGCTGGTAAACACAGTTAAAGTGCTCTTCTCACTGATAGCCACAGATTGGTCCCCTCCCTCCTCCTTGCAGGTGTAGGCTCCAGGTTCACCTTCCTGGACACCTTTGATAACTCCTTATACAAAAGTTGCCCAGCTGTTGTGGCTCAGTGGTTGCACATTGACCTATGAACCAGGAGGGCACAGTTCACTTCCCAGTCAGGGCACATGCCCGGGTTGTAGATTCAACCTCCAGCTTGGGGCCTGCAGGAAGCAGCCAATCAGTGATTTTCTCTCATCTTTGATGTTTCTCTCTTTCCCCCTCTCCTTTGCTCTCTGAAATAGATAAAAATATACATTAATATTTTTAATCTCTTCTTCCTGCCCCATTGAGTCCTATTGCCTCATTCCTTCCTTTTTGTTGTTGTTGTTGTTGTTCTCTTTAAAATTTTCACCATCAAATACTCATTTGCATGTATTTTGTTCTCCTTTCCCACTGATAGTTAAATTAGGGATGTGACGTCCATCACATTGATATTTAAGATGAGGATTTTTTTTTTGCCTCAAGAAAATATGAAACCTTGGGCATATATAAAGAAATAGAAATTTCAGTATGCTTAGTTTTGAGTTACATTATATTTGGGCATAGTTTCAAAAGAAATATAACTGAGGGGAAAAAGTTCTTGTTGATTTCAATATGTTGGTCATAAACTATAACTTAAACTTTTTATTTACTTCTGGAAATAAACTAGGAATGTACTATGTTAAAATACTAATTGAGTGCCTAATATAATTTTTCTGGTATTCAATCTATTCATGAGCTAAAATTTTGTAATAATGCAATGGAAGGAATATACATTAAGTCTCACTAAGAGAATTGTGGTCAAGGCTCTTGTTTCAGGTTTAACTATTCTTGGAAGACAGGATTATCTGAATATCATTAAATATGGACTTCTAAGCGTTTGACATTTAAAAATTCAAACTAAATGACTAGAGATGCTGCAGTTTTTGTAAGTAACATCAATGGTTATTTAAAGTTAAAGTTAAAATTCTGGGAGCAGTGAGCTGTCTGCTGCCCTTTTATAGACTTGTTGACCATGTTTTGGGAGTCATTGAGAAGAGAGAGCTGTGAAAGGAAGGGGTCTGTTGCATGTAGGGCTACATTTCTTCTCCCTACAACATTTGAAACACACAAACCCAGCAGCACTACACTGCGCCCTTTGTTCTTCCTGTTGGGCAAAACACTAGATAGCTTACTGTAAATATGGCCGCCTGCCAAGCTGTGGCGCAGATCCTTTTTTTCCAATACTGTAAACTGGCTTGGGCTCAGGGATTACAGTTCTTCTTTTTATTTACTTTCTCCCTCTCCAACGAAGAGTTTCATCTATCGTAAAATAGAAAAACAGTTGTTGTGGTCAGGGGAAAAATGCCCAAACAGTTCATTTTTTTTTCTTCTTCTGCCTTACTCTTCACCTTGGGTTGATTTCTGATGAAATAAGCAGAATAACTTCACTGCTCTTAAATGCAAGCGCATCCCGTCCTGTCCTGACAAATGAAAACTCCAGTATGAACAAACACAGTTTCGTTCAGAACACTTTTTTAGTTCCATGCCACGTTAAAGACGGATTGTGCAATGGTGTTTTCTGTCTTCTCTTTGATACCCTGGTTTTGCTTCTTGTTGTCCTGGGATATTTTTGGTTTTAGGCTCTAGTTTTAATCTGCCTGCTTTATTTCTGACATCCCTCAGTTGCCTTTCCCTGGTGCTGGAATTTGTGTGGCTGCAGCTGAATTGAAAAGAGGTAGAGGGAAATGAAGGGTGTGGAATTCTGCTTTCAACTGCAGGGTGTGTCCCTTTTGAAACTCTTTTCTAATATAAGAAAAAGCTTGGATGTTTGGTGTTTTTGCAAGAAGTATTTGTTCTTATGTTAAAATAGAGATGCCAGGTACTTTCTTGCCATCAATAACATCTTGTCAAAATGTTTAAATTTTGCAGTTTTCTTGATAGATTAATTTTGTACTTAGAAAGTTTTTCTAGACCCAAGTAGATGTTCAACATATATTGTGATTATTTTTCAAAAACCTCAAGCTAAGATTGAATATCCTGTATTTGCCTACTTTATTGACATTAAAGTTCTTTTATGTGATAGACACATGTCAACATATTTACCCCCCCATTAATTTTTTTCTTATAAAAAGGAAACATCACTAGACTGTAATTAGAGGGTATTTTTCTTATTTTCAAATCGAATTAAAGGTAGAAGATGTTACACATATAATCATATTTATAATCAGATAACTTTTATGACAATCTTTTTTAGGATATGTGGAGGATCTAAGAAAGCCTAGGTCAGTGGTCGGCAAACTCATTAGTCAACAGAGCAGCAAACCACTTGAGAGCTGCAGTTTGTTGACCACTGGCCTAAGGTGATTAACAAAAGATAGGGAGTCTGCTTCCACAAAGATGCTTTACCAGTTAATTACTGTGATGAATCTTCTTTTATATCAATATATTTGTAATTTTTTTATTATTTAAAGTATTACATTTGTCTCCTTTTTCCCTAATTGACCTTCGCCCCTCCTCCAGCCACTCCCACCCCTAAAGGCAAGCCCCCACTGCCCCAGTGTCTGTGTCCGTTCATTATGCTAATATACATACATACATACAACATACATACATACAACATACATACAAGTTTTTTGGTTGATCTCTAACATCCTCTCCCCTGACTTATCTCCGAGGTTGGACAGTCTGTTCAGTCCTACCTTGTTTCTGGATCTATTTTTGTTCATCAGTTGATCATTATATCCCACTGAGGAGTGAGGTCGTGTGATATTTATCATTCTCTGATTGGCTTATTTTGCTTAACATAATGTTCTCCAGTTCCATCCATGCTGTTGGCAAATGTTAAAAGTTCCTTTTTTATAGCAGTGTAATATTCCATCGTGTAGATGTACCATAGTTTTACTCATCTGCTGATGGGCTCTTAGGCAATTTCCAGATCTTAGCTATTATAAATTGTGCTGCTATGAACATAGGGGTGCATATATCCTTTCTGATTGGTATTTCTAATTTCTTGGGATATATTCCTAGAAGTGGGATTACTGGGTCAAATGGGAGTTTCATTTTTAACTTTTTGAGGAAACACCATACTGTCTTCCACAGTGGCTGTAGCAGTCTGCATTCCCACCAGCAGTGCACGAGGGATCCTTGTTCTCCACATTCACGCCAGCACTTGTAATTTGTTGATTTGTTGATGATAGCCATTCTGACAGGTGTGAAATGGTACCTCATTGTTGTTTTGATTTGCATCTTTTGGATGATAAATGACTTTGAGCATGTTTTCATATGTCTCTCGGCCTTCTGTATGTCCTTTTTCAAAAAGAATCTATTTAGCTCCTTTGCCCATTTTTTTATTGGATTTTTTATCTTCCTTTTGTTAAGTTGTATAAGTTCCTGTAAATTTCTGAGATTAAACCCTTATCTGAAATAGCATTGGCAAATATGTTCTCCCATTCAGTGGGCTTTCTTACTGTTTTGTTGATGGTTTCTTTTGCTGTGCAGAAGCCTTTTATTTTGTTGTAGTCCCATTTGTTTATTTTCTCCTTAATTTCTATTGCCCTACGAGCTGTATTGGTAAAGGTATTGCTACAACATATGTCTGATAATTTGCTGCCTATGGAGTATTCTATGATTTTTTTATGGTTTCCTGTCTTATATTTAAGTATTTGTAAATTTTGAGGGGGGAATTTTCATTGGATTTAAAGTAATTTTTAAATGTGGACAAAATATATTGGCTATTTGTGCCTCAGTTTTCTGATAGGAAAATTTAGGTTGCAGACTAAAGTCAGTGAGGTTCTTTTAGGCATTGACATATGCCACCAATGATTCTTATTTTCATTGTTCCTTTAGGAATATGGTATATATCCCTAACAGTAGAATGGAGAAAGCAATTAGGCTGAGAGTTAAGAGGCCAGGTTCTTCTCTTGGCCTTCATTTAATAATATTATGACCTTGAGGGTATTGAATCATTCTGGGCCCAGTTTCCTCATCTATAAAATTATAAGTAGAATTAGATGTTCCTTCCAATGTGAAAATTCTAAACAAAATTCAGTGGTCATTTTCCTTTTTTTACAGACTGGAATTTGTAAATAATGATCATATGATATTCTAATGTAAGGTATATTTACTTTACAACCATAGAATATAGGTATTATTTTGTAACGTTAAATGATTTGTAGAGTTTTTTATCTTTAGTTTCCACTGACTTTGGATTTCTTTGTCTTTTACTTACGATAAACTATTGTCATTTGATGTCATTCATAGAGAAAATGTGAGTAAAAGGGCTTACAGATTAGGTATGGGGTAATTTTAAAGAGTTCTAGTGCAGATAAAGCCTTCAAAATAAGGAATCCATCTTGTGTCTTGAAAGGCAGCAAGGCTGAGCCCAGACCCTAGGTTTGAATTCTGGTTCTGTCATCCAAAAGTTTTGATCTCTGGGGTAATTCATTAAAATGTTCTGATTCTGAGTTTCCATAGCTCTAAAATGAGGATAGTGATGACTGTTTCACAGATAGATTGTGAGTCTTAACTGAGTTTAGATTAGATTGTGTGTGTGACTTCCCTTAACTTCAGTTTGAACAGTTAAAAATGTCATTTTTCAGCTCAAGTCAGCAAATTTTGCAGGGTAACTAAGGTACTGTGCTCTCATTATCTGGATAATGAGAATGAAACACTTTTATGGGAAAGGTAGTTGTAAAACAAGTGAAGAAGAGTGTGATAATGCAGTTGGAATGGTGGATTTCAAAGAGTGAGTGGACTGAAGCTGGGCTTGAAGGGCAGGTAGGATTTTACCAGTGGGAGGAGAAGGCAGTGTGAGCCAGGGCGGGCTTCCCAGCAGAAGGAAGAAAGCCATCAGTGTCAGAAGGCTTAGTGTGTGGATGGAACTTGGTTTGCTTTGGAAGGAAATACAGACAAACAGAAGTTACTTCAGGAAGGAATCAAAATATAGCCTTGCGTTATGTAGTAAAATATAATGTTTAATCCCAGTAGAAGTTGGAAATTTATATAAAATAGTAGTTTATTCTACTGTTTTATGAAAGACATCTACTGATTTTTCCTTAAGTTACATAGTAAGTATATCAATATAATCAGATATTACAGAAAAATCTTTTAATTACCAGTGGTATATAAATTCCTGTGGTAGTAGGAGAGTGTTGTACTCATGATTTGAACTCATTAAGATGGAAAAGTTCTTTAAAGGGATTAAACTAGCTGAAGCATACTCAGATATCAGTGAAAGGATTGATATACTTAATCTTGGTTATTATCCCTTAAAATCATGTTATAACTTAATAACTTCACACTGGAATTGATCCAGTGAATAGCTAAGTTTAAGTGTTAATGACTTCAACAAATAAAATTTACCAGCTTTTTTCTTTTATATACCTTCCATTTGGTAACAAGTCAGTTTCAATGAAGTTTTACAATATATTATTTAATGGATGATGAATTAGATTGCTGATAGGCACATTGGATTTCTCATTGCCAATAGTAAATATTTTTCTAAAACCTCAAGTTGAATATTTTCTTACATATAAATTGTTCATATAAAGAATACTTCTTTAGTATTTGATCATATCCTTTCAGCTTTTGGGGATGCTGAGATTACCAGTCACATCATTTTTCAGGATATGAATAAAACTTCTGAGAAGTAGTGGTCAATGCCAGGGCTTTTGTTGGAAGAAAATATTAACAGAACATATAAATGAGAGGGAATAAAGCATACATATTTTAAAAACGGGAAGTCACGATTATAGGATCTAGAATTCTGTTTCTGCCTAGGAGATTTCTATAAAGTGAGACATATTTTTGTTTTGGATTATATATCCATAGAACATTTTTTAAAGATGGAGAATGATCTATCAGAGAAATATATCTTAATTTAAATATGGTTGGAATACTAATCTTTATTTGCTCTAGATATAGTCTACTAAAATTGTGGCTGAGTTTTTGTACTTGAGCAGTATTCATTCCTTGTTATTTCTTTCCTGAGTAGGGGGCCAATAGTAGTTGGCATATGACAATATCAAATGTATGCAGAATGAATGAATGAATGAAAATTTAAGGGGAAAAGTTGAGTTTCTCTATTTTCTCCATTTAATCTTATATTATTTGGGTACAATCACTCATTAATTTATGACCATAAGCAATGACCTTATTTAATATACCTTATCTGCAGTTGATCCATCTGTATACTCTCCATTATAATACCTTTCTCTCTGGTTAGTGAAGATTAAGTTAGGTAATATTTTCATTTTAGGAAAATTTTAAGGAAAACGTTCAGTGTAAATGTGTTTGGTATTTGTCCTAAAATATTGGTACTTTTGAATGTCTTTTCCTCTACTTTCCCTCTCCTATGGTGAATTAGAGATCACATTAAGGGGACCGCTAATCTATAAGGTTACTAGGTATAAAATATTTAACATTCTATAAAACTGGACATGCCTCTTTGATTCTGTGATATCCTTGGGTGCCTCTCTTGTTTTTGTATATTTATAAAATTGTAGAATTCTAAAGGTATCAAACC
This sequence comes from Lasiurus cinereus, assembly GCA_011751065.1. Taxonomy (NCBI): domain Eukaryota; kingdom Metazoa; phylum Chordata; class Mammalia; order Chiroptera; family Vespertilionidae; genus Lasiurus; species Lasiurus cinereus. The sequence continues at coordinate 27,927,908 of JAAGEH010000293.1, read as the reverse complement.
ACAGGGTCTTGGGCATTTATCCAGTTCCCTCTGCAGACTGGTCCAGAAGCATTTTTACTGGCTATTCTTTCTACCACATGATTATGGGAATTAAAAGTATAAAGGGAATTTGACATTTATAATTTCTTCCTAAATACTTATAAGATTGATTCTCCTGCTTTATTTTAAACTAGATCAGATTGTGGGCATGTCTTCTGCTATTTCCAAATGTCTAAATTCCAGCACTCCCTCACATTCATCCATTTCAATTACATATAAACTGCATAGATAGGGAATTTCTTACCTAAACCTCTTAATTTTGACAGCTTTCCATGTAATTTTTACCCAAAATAATGCACATCTGTTTCTTTCACGTGTATACATAGAGTATTGAAAAAAGTTATGTAGGAAGGCTAATTATATGATTCTTCTAACCGTACCACCTTCATGAACACATTTACAAGAAAACCTTCAGTAAATAGCAACCTTTCCATTGCTTAGAAAGTTTAAACTGTTGATTTAATTGGTTTGCTGTGCGGTTGCTCCAAATGTAGACCCACAGGTAAATGAGTATTTAGTATTGAGACAGCAGAATTGCCCTCTGAACCCTTTTGATGGTTTTGGTGTCTGTTTTAGTCTGTTCGAACCGGTCAGCCATCGGGTTCATGGGGCCCAAGGTGCAGGTTTCCTTCCAGAGGGAGCAGGAACTTGGTTTTCTTCTGTGGTCAGATTGCATGGCTGGTTGTGGCCAGTTGTCTTGCACCTGTCACTGGACATCCATCCCCATGGGACAGATTTCACCGTCATCACTACTTAAAAGCATAGCACGTGTCTTCCTGTGGGTGGGCTGGCCACATCATGTCAGTTTGCCAGAAAGCACATTATTACGGACTGAAAAAATTACTGCTTCTGAAAGGTGGTACTTGCTTCCAATCCCTCAGTGCCCAACCATTGTGTTCAATTCTGTGTGGCACATGGAGAGACTGTGACATCCAGCATAGCTAACCCTGAGCTCAGAGGCCAGGCTTGCTGCTTTTTGCAGTGTAGCTCACCTCTGCCACCTTGCCATCTACAAAACTATTGTGCTTCTTTGGGCTTGTTCTCTTCATTAACCGCCTGCCAAGAGGTTAGATAGGTGTGTCTAGATAAGGTTTATATAGTGACATCAGAGTGGGCACAGTTCATCTGCTGTAGAGAAATGGTTTACAATGTAGAAACTGTAAAGGATTTAGGGGAAATGGTGAGTGTGATTATTGCACTCAGTGTGATAAAAACCTGGTTAAATGTCCATTTTTAGATCTGTGATCAGTTAAGTGCTGTCAGTTTTAATTTTTAGTCCAACTCTAATTTTGTAATGCTTCAAGTGAAGTGTATGTATGTTACTGATAATGCTGCCAGTTTAGGCATTGAAATTTCTATGGGCCAACACAAGTCATGAAATAGGGGGTGGGTAGAGGCATATTAGGAGGAATGCAAGGTGGCTGATATATATCAGTGTGAAATTGTATTCTGATTTATTCTTAATTTTGTTTCGGGCACCTTAATCAAAATATCAAAATAGCTTTCATTTTGTCCACCATAGCAAACATTTTAAAACCACATTAAATCATTAATGCAGTGCCACATATGGAATCACAATTTACATACTTGCCCTCATAATCCATTTTGGATCATTTTTGCATAAATGCTATTAAGGAAAATAATTTTTCCCCTACTAACAGGTAATTGCCAAGCGTGACCAGATCCACTACTTGCAAAGAATTCTAAAGTGCAGACTCCATTTTTGCAGCTTGTAGTTAAGCTGTAGCAGAATAGATCCAGAAAGGAGCTGCATGTAGTAAGCTGCATGTAGGAAAGACCTAGGAGCGTCAGTGAGCGTCAGGTCAAAGTCCCCAGTGTCGTGTAAAGAAGCTCCATCTTCACAGGGCACTGTCTTTTGGGAAATCATGCTGGACAAAGTAGAACAGGAGTCTCTCTAATAGAGGTTACCACTTTCTGGGGTCTCCCTGTGGATATCTCTAAAGTATTCATTTGTGCCTTATATATTGCCCTATCATTTATTTTAGTCTCCTTGCCAGGGTCAGTTTATACACCAGTCCTGTCTTCAACTCTCTTTTTGCTAACTTCCTCTCATCCAGGCTTAGTGAGCCTTGATATATTTAATGAATAGGACCTTGTTGTGCTCCATATAACTAGGACCAGGAATAAATTTGTGATTATGTATGGTAAAGCATATTCACTTTATTAATAATAAAATATGCCACTGTTGGTTATTGTTATCCATATATCATACCTAATAATAGAAAAACATGTAAATTGACCATACTTCCAATATGCCCACAGCCCAATCAGAGTGAGTATGTAAATTAACCCAACAAAGATGGAGATTAATTTGCATACATAGGCACCCAGCAGCATGGGTCCCAGGAACTTTCTCAGCATCCAGGTCACTCCAAGGTAGGCCCGGGGTGGGTCCTGAGCAACCTGGGAAGGGCCTGAGCCAGGGGGCTCCTGGGCAGAGGTGTAGCTGGGTGATCGAAGGGAGCTGGGGGTCCTCTGCCCAGGCCCAGAGGCTTTAGGTCTTGGCAGGGGCAGAGCCAGAGATCAGAGACCATTGGTGTGAACTACAGAGGAAATACCTTTTCTGACCGTTCATTGGCTAAACTCCCTGTTTGCCACTGGTAATATTCTTAGTAACTTGGGTAATAAGAATCCAAAAAGATGATATAGGGTTTTCTACCACACTCCTAGAGAAAAAAATGAAGGTCTGCTGCTGGAGGGCTAAGAAATGTCATATTCTGCCTTAGCCCATTTGGCTCAGTGGATAAGGCCTAGGCTTGCCAACTGCAGGGTCCCGTTCAATTCTGATCAAGGGCATATACCTAGGTTGTGGGCTCCGTCCTGGATGGGGTCCAGGTTAGGGCTCATGTAGGAGGCAACCAATCAAAGTGTTCCTCTCATTTTGATGTTTCTCTCTGTCTTTCCCTTTCTCTTCCACATTCTCTAAAAATCAATGGAAACATATCCTCAGGTGAGGAAAAAAGAAAAGAAAAGGGAAAGGGAAAGGAAAAGGTCATATCCTATGAAAGACACATCTTGAAAATGCATAAAGGAAGTTGTCATTTTTTCATGGTGAAGGGACTGGAGTCAATGTTGATGAAGACACCTTAGTGGCTGCAGTGATTGGCAGTGGCTGCAAAAGCCGGTTGATGGGCTGTGACTTCTGCTGATCAGCCCCGTCACCTCAGTAGGACATCCCCTGAGGGCCCCCAGTATGTGAAAGGGCTGGCAGGCTGGGCTGAAGGACCCCACCCCAGTGCATGAATTTCGTGCACCAGGCCCCTAGTATGTATGTATGGTCGGATGACCAGCAAGTAGCTATGACACACCCTGATCACCAGGGGGGCAGAAGCTCAATGAAGGAGCTACCCCCTGGTGGTCAGTTTGCTCCCACAGCCAGCCTTCTGCAGCAGGCCAACCTCCCACGGTCCCTCCCCCCAGACTAGGCGACAGGGCCCCGATTGGCCCCAATCGCAGGCCAGGCTGAGGAACCTCATCCACGCATGAATTCGTGCATTGGGCCTCTAGTTAATAATAATGATGATGTAATAATAACAATGTGATAACAGTACAGAGACTGGGGTGAGGTGTAAAGAGAGATAAATATCAGCCCTCATATTTAAAACAACCATGTAGCTCATTATTCCAATCCCTCTCCCTGATTCTGTTCTTCGAGCAGGTAATAATTTGGTTGGAACACTTTCTTCGTATTAACACACATCCTACCAAAGAAGGTAGTACCAATTGTTAGACCTCTTCCTCCTCCCGCAGTGACTGTAGTGGAACGGGAAGTGTGCAGAGGCTCCAAGGTCAGAAACTCTGCAAAAGTCGGAGCAGTCAGTGATGTCCAGGGAGGGAATGTGGGAGGGAGGAGGACAGGTGACTGCTGAGGGTGGGAGAGGAGGGTCCACCATCCCAGCAGGGCCATCAGGCAAAGTGATGGATCCGGAGCCTTTGGCAGAAACAGGAGGACTTGGTGAATGATTAATAGTAGGGATTCAGGAAGAGGAAGAGTTCAGGGTGATACCTGGGACCTGCTTTGGGCACCTGTGTGGATAGCAGAGATGGTGCAATGGGCAGGCAGGTTTGTGGAGGAAGATTGAGTGTTGCCTTGGTACATCTCTGGGTGGACGCATGCTATGTTATTTGCAGGGTTTGGTTTTTGCTTGTTTTGTTGTTATTCTGAAGAGGGATGCATTTCTGTTTTTTAATATGTTGGCATTGAAAATAACAAAAACAGGTTTTTAATGTTTTTAAAAAGTTAGTTTCTTCCTCAAAGACTATTCCTAGTTCTCTTTTCACTGTCACTAGAGTAATGCTCAGCATAAATCCTTCACAATGTGAATAATGAAAAATTTGTGTAGTTCTCTATACTTAGGAGGTATATTACACTTGCCTTTGTGACTTTATGGATTTTAGGTTGAGATTGTGGTTAAGCTAATGAGCTGAAAAACTCAAGCTGATGGTCTCATCATTCAATCCAGCAGCTTGTCTTAAATTTCAGGCTAATATCTATGTTTATACATGATTGCTTCGCTGGAATTCTTTTGGTACGTTAACATTTTTCATATTAAACCCAAGCTGAATTTTAATAGACAGACTTTTTTTTTCACTTTATTTGACAGTATCTTTAAACTTTTAAATATTTTATAAGTTCCACTTAAATGCTGACATTGTTGATTTAACATGATGATAGTATTTCTGGCATAAGATTTGTAGACCAACAGAATAATTACAGGGTATTGAAAGTTTATGCCTAATATTTGGGTTGCTATTAGCTCAATCAAATAAGTATACTCATTGAAACCATCTCTTAATTTTTAAGTAGCTTTGAAATGTAGCAAAGTCTTTTGATAAATCTATTTTATCATATACCTTTTTTTGGACAATGACTCTATAGAAGTACTGGAACCTTTCTTCATTTTTCAAGTGATTTGAACTTTATTTTTTTAAAGGGCTAACCATGGAAGGGGGTGATATAATGTACCATACTTCTTTCTAAGTGTTATAGAGGCTGCTTCTTACTTATTAACTGATTATACAATTCTAGCACAGCCCCATAGAAAAAAATATTTATAGGTTGGCACTGTTGAAATTACACTAATAATATAATGGTATATCTAGCTCTTGTTTCCTTAATCAAATCCAACGATATTTCACTGAAGACTTGATGTTCTAGAAAATTCAATTACAGTTCTCATAAAGATTTATTTTCTTATTTTGGGTTCAGAAATTGTGGTCTCTAAAAAACGTTGTAGACATGGATAACAGGATGGTGATTGCTAGAGGGAAGGGGATAAGGGAGGTAAGAGAGGATGCAGGGGGAAAAATGATGCTAGAAGGAGGTTTGACTTTGAGTGGTGAACACACATGCAGATTTGTGTTATAGAATTGTACACTTGAGACCTGTACTAGTATAATTTTTTTAGCTTCAACGAAAGGTATGTTTATTGATTTTAGAGGGAGAGAAAGGGAGAGAGAGAGAGAGAGAGAGAGAGAGAGAGAGAGAGAGAGAGAGAGAGAGAGAAACATTGATGGGCTGCTTCCCATATGTGCCCTGACCGGGAATCAAATCCACAACTTTTTGGTGTACAGGACAATGCTCCAGCCAACTTAGCAACCCAGTCTGGTTCACACACATATAATCTTATTAACCAGTATTGCCCCCAATAAATTCAATAAAAAACAAAACAAAAACACAAAACTCTGTATCTACAAAAAATGAATTTGGGGCTGTTTGAGTTCTCCCTGCATGGAGTACTTGGTACCAGCTAGAGATGTACAGGATGATATTGAAGTCAGGGAGCAAGCAATGAGTACACAGAGTTTTGGGGGGAAAGGTCCAAACAGAGGGGTAGATCAGGAAAAGGTGTGGAAACGTGTCCTGCTTCATAATTTTTAAGATCCTGCATGTTGATATACTTGCTACCTTATCATTTTCTTTTACTTGGAAACCAAAGTAAATTTATACAACTTACAGGGTTGAACAAAAATAGGTTTACAGTTGTTTGTATGGAAAGCAATACAATAATACAAGAAATCGTATATAATAAAGAAGTAATGTGCAAATGGTTGTTATGCCATGACGCATAATGGTTGATAAGCAGGAAGGCGGGGCAGCAAGCTAGGAGCGGTGGAGAATGGTGGTGGGCAGGGCAGCCAGCTGAGGCAAGCAGCAGAAAGCTACTCACACACAGATTCTTGTGCAGGGCCACTAGTAATAAGATAAGAATAAACACTATTTAACGTTCTCACAATTGTAAAACTACCTTCGCCCACCCCTGTATATATTTTTAGCAGACTAGTTTTTAAAGAATTCCTTATTTCCTGAAATCATTTTAGAGATTTATGTTAAGATTTGCAAAATTAAGATTGGTGAAGGTTGGACAATAAAGCTTTGATTTTTATGAAACATAATTCCTGGCTTTTTATTTTTATTTTTAGATTTATATTGATATTGCTAGAGGCCGGTGTATGAAATTTGTGCATGAGAAAGAGGTCCCCTCAGCTCGGCCTGTACTCTCTCCAATCTGGGATTCCTCAGGACCTCTGGCTCCTAACCACTCATCTGCCTGCTAGCCTGGTCCCCCTAACTGCTCTCCCCTGACAGCCTGTTCTCCCTAACTGCTCTCCCCTCCTGGCCTGGTCCCCCTAACTGCTCTCCCCTGCCTGCATGGTCGCCTCTAACTTCCTCTGCCTTGGCCCTGCCAACATGGCTTACAGACATCTAGAAGGTCATCCAGAAGATGTTCAGTCTAATTAGCATATTACCCTTTTATTAGTATTAGTGGCTAGGATTTCCAGGAGTTTGTGAGCTTGGGGTAAAATATTACATTTCTATTTTCACTAATATCTAACTGAAAAATTAGCATTTGCTTTAATTCTGAATGTAGGCAATTAGTTATAATATTATTGGGAGTCTATAACTTTGCCACTGACAGAAATAAATCACCAATATTCTCATATCACCATGATAGTTGTAGACAACTAAATATATTGAAGCTCTTCACTTTAGATTAGTTATTACACCCACAGCTAGAGCTTGTTATTTAATACATTAATAAAGTAGTTCATTGATGTATCACATTTTAAAATTTTGATAACTGTCAAGCTAAATATTTGCTATGCAATCTAGTTATACACACTAGAAAATGTCATACTGAGAAAGAGTTCATAGACTTTGCCAGTCTGCCTGAGGCATCATGGCACATTGCAGATGGGTATTCTAGAGCTGGTTTTACTAGTACCTCACTTGGGCAGTGAGGCTGTGTGATGACATCTGTTGACTTAGTAAATTATTATAAAGATAAAGCAAGGGAAATAGTTTTGAAAATTATACAAAGAGTATTATACAAACAGAAAATGCTATTAAATGAATGTTTTGCTTTTCTAAGAACATGTCATCCTATCTAATAAAAGAGTGATATGCAAATTGACTGTCACTCCAACAAATAAAATGGCTGCCCCCATGTAGACACAAGATCTCCACCATAAGATGACTAGCAGGGGAGGGGAGTTGGGAGGGACCAGGCCTGCAAGGGAGGGTAGTTGGGGGCAATCAAGCCTGCAGAGGAGGGCATTTAGAGGTGACCAGGCTGGCAGAGGAGGGAAGTTGGGGCCAACTAGGCCTTCAGGGAAGGGAGATTGGTGGGGACCTAGGCCTGCAGGGAGAGCAGTTGGGGGGGACCAGGACTGCAGCGGAGGGCAGTTGAGGGTGACTAGGCCTGCAGGGGAGGGCACTTAGGGGTGACTGTGACCAAACCTGCAGGGGAGGGCAGTTAGGGGTGACTAGGCCTGCAGGGGAGGGCAGTTAGGGGCAAACAGGCTGGCAGGGGAGCAGTTAGGCATCAATCAGGCTGGCAAGGGGATAGTTAGGGGGTGATCAGGCTGAAAGGCAGAAGTGGTTAGTGGCAATCAGGAAGACAGACAGGCAAGCAGTTGGGAGCCAGCAGTCCTGGATTGTGAAGGGATGTCCAGTAGGATCAGGCCTAACTGGGCAGTCGGACATCCCTCGAGGGGTCCCAAATTGGAGAGGGTGCAGGCTGGGCTGAAGGACATACCGCCTGGGCATGAATTTCATGCACCAGGCCTTTAGTATATTAATAATGGGCAGTCAGACATCCCTCTCATAATCCAGGACTACTGGCTCCCAACTGCTCTCCTGCCTGCCTTCCTGATTGCCCCTAATCCCTTCTGTCTGCCAGACTGATCACCCTATAACCACTCCCCTGCCAGCCTGATTGATGCCTAATTGCTCCCTTGACAGCCTGTTTGCCTCTAACTGCCCTCTCCTACAGGCCTGATCACCCCTAACTGCCCTCCCCTGCAGGCTTGATTACCCACAACTGCCCTACCTTGAAGACCTGGTCCCTGCCAACTGCCCTCCCCTACTGGCCATTTTGTGTTCACATGGGGGCAGGATCTTTTGACCACACGGGGGCAGTTATCTTGTGTGTTGGAGTGATAGTTAATCTGCATATCACTCTTTTATTAGATAGGCTAGAGGCCTGGTGCGCGGGTTGGGGCCAGCTGGTTTTCCTTAAAGGGTGTCCTGGAAAAGGGTGGGTATTCCCAAAATATTTCTTCTAAAATGGAGTTCTGTAGTCTGCAACCCTCTGGTCCATAATGGGGGCTCAGGCAAAGCATGGAGGAAATGACGAGTTCTGTTTCTACCAAAGCGTAGCAGCCTGGTGAAGCTCCAGCACTTATTGTGATACTTGTTAGGGAATATAAGTGGGGAAAAGGGAAGAACAATGGTACTGAACATTGAATTGGATGTTTTACAAAAGTTCTGTTTTCATGACAACCTTATATAGTTCTTATTAGCCTTTTTAATAGGTGAGTAAACCGAAATAGGTATCACCTCATTAAATAGTCACATTATTCAGAAGTTACAAAATTTAGATTTATATTCAAGACTAATTGTAAAGGCATGTGATTAAATTAAAGCGAAATTACTGAGTAAAATTAACTAGGCATTAATGTTGAAATGTGAGAATTTGAAAAAAGAATTTTCTATCTCTGAAGCACCATTCATTTTATTAATAGATGCTTGAGATTAGACCATATAGTCTGTGAGGAGAGTATTTTTACCCCATTGAAGGTGAAGGTGACACTTGATATATAGATATATGCATGGTCAACAATAGTTACGAGGAGTGCCATATTTTTTAAAAAATCCTATTCCCTAGTGCCTGTGATTTGGGTACGTAACAAATGTATTTCAAATGTCTGGTATGTGAATGAATGACAGAAAACCAGAAGGAAGGTGTGCTGTGTTGTGACTGACCAAAATTCTGACTGGAAGGAAAACAGAGCATTAACTCAGGGTAGCTAAAGTATCTATGCTCTTCCGAGAATGCTAACCGCAGTGAAGAGTCCACTAAAGATAACAGGAAAAGTAAGCAAAAGGAAAACTATAGTAAGAAAAAATAAGTCTACACTGTTTAGTAGCCCTGTCCTCACCGAGAGCTTTGACGTCTGTCATTTCGCACATAGTCCTCATTCACAGGACGCCAAGGTGTGCCGGGTAGGTGTCCCCCCCCTCCACCTCCTACCCGCCCCCCCCCCCAATTTACAGACTGAGCCCAGGAAGATAAAGCAACTCTGTCCCCTGATTCAAAAATCTGGCCACCTTCTAGCCACACCCCCTGTTGCGGTGTGGGAAGGGCGAGAGCATGGGGAAAATAAAAAGGTGTCAGAAGAAATGTGGAGAGATCTAGTGAACAGCAGCACTCTGCCATCCCCGGTGCAGGGGCTGATGTCCTTCTGTTCCCTGCTGACATGTTCATTCCTCACTGACCCTTCCGACCTCCCTTGCTCCTTCACTCACCCCTTTGCCAAACGTGGTTTAATGTGCTGTGCACATTTCTCCCCTGCTTTAGTCTCAGAGTGTAATGCCTGGTACTCCGTGACTTTTGAGAAGATGAAAGCAGGATTGAATACACAGTTGATCCTTGAACAACCATGAGGGTTGGGGCGCCGAACCCCTGCGTAGTTGAAAATTTGTGTATAACTTTTGACTCCCCAAAATCTTAACTGAAAGCCTACTATTGACCAAAAGCTTTACTGCTAACTTAGTTAACATATGTTTTGTATAAGTATTAGATACTGAATTTTTGTAATGAAGTAAGCTAGAGAAAAGAAAATATTAATAAAATCATAAGGGAGAGAAACTACATTTATAGAATTGATTGAAAAAATATGCATATAAATGGATCCGCACAGATCAAACCCATGTTGTTCAAGGTTCAAATGTATTTGATTTTATAAATGGAAATAACAAGAGTGACCAATGCAGAGATAAAGACTCAGACAAAAATAGTGCAAATGGCTTACAGCCTGGTGGTATGCCCTGTGTTCCGAATTCTCCAGTAAATCTGTATTGTAAATATTAGTCTACGTATGCGGTTATGCCCTTCAATTTTTCGTTCAGAAAATATGGTCACATATACCTCAGTAACCACTAAGGTTAGGTGAAAGACCAAGGGCCCTGAGGTAGTGTGCACACACACTGCCTCTCTAACAGTCCTGTGGCAAATGGTTCTAATGTAAACTTAACAGGTGGTGAACCAGAGAAACTGAACTGGTCCAACATTCAGGTGATAAGGTAGGTGTCAGAGCTGAGATTAAAACCTGAGCCCATTGTTGTCCATTAGTTACACTGTGTTTGGGGAAGAGGGAAGAGGACAGTGTCTGAGGCCGCTGAAGGCATCCGCTTGCAGACCTGTTGCTGGGACAGGTTTCACTGGTTCTTTACTGCTTTGCCTTGTGATCTCTATACTTACAGCGGCTTCTAAAGTCCGGTATAGAAATTGGCTCACAATAATTACCAAGTTGTCAACTGAATGAATTGTATTCTATACAAGGAAGAAAAGCAATCTTAGTCCAAAGGTTTTTATTCAAAGTGATTAAAGATTTAGCACTTTAATTCTGTTATTGAGCATTCTCATGTCTAAATCAATGCTGTGTAACTATTGTGGGCTGTCCATTTAGAGGGTCTTTATTTCAAATGTACTCTTGATTTGCATTTTCTTTGCATTCTTTAAATCCCCAACTTCTGTTAGAAAATCATTTGTAAACAAACACTTTATTTTTTTTATTCAACAGAGATTTACTATCAGATGGCAAAATACACCATTTTTAACATACTAGAGACCCCGTGCAATGGGATTCATGTACCGGTGGGGGGCGTGGCCTGTGGGGATTGGCTGCTGCGGGAGTACCGCTTGTCCCAGTCAGCCGAGCAGCACTCCCACTATGGTAGAACACTGACCATCAAGGGGAAGCTCCTGTGTTGAGGGTCTGCCCCTGATGGTCAGTGCATGGCAAAGCAACTGGTTGATAGGTCGTTCTGGTTGTTCCACCATCCAGTCACTAGGCTTGTACTATATAGGACCAGAGGCCCGGTGCATATGAGATTCGTGCATGGGGGGGGTTGTCCCTCAGCCCAGCCTGCACCCTCTCCAATATAGGACCCCTCAAGGGATGTCCAACTGCCCATTTAGGCCCAATCCTACTGGCAGTTGGACATCCCTCTCATAATCCAGGACTGTTGGCTCCCAACTGCTTGCCTGCCTGCCTTCCTGATTGCCCCTAACCACTTCTGCCTAACAACTGATCACTCCCTAACAACTCCCCTGCCAGCCCTGATTGATGCCTAATTGCTCTCCTGCCAGCCTCATTGCCCCTAACTGCTCTCCCTTGCAGGCCTGATTCCTCCCAACTTCCATGCCCTGCTGGCCACCTTGTGGCAGCCATCTTGTGTTCACATGGGGTCAGGATCTTTGACCACATAAGGGCAGCCATCTTGTGTGTTGGAGTGATGGTCAATTTGGATATTACTTGTTGGCTGTAGAGTGCAACCATAGGCAGTAACACACATGAAAACATGATTCCTGCCAACAGGATCTGTATAGTTATCAGATTTTCTGTGCAATGGCTCCATACATGTTTAAAAAAACATATTTTTGGATATTACTCTTTTATTAGATAGGATAGAGGCCTAGTGCATGGTGGGAGGTGGCTGGTTTGCCCTGAAGGGTGTCCCGGATCAGGGTGGGGGTTCCCTTGGGGAATGGGATGGCCTGGGCAAGGGACCTGTGGTGGTTTGCAGGCCAGCCACACCCCCTGTTGATCCAGGCAGAGGCCCTGGGACCTGAGATTTATTTATCTTCTATAATTGAAACTTTGTAGCCTTGAGAGGAGGCCAGGGCAGGCCAGGAAGTTTGACTTCCTCTATCACTGGGGAAACCTAAACATCCTGCTTGCTCCATGGCTGCAGCCATTTTTGTTGGGATTTATTTATCTTCTATAATTGAAACTTTGTAGCCTTTAGTGGAGCCCAGGGCCAGCCACAGCAGGCGGAAAGCTTGGTTTCTTCCATTGCCTGGGAAACCCAAGCCTCTTGCTTGCTCCATGCCCGGCTATCATCTTGGTTGTGTTAGTTTGCATACTCACTCCTGATTGGCTGATAGGCATGGCTTGTGGGTGTAGCAGAGACAGTTAATTTGCATGTTTCTCTTTTATTAGTGTAGATGGTTTATCCTTCTGGGAGCTTACAGGTCAGTGAGGGTGAAAGTACTGGACGTGGATAATTACAATCCAGGATGCCCACACTGCAGGGATCTCAAGTGCCTTCCTGAGGAGGTTGTCTACAAGGGTGAGAGATGTGGCTGGAGCCATACACTCCAATGCCATGGAGCCCCAGACTTCATGGGTTTAAAATAGACTTTACCACTACTCTTTCTTGCCAGTCCACATTTAATATTGTGTTATAAAAGATGCTTGCATAATATAACTATATTAAGGTGAAAACTTAAATGAAAGCTCTTCTTAAATTCCTGGCACACTGTCTTAAAGATTTTTTTTTAATTCTCTTTTATAACCCAGTCAGTTACTATGTGAATTGGAATCTTGCAGAATCTGAGCAATCATGTTTCTAACAGTGATTCAAAAGCATGATTCTGTTTAAAACCAAAACACATCCTAAATCTAAACAGGGGTGATTAATCTGTAGTTAATATGTCAGAGGATTATAAATTTTTTAAAGTTTTTTAGGAAAGCCAAGACCAGTTTGGCTCAGTGGATAGAGTGGAGTGAAAGGTCCCAGGTTCGATTCCGGTTGGGGGCATGTACCTTGCTTGGCAGGCACATCTCCACAGTGGGGTGTGCAGGAGGTGGCTGATCGATGTCTCTCTCTCATCAATGTTTCTGACTTTCTGTCTCTCTCCCTTCCTCTCTGTAAAAAAATCAATCAATCAAATATATATATATATAAGTTTTTTTAGGAGAAAGTAGGCTTTATTACTGAAGAAACTGTAATTTCTATGATAATACTATTTTTGTTATGCTTTTGGCTAAGTTATTCGCCTTTCTGATGAGTACCCTAGCTTCATAGTAAGACACTTTACTACCCATAGCACAGAGTAAGGAACTAATGGGCATGCTCACTATGGTAGCACAGTGTATGGATCCTGGCCTACATTACTGTATTCTGGTTTTAGTTGAAGCTTATTTTTGGTTTTGCTTAAAGAAGAAATCACACACTGCTCTGTGGAGAAGGAATATATGTACAGCATACTTATATGTATGTGTACATAACTTCAGTGTTAAATAATTTTTTTAGCCCTAGCTCATTTGGCTCAGTGGATAGAGCTTTGGCTTGCAGACTGAAGAGTCCCAGGTTCGAATCCAGTCATGGGCACATGCCAGGAGTTGTGGGTTCGAGCCCCAGTAGGGGGTGTGCAGGAAGCAGCTGATCAATGGTTCTCTCACATCATGGATGTTTCTATCTCTCTCTCCCCCTCTTACTTCTTCTCTGAAATCAATAAAAATATTTTTTTTAATAATTTTTTTATTTTTATAAAGTTCTCTACAGTTTTTGATGCAAACTTAGCAAAATGACAGTGAAGCATGAAACTGGGATGTATAAGACACTTTTGTGATGCCAAGATTATACTAAATGACTTATGATATATCTCTTCTATATTTTTGTGCTTGAACAAGCTGTCTTGAAAATGCAGTGTCTTTCCGGCCACTGTCACCCAGAACTTCCTTTCACTTCCTTTTGCTCTCTTTGCTTTCTGCTTAGAAGTGAACAGAGCCAACCAGTGGCCCTGGTCATCAGTTCCTCATTCATTCCTCCCTGCCTTATACTCTCATCCCAAATGCTGACCTCTCCCCAGCCCACATAATCAAATAGGATAATCAAGTCACAGAGGTTGTTTGTATGTCAATATATAGTTCTCTCTATACATGGCATTGCCATTTTTAAAGTTTCATTTTGTATATATGTGCATGTGAGAGAGGAATTAGGTACATAGCTGTTTCTTAAAGGAATTTGGACAAAATATGGAAAATAATAAAAGGGAAGGGAGTTAACTTTTAGATTCCCACGAATACCCCCCCCCACACACACACAGAGAAACAAAAATTAATTCTTAAAACAGCAGAAAGATGCATTGATGACTAATTTATTTTGGCATATGCAAAATTTATTGGTACTCAATTATTTCTCTTATATTAGTTTTATATTTATAACTGCCCATTGTGAGTTGGGATATCAAGGTTACAAAAATCCTTTTGTTGTGGGGTAGGTAGAATTATCCTATATAATAAAAGCCTAATTTGCAAATAGACCAAAAGGCGGAACCTGGTGGAACAACTATGACATGCACTGACCACCAGGGGGCAGACACTCGATGCAGGAGCTGCCCCCATCCACAGCCCCCAGGCCCCAGGCTGGCCAAAGCAGGTGCCAGTGGGAGCCCCCTGATTGCGCTTCTGGTCGCCATACAGATTGGCCCTGATCACTTCCTAGGCCTAGGGATGCTACCCCTGCAGGAATTTCATGCACCAGGCTTCTAGTAAGTGATAAAAACCTCAACTTCTATCAGGAACATGTAAGAAGCATATTATCAAATAAATTCTAAAAGTTTTATCTAGGTTTTGAGGTGGTTAAATTATTAGTTTTTAAAAAAATACCTGTGATGAGGGCAAGGTGGAGAAGCCAAACACATGTGGTCAGATGTTGGTTGCAGTTATAGAACTGACATATGATCTTTTTGGAATGTATTCAAATGAGTGGTCCAGAAAAGAAAATTAATAGACAGAACTGCATAAGGAAGTTGGACTCAAATTATAGATTACCAAAAACAATCCATTTGTCAGGTTTTATTCTATAAGGAATTATCCATTTATACAGCTCTCTTTGGCATAATGGTCTAAAGGAATGATGCTTGAAAAATAGGTATATTTTATGACCCAGCAACTGAATCACATGTGTAGTATTTTGGATATTTTTTTTTTGTATTCTGTCTGTTTTGTGAATTGTGGTGATTTACCTTATTTTATATTATTTACTTAGTGTTTTTGTAAGTGCTTTCCCTTTTTCAAGAGCAAATATGGTTTATGGAAATACTATTAATGGGATGCTGTTATCATGTTTTAAGGAAATTGCCAGTTCAATATTAACTTACCAGTTATGAGTATCTTGAAAATAGAACCTTTTTTTTTTCTTGAGATTCTAAGACCTGCTACTTTTAGAAGCCCAGTGATTAAGCAGTTTCATGTAATTTAAATTTAGCAAACAAAGAGTTGATGCATGGCATTTTAATAAGGGGTTTACTTTGTATTGGGAGCACATAGTTGAATAAATATAGTCCTTTGAAAAGAGGGTACTTTCAGTGCATTTTTATAATTTAAAGATATTTGTTTGTTTTTTTATCAGATTGTATAAATGCAGAACTAAAAATTTCTGATCTCTCTGTGTTTATTCCTTTTTTTTCTTCTTCCTCACCTCCTAGTCTTTGCCTCACTTTTAATTTTAATATACCAGGAACTGAAGTGGCTTACACTTCAATTACAACGTAGTTTTAAATGGTAATTTAAAAAGAAAATATATAATGGAGATTAGTAATTAATGTTAAGTTATTAAAAAGTCTTCAATGGAAGTTTTGTTGTATTTAACAAAAAAGCTTGTCATGTTAGCATTTTTCTAGATTCTTCTTGGAAGAAATTAAAATTTTTTAGATATCATAAAAATGTTTTATATTTGGAGCAATACATGTGTATATTTGCTTATTTTTGGTAAAAGTATGGCGTGGGGAGACTTGCATGTGTAAACTATATCTACTATATAAGAAGACATAGTCATTTAAAAGCACATGATTGTGTATTGGGAAATATACTCTGGAATCCAGTCATCTCGCTTCTGAGGAGGATGAGAACGACATTGAAAAGCTTGTCTTGTATTATACTAATGTTTTCACTATAAAGTGAAGGGATCCTTATTTTTAAAATTTACAAATGAAGATTTGACCAGAGTTATAAAGTTATGACCAGCGAGCTCTGGGAAAGTGAAATTTTTATTTTGGCAACAATACTTTATTTATACATACACACACATATGCTACTGTGTCAGCATTTTTGTAAATGAGTCTGTTCTTGGGATATGTGCCATATGCATAAGGCTACTTTAAGAAGTGGTCTTTTTTGCCGAAACTGGTTTGGTTCAGTGGATAGAGCGTCGGCTGTGGACTGAAAGGTCCCAGGTTTGATTCCGGTCAAGGACATGTACCTTGGTTTCGGGCACATCCCCAGTGGCAGGTGTGCAAGAGGCAGCTGATCAAAGTTTCTCTCTCATTGATGTTTCTAACTATATCCCTCTCCCTTCCTCTCTGAAAAAAAATCAATAAAAAATATTAAAAAAAGAAGTGGTCTTTTTGTTTGTAAAATAATGTGATAGTTATACGTGGTCCTAAGTATCCTTTAGCAAATTCCAAGTTATAGTAGATATTTTAACATTAAGCTTCCAATTTTACTTGTAGAAACTGTGACTCAATAAACTATAGCATAGATCAACAACCTTTATGACTGACACTTCTGAAAAAGTATTCTTTCTTCCTCCTCTCTCTTCCTCCTCCCCAGGGTGTGTCTTTCACTGCTGTTTATTATCAAATGAGAATGCACTGTTTTTCCATTCATACTGTTTTCTTCAAAATTATGTAATATTCATACACACACACACACACACACACGTACATCTACATGGAAAAAATAATTGAATGGAATTTGCAAAATAATTTGTTCATTTATAACAGATTTTTGTTTCCACCAGTATTTTGAGTACTTTGAAATTTTCTTAAATATACAGAGAGCGTACTTTCATTATTACAGCAACAGTGGTTTTTTGTTTGATAAATATAAGATAGAGAATACTTTTGGATTTGTTTCTTTTCATGCTATTCTAAATATCTGAAGTTTGCATGTGACTGTTACGTGATTTTCACATTCAAGGTCTTGGTTAATCATGGCGCTCCGTGAACACTAGCTACTTGGTAGGTAAGATGCTAAGACCTTCTGGCTCATGACTCATTTACTACACTAACCAAATGTTTCAGGTATTAGTGCTGTTTCCGTTTTTAAAAACAAGGAGAAATAGGCTCAGAAAGGTTAAGGCATTTGGCAAGGGCCAGATAGCAGGACCAGGATTTGAACTCCAAAGCCTAAACTTTACTTTTCCTCTTAAGATTTCTGACACAAAACCCCTTTATTCAAAGTGTTGTACTTAAAAATGGAGCTTTATCAGGGGGCCTCTCAGTGGTCACGTTCAACCTCTAAGCTTTACATCAGTTGTACAAAGATTTTTGTTTTGCAAGTGTTATGCCAATGATAGCCAACTAACAGAGCATCCCTGCCCTTTCCCTGTAGGGGGTGGGAGAGACGCTCACCATGCTGCCCTGTGACAGGTGTGTTGGAGGTGTTGTCTCCAGGTGCCTCGGGAGTCCTGCCCCAGCGGGGACACTGCCTGGGAAACTCAGGAACACTTCCTTCCGGCTTTTGAACCAAGATTAAAGTTAAACAGTCATGGATCTGGAAAAGAGTCAGGGTGGATATAGGGTTGGATGTTCTGGGCAAAAGATAGAAAAAGCAAAGACTGAGAGAAGAAATATGCTGATAAATGCAGGCTATAGTCATGATGGTGCTTTTGTCTGAAATATTTTTCTTTGAAGCATTCTACTCATAAAGCACACAATTTAAGGTGTGACATGTTATGTAGTTTTTCTTGGGACTTCTAATCTCTGGCACTTCCCAAGCAGTATGTTGACTTCACCTTGAGAAGTTTGGTATTAGATAGCCAACTGATATAATGTGGAAGGTGTGGGAACAGTGAGAAAAATCCTTACTTGGTGTAGAGCATTTATACTGTATCTAGAAAACTTGTGCCAAAAGCTCATTTCAAACCTTTGATTATTTAAATAATCGGTAATTTTATTTTGCTCAATTCCAAAGAAAAAAAAAGTCATTTACTACCCTCCTCTCATTGAAATAATCTAGTGATATTAATAATGTGATAGAGGTATTTATTTATTTATTTTTTATTTTTTTAAATATAATTGATTTTTTTACAGAGAGGAAGGGAGAGGGATAGAGTTAGAAACATCGATGAGAGAGAGACTGATCAGCCGCCTCCTGCACGCCGCCCAGTGGAGATGTGCCCGCAAGCAAGGTACATGCCCCCGAACGGAATTGAACCTGGGACCTTTCAGTCCGCAGGCTGATGCTCTATCCACTGAGCCAAACCAGTCTCAGCAAGGTATTTATTTTTTAATTGCATAAAATCATCATATTACTTTTTAATTTCCATTGCTAATTTAGAGTATAATGTTTTTGCTCTCATGCTAGTTTCTCCTAGCGACAAGAGATTTGTTTAATTTTATACTTCTAAAATGAAACTATTCTTAATTAAGATGAATCTGTGTCATTCATAGTTGGGTGTAGTGCTATTTTATGATATTTTTCTTTTGGAGATACTTGGTATACCAAGTATTTTTTGGGGGGGCGGGGTCTGCATTTTATTATAATTATTAGCTTTCTACCATTATTTGTACCAGGATGTTTTTATTTTAAAACACCTAACACAGCCCTAACTGGTTTTGCTCAGTGGATAGAGAGTGGACCTGTGGACCAAAGGGTCCCAGGTTTGATTCTGGTCAGGGGCATGCACATACCTCAGTTGCAGGCTCCTCTCCGGCCCCAGCCCATCCTGTACAGGAAGCAACCAATCAGTGTCTTTCTCTCACATCGATGTTTCTCTCTGTCTTTCCCTTTTTCTTCCACTCTCCCTAAAAATCAATGCCATGCTAGCAGTCAGCAGCTGTGTGTTGCTACAGGATGCCTAGGACCAAACCAGAGAGGGTCAGACCTGCATTGTCACCATTTGTCCACCATCCATATACCATTGATGATGTGTACACATAAGGAACTGTTTGACATTGAAACTGGGACTCAGAACTGATGGACATTGAAATTGGGACTCAAACTTTTTTTTTGTTTTATAATTATATATAAAATTGTTTTTATAATATATATAAAATTGTTTTTTTTACAGAGAGGAAGGGAGAGAGATAGAAACATAGATGAGAGAGACTTCCATCAGCTGCCTCTTGCACGCCCCCAACTGGGGATGTGCCCACAACGAAGGTACATGCCCTTGACCAGAATCGAACCTGGGGCCTTTCAGTCCACAGGCCAACACTCTATCCACTGAGCCAAATTGGTTTCGGCCATTTTTTGTTCTTATAGGTTTATTTCTAGTCTGCAGAGGCAAGATTTTTTAAAGAAAAGAATCAAGGAGAAAAAAAAAATAGATACAGAGTCAAAAGAGAATTGAACAGACTGTCAAACTACAACGGGAAGGCAGGGGAAGTTGCAGGGGTAGGTCAGGGCATGTACTGGGGGGGTAGGGGCGACCGGGAGGACGTTTATGGCGGGGGGGGGGTGGGGGGAGAGGAGACATATGTACTACTATTTGTAATACTTTAAATAATAAAAAAATAATTTAAAAATCAATGGAAAAATATCCTCAGGTGAGGATTAACAATAAATAAAAAAATAAATAACCAGAGGCTTGAAAAAATACATATGCCTTTACAGTTATTTATCCTTTTGGATAATGTAATTGATTTTGTAATACAATCATTGAGAAAAAATATATTTCATTTCTTTTCCCAATTATTTCTCTTTATTGGGTGAGTAGATATTTGAAAATTTGTAAAGATTTCAAGTAATTTTCACATAGCCCATGTGTATAACTTAGGATTTTTGATTTGTCTAATAGTATTCAAGCTGTATAGAAAAATTAAGTATAAGTTTTTAAGAAATGGTGAAAAGTTTTTATCCCTAAATGAAAGATGTCATGAAGTAGAACCCATTTTTTATGCAATGAAATGTCTCTATAATATGGTTTCTTATTTACAGTGCATGGGTGATATAGGGTGTAACTGCCCAATAAAACAATAAAACATTGATAAGACATGTTAAGTCAGTAAAAAGAGTGATAATAGGTCCTCTACTGTTACTCATCTGCAGGGAGTCTGTTGTTTTGAACAGTAATGGTCTTTTCATATAGTGATATAATCATGGGGACAATATGCACTAATCTTAAAAGTATGTTTTGACTTTATGGAAATAAAACACATTCATTATAGGAAACTTAGAATTCCAATTTTTACTTTCATTCTTTTCTTCAAAAGTAAAAATAGTGTTTTTTGCAAACTGTTTTCTTCTTTTTTTGTAACCGCTTGCATTTATCATAGCTCATGAAAAGGTTTCCAGTGTTGTTATATAGTGAATATATATATGTGGGAGGTGTACATATAAATATCTCATGTTGGTGAATTTAAACAATCCTCTATTATTAGACATGTTGCTGTTTGTTTGGAGGGATTTTTTTTTAATCCTCACCCAAGAAGTGAGAATATTTTTTTCCATTGATTTTTAGAGAAGTGGAAGGAAGTGGAAAGGGGGGAGGGAGGGTGGGAGAGAGAGAGAGAGAAAAAAAAAGAAAGAAAATGAAAGAGAGAGAGAAACATTGATTGGTTGCCTCCTGCTCTCACCCCAACCTGAGCAAGGATCAAATCTGCAACCCAGGGACATAACTATGACTGGTAATTGAACCCGCAACCCTGGTCCACTGGACAGCACTTTAACCACTGAGCACCTGGTCAGGGCTGGGTATGTTGCTGCTGCTTGTGGTTTTGACAAAGTACAAATTTAGCTTTGACTCTTGAATTTCCATAATTCAAAAATGAAAATAAGTTAGTATTAATGAAAATATATTGTACCTCAATTGTATATTTTATCAGCATTTTGGAATTAATTTAACTAGGGTTTTTATTGTACGCCTCCTTATATTTTAGAAACTAAAGCAGAATAAAGATAAATATTAAAATATATTCTCTTGATTAATTATATCATAGGAGCATTTTGAGATTGAGTTTACTTATTTAAGGAGAAAAGTAAGATCTTTCTAGTTTTATGAAAGCTGATCAATTGTTCTACAGTGAGAACTTTACTTTTTTGTTATTTATAATCTATGCAAACCGTTTCTGAGGAGGTTGTGGGTTTTTTTGTTTGTTTTTTTCTTTTTTAATATGTTAAGATCTGTATCATCACCTCTCGTTTTCTCATTAGTGTTGATTCATTGTTTGACTTAATATCTCACCTTATGTCAGAAAATGTGTTAAAAACTTGTTAGTGACATTACATTTTTAGATCACATGCTATAAGGATCTTTATTTTTCAGGAGTTTGATTTGTGGTTTTGCATTCACATTATTATATCTATACTTTTGAAAAAGTCAAAATAACCTGGTTGGTTGGCATTTCCAAAAACATTTAGTAAGATGTGATTTTAAAAATAAGAAGAATCTGTAGTTTGCTCTCTACCAGATTTCACTGTGGAGGAAGCTTGTTGCTGATTAATTTTAGAAATTAGGTAGAGATCCATGATCACAGCCTCATCTCTCTAATGGCTGAAGTAGCCAGTAGGGGAAAATGCTCAGTGGGATAGGGGCTTTCACTTCCATCCCAGCAGCAGCCTGCAGCGAGTCACATGCTCAGCGATGCCAAGCCGCATTTTTGCTAGATGAACAAGGACATATATTGTCAATTTCTATGTAGAGCAAAGATTTATTGTTTTAATTAACACAGAAAAGAGAAAGCGGATACTCTTGAGTGACCTCAAAAATTAAGTATAAAGTAACATCCCATCAGTTTCACACCACAAATCACCCTTTCTCAGCATGACTTTCAAAAACTCAGAGAGGAATCCAGAAAAAACATCTTCAAATGTTTAATTCCTGGAAAATGGGTAGAACACTATTCTTCCACGAGGTCTCCAAAGGAGCAGATCTGATTCTTCATCAACCCTTTTCACTATAGCAAGTCAGGAAGACAAAATAACCTACATTTCCCTCCATTAAGAATAGGATTCCAAAGTTCCTTTCTTTTTTAGCTAGAGATCACCCAACCCTTTTAGTATCCTGAGTTTCAGACACTGAGGAAAAACATCATGTGTGGTATTTGATCAGCCATGGCTTTCAAAACAGAACAGAGACTGGCATCGATACAGAAAGCAGCTTGGTGTTTACCAGAGGGTAGGGGTGGACATAATGGATGAAGGGGGTACAAGCTTCTGGTTGTGAGAGAAATAACTCCTGGGGCTGTACTGTATACCATGGTGGCTATAGTTAACAACACTGTATGGTATATTTGAAAATTGAGAGAGATCTCAAAAGTTCTCACCTCAAGGAAAAAAAAAATCGAAACTATATGTGCTGATGGATGTTAACAATTCTTATTCCGGTCATTAGTTCACAATATGTACATATGTCAAATCATTATGTTGTATACCTAAAACTAATGCAGTATTACATGTTAATTATATCTCTATTTTAAAAAAAAATCCTGGCCAGCATGGCTCAGTAGTTGAACATGGACCTATGAACCAGGAGTCATGGGTTCGATTCCCAGTCAGGGCACATACTCAGGTTGCGGGCTCAATCCCCAGTGTGGGGTGTGCAGGAGGCAGACGATCAATGAGTCTCTCTCATCATAGATATCTCTCTCTCTCTCTCTCTCTCTCTCTCTCTCTCTCTCTCTCTCCCTCCCTCCCTCCCTCCCTCCCTCCCTCTCCCTTCCTCCCTGAAATTAATAATAAAAACTTATTTTAAAAAAATAGTAAAGAGAATAAAGACTGAATCTTGAGAATATCTCCCATGAGGCAGGAACATCACCTTCAGTACCTAATGTCACCTTTAAGCAGACATTTATCATCCTTTTCTGACTGGGAAAACGTAGATTCAGAGTTGGACACCATGAGTCAATTTATTTGCTCTTTTATTCACTCATTTACTCAACAAGCCTTTACTGCTCATCTGCCAGCTGCCCCAGGAGAAGCTGTCCTTGTTCCGGGGGCTGATAGCTTCCCCATGGTTGTCATTAAGCAGCGGGTCCAGGGACCCCTGCAGGACTCCTGCCTCTGTGCCACTGCTGAGAAAGATAACCAGTAGGGGGCCCACTGACAGGTGTAGTAGTAGATGTTCCCAAGCAGGAAGAAGAAAGAGGCAAGAGTTACTTACTAGAAGAGACAAGTTAGCCTAGAACATGAAACCAGTGTTCAAACATAAGCCTTGGATATCATATGCAAGACCTTTGTAAGTATTAATTGAAAACATTGAAACATAAAAACGTGTGTCTGGTAGGGATTTTATTTTTATAACTTTTTTTTAATTGAGCACATTAGATACCTTGGCATTCAGATATTCATAGCTTCGTTCAGGATAAGAAAAAAGAAATAAAGCATGAAAAAGAACAATAGGAGAATAGAAGAATATTTTGTGCCAAGTGTAAAGCTATTAATTTAATTCATCTCAATAAACATTTATTGAACTAATAAAACTTGTTAGTTTCTTGCCCTTGAGCTCACAGCCATTTAAGAGGACTGATGGATGCTAGCCACTGAGGGCTCTATATTTCATGCCAAGGAGGTTGGAGTTTGTTCTGCAGATGATGGACAGGTAGTTTTAAATTTGCGTTTTCAATATTTTACTTTGGTGGCTATGTGAAGAATATTTGAAGTCATCTGTTAGGAGACTAATCCACTAGTTTGAGAAAATAGCATAACCTGAATGAAGGTATAATTTAGAAACTGAGTTTAAGAATTTAAAAAAAAATTTAAGAAAAATATTTTAGAGGCATTTCTAAATCTTTGAGTTTTTCCAATTGTTATTGGAAAAGTTAAGTAAAGGGTATATAGTTAGTCTTTTTTATTCAAATATATAACATATTAAAATTCTTATTCATATGTTATAAATATGAACATGGGATTCTAATCCCACTCTTGACATTTCTTGGAAATTCCCATATTCGGCAATGGAAGGTCAGTGTACAGATGATTTCATCAGGGTCAACATGCAAGGACACTGACTTTGGAGTCAAGCAGACCTTCTCTATTTTGTAATTGTGTTTCTTGGGCAATTTAATCTTCTCAGCCTTAGTATTTTCATCTATTAAATGGGCCTGATTTCATGGACAATAGAGTCAGTGAGGATCATGGAGATAATGAACATAAAGGATCTAGCACAGTGCTAGCTCAGATTCTAAGTAATAAGTAAATCTTTTTATAGTAAGGTACTTGTCTTCCAGGAAAAAAATTATATTGTAATTTGAGGCTGTTTGGTTTACTTTGCCATTTTATGATAGGACCCTGGTTTGCATATTTCCTCAATTTTATGTTTATATATCTTTTATTCTTCCTCCAAATGTTTTCCCTCAGCCTCATAAAATTAACTGGAGAATAGTATGCAGTAGTGTTCTCTGATGCCAGCAATATACACCATAAAACTTTCTTTTACACTTTTCTGGGGACAAAAATTTAGCAAATAATGAAAAATTGCCTAATGGGAAATGGAAGTATTGAAATTAACTTGGAAATTGTGTATCATTCATTATCATTAGTAACAAAAATCAAATGTGTTGTAAGCATTAAGGAAATAGTCATTATGAACCTTCCCCCAAGCTACCCACAGAGCCTTGAGAGAAGGGCCATTGATATCATTTAAAAGTTTTGCTGGGCTCGATGTCAGTATTGGTAATCCCTTTTTGTAGGATTGCCCTAAAGAAGATGATAGACATTTGTCAAGTGCTCTTCCTTCTCTGCGTATGATTTCTGTTATTTTAGGATTGCTTTCCAGCTGGCCTTAACATTTTCAACAGGCAAAATTATGAGCTGTCCTGTAAAGTTGATGTATCTCAGACTCTGATTATAGTACAAGAGAGACATAATGAAACCAGGGGGGAAATGTAGAGACAAATAAAATGATCACTGTAAAGGAAGGACTCTTGTGAGAGAAAACACTTTGAAAACCAGAAATATGAAGGATGATTTCGCATAGAATATAATGGAACTTTTTATACCAGAAGTTGACAGGTTCTGAAACCATTATTTTTATCCACATCAGGTTCTAGGCTAGTAGGAAGTAAGGCCTTTCGAGTTGTTGACACTTCTGTGTAACAAATGGGAAAATTAATTTAGTACACGTTCAGCTATCCCAATCTCTTTCTTTTTATTTTCTTTGTGCTTGGTAATATTACTTTGAATGCAATAAAAAAAAATGGAGTAACAAGTTAAACCTGAAGGCTTGGAAATGGTTGAAAAGCAGAAGGAAGAAAGGAGAAAAGTTATTGTAATACTTAGAATAGTTATAACAAAGTCTCTGCACTAAATCCCATGCTCTTTTGATAAGGCCAATAAATATCAGGTTTCTTAGATTATAGTATATTAGATGCAGAAAATTAGGGGAGAACAAACATACTGGAAGTGGTGGGGTAGGACATTAAAACCCTTACAAGCACTTAGGCCAGCAATTAGGGAGTTGTCTGTCATCCAGGCAAACGACCCTGTCAACCTCATTAGCTCCCCAATGGCATTCCTGCACTTACAAGCAAGTATCAAAATTGGAGTTCATAATGATGATCCAGGAAGCGACAGTTACATTTATCCTGCATTAAACCCAAAGACAGACGAAGATGAGGGATTTTTTTTTTGATAAAATAAAAGTTTGGGCCTAAATTTGCACAGTTTATTTTTTATTCATTGACCTAATATTTTCTGAGCACCTTCTGGGTCCCAGGTATTTTCTAGGTGCAAAGAGTATAAGAATAGAGACAGTCCCTGCTTTCATGGAGTGGACAGATCAATGGGCGAATCAGCTGTAAATCACACAGTCTGAGTTACCACCATGTAGGTGCTGCTGTAGGAGAACAGAGTGTCATAGCATCAGGTTTAAGCTCCCTACAGCTGTGGGAATGTCACTTAGATTCCCAACCAAGAAATTAGGTTTACCCAGACAGAATATGGCTTGAGGACTGGTTGTTCTCTCTTGATATTTTTGTTTTTTTTTTTATCTGCAGAGCTGACCTAAAGAATGACATAACTCAAGAGTTAATTATGAGCATCAAATACATATTAGGTTTGAAGAGTATAATGACACAGTTAGTGGCAGTTGTAACTCTTATATACTACTGCTGCTAAAATGGTTGTTAATTATTGTTTTTACTAGTGGCCCAGTACACAAAATTCTTGCATGGAGGGGGAGGTTCCCTCAGCCCAGCCTGTACCCTCTTCAATTGGGAACCCCTTGAGGGATATCTGACTGCCGGGTTAGGCTTGATCCCTGCTGGACATCCCTCTCGCAATCTGGGACCACTGGCTTCTAACAGCTCACCTGCCTGCCTGCCTGATCACCCCCCAACTGCCTTCCCCTGCTTGCCTGATCTTGCTTGCCCCCAACTGCCTTCCCCTGCCAGCCTAGTTGCCCCCAACTGCCCTCCCCTGCTGGCCTGATCTCACCCCCAACTGCCCTTGCCTCCTGGCCTAGTTGCCCCCAACTGTCTCCCCTGCTGACCTGATCTCACCCCCAACAGGCCTCCCCTACTGACCTGAGCTAGCCCCTAACTGGTCACCCCTGCCAGCCTAACTGCCCCTAATTGCCTCTATCTTCCTGATCTCCTTTAACTGTCCTCCCCTGCCTGGCCTGATCTCATCCCCAAAAGCCCTCCCCTGTGGGCCAATTTGGTTCTGATTGGTCAGTTTCTATGCCAATCAGCATCAAAAGCTCCACCTCCTAGGCAGCCATTGGCTCCTCACAGTTCACCCAGGTTTCATTTTGATAGGTTGGTTTCTATGCCAGTCAGCATCTCTAGGCCTACTCTGGGCCTGATCAGAGAGGCAGGGCTGATCAGCAGCCCCCATGGAGGCCGGAGAGAAACAAAGGTGTGGCTGCTGGTGAAGCCCGAAGAGAAAGAAAGAGGCAGTAAATGATCAATAGTTGCTACCAAGGCTGAGGATCAGACCCTGCCTTTCTCTTCAGGCCTCTCTCCGCACCTGATCCACAGTCCCCTTGGTAGTCAGTTGCTGCATCGGCACCAGTGGCAGTCAGTGCTAGGTTGCCACGGTAACCCAGCACCTACTGCAGGACTGACTTCTGGTGTTTGGTTAAGCCTTCAGTCAGTTGTTACGGACCTGGGGCTTTTATATATTAGGATTGCTATGAAACAGTGTTATTCCTTTCTGTGCTACTAGATCCTAAGTTCGCTAAGGGCGGGATCTTTGTTATGCACACTGATGTATCCCCATGGTGCACACAGTAGGCCCTTAATAAGTATTTGTTGAGTAAATACTTGTATTTCATTTTCCCTACTAGACTCTAAGCTCTAGGAAGGAAGGACTAGGTGTCTCCTTTGGTCTACTATAATGTAGTGTGCAGTAAGGTGCCTGATCTTTATGAATACTTGAAAGGATGAATGAATGAACATTTCCAAGAAGAAACACAGTGTACTGGTTCCCAGGTTTAACAATTACCGTTGTAATATCCCTGAATACTAGTGATGGAAATTAAACTAGATGGGCATTTTTTTGTTTGCACAAGTCATTGTTTAAAAAAAACTACTTCACTATATAAAGGAACAATTTGTTCTATGTAAGAAAATGACTTGTAAACTTTCAAGCAATATAGCTCTCCCTCCTCCAAAATATGATAAAGGTTGTATTGTCCTACATATATTGTTTTGACTTAGGCGTTATTGTTGAGTTTGGTTAATAGTTGAAACATGTATTTCATTTTCCATTGAAAAAAAAAACAAAACAAAACAGAGCAATGTGTATATTTTTTACTCTTGCCAAATAGTGTCTCCAATAAAGAGAAATAAAACACATGTCAATTAGTTTTCTGTCTTGTTTACATGGGTGTGTTTGACTATGCATTCATATACACATGTGTATATCTACTGTCTATTTCTTGCTGGGGAAAAAAGTAATCTTTCCAACTATAAAGTATCCAGTGTTTTCCATTAGGTCTCATTTGTTACACATTTCTGCTTTTAAATTACTTCTGAACCACAGAATCTGGCAGGCCTCATTGGAAGGCATTTGAGGATAACTACTCTATCTGGAATCCAGCCATTTACAGTATTTGAAAGCAAAGAACAAAGCAAAGCAAATTGAGATTATTTCACTGAATGTCTTAACGTTTTGGAAAGAACAATTAAATTGAAAAAGAAATCCTTCATTGGTGCATGCTTTGAAAATACCACATTTTCTCAATCTTCAGTTCTATGCATCTGAAAACCAACTTGAATTTGTTTGTCTTTAATCCTTTGCTATTCAGTGGAAAGTAAACTGGCAGAATTGCTAATCTTATATGACCTTGGAATAATGTTGAAAAGAACCAGATAGTTTAATGTGTTGATCATTCTTCTTTCCACTCTTGGAGTCAGATGCAAGTCCAGTAGAAAAGCAAATCTTGATCCATGTGTATTATCCAAGTTCTTCCACCAGATAATTCAGATTTGATCATCTGGTTTTAAAATTTCTAACCCTCTTAATAATGTTAAGCATGTTGAGCAATAGTAGCAATGTTGACCTCAGACTAATAACAGAGAAGCAGTGGAAAAAACTTGGGCTTTGGAAGTAGACAGCTGTAGACTCAGATCCAGGCTGGCCCTTCTGTTCTCCCTTTAGCTCCTGCTAAGAGCAACTAATATGTATTAGGTGCTGATGAGTGCCCAGCACTGCTCTGCTGGGTCCTGCTGATATGTAATCTCCTTGAGGACATAATGCTCTCTCCATTGTATAAATTACAGAGGTTGAGTTATTTTGCCAAGTTTATGTAGCTCCCAGAGGAGTTTGATCTCCTGGGCTTTAGTACCCAGACCTTTTCCAACCATGTTGTTTCTGTGTTGCTCAGATTTCTTGAGTTATTGGTTTTGTCATTACTTATCCTATCTAATAAAAGAGTAATATGCAAATTAACCATCACTCTGCTACACTCAAAAGCCACGCCCATCAGCCAATCAGGAGCGAGTATGAAAATTAACCCAACCAAGATGGCTATAGCCACAGAGTGAGCAGGAGGCTTGGGTTTCCCTGGCGATGGAGGAAGCCAAGCTTTCCACACACCATGGTGGGCCCAGGCCTCCACTCAAGGCTACAGTTTCAATTATAGAGGATAAATAAATCCCAACAAAAATGGCTGTGGCCAGGGAGTAAGCAGGAGACTTGGCTACACTCCAGGCTACAAAGTTTCAATTATAAAAGATAAATAAATCCCAAATACCAGGGCTTCCACTTGGGGTAATGGGGGGCATAGCTGGCCTGAAAATCACCACAGGCCCCTCGTCCAGGCTTCCCCACACAACAAGGGAACCTCCACCCTGATCCAGGATACCCTTCAGGGCAAACCAGCTAACCCCTATCTGCACACCAGGCCTCTATTCTATCTAATAAAAGAGTAATATGCAGATTGGCCATTACTCCAACACAAAAGATGACTGCCCCCATATGATCAAAGATCTTTTCCCCATGTGGACACAAGATGGCTGCCACAAGATGGCCAGGAGGGCAGGGCAGTTGGGAGGGTCCAGGTCTGCAAGGGAGGGCAGTTAGGGGTGACCAAGCCTGTAGGGGAGGGCAGTTAGGGGCAATCAGGCTGGCAGGAGAGCAGTTAGGCATCAATCAGTCTGTCAAGGGAGTGGTTAGGGGGTGGTCAGGCTGGCAGGCAGAAGCAGTTAGGGACAATCAGGAAGGCAGGCATGTGAGCAGTTGGAAGCCAGCAGTCCTGGATTGTGAGAAGGATGTCTGACTGCCTGTTTAGTCCTAATCCTACTGGGATTGGGCCTAAATGGGCAGTCGGACATCCCTCGAGGGGTCCCAGATTGGAGAGGGTGCAGGGTGGGCTGAGGAAACCCTCCCCCATGCACGAATTTTGTGCATCGGGCCTCTAGTAATTCCAATATTGCCATATATGATATAATATTTTAATGGAACTGAATATAAGAAATGTATTAGCGTATTTTTAAGGAGTTTAAAAATCTCTCATTAATATTTCTGAATATGTCAACCTGCAAGTAGCCATTTATATTACTTGTAGAGAGAAACTGGAAGTAAATTTCTGTTCCTTGATGGTGTAAATAAATTCCATTCTAGAAAAAAGAATGAGGGCCTCAGAACTCTTCTTTGTGAAATTTCAAATAAAAAGTTGGTCTGTCATTCTTTCCCTAGGTATAGCTTATGTCTTAGTTGGCATTTGGCAGTAAGTTTAAGTCTGTCTCAGGAGCGGTCAGCAACTGTAGTCCTGCTTGTCATTCCTGAGGCTCAGCAAACAGGAATGCACTCTGCCTTGGAATTCTTATAGCTGAACCAGGTGCCACTCTGCACCTGTCTTTCTATGGAAAAGCAGTTACTTACCCCCAAATTCTGAAGGGAGAAGACTGGTACTTAATTACATTTACTTTTTGTCCTTTGCTGTGTTTTTTTCTGCAGGGTGTGTTTGTGCATACATAGGTTTAAATCATTCACTGCCTTTTGCAGCTTAATCTGATTTTAGCTTTTCTCATATACGTTGAAAGTGTTCCTTTGGGGGCAGGTATTTCTCTTTTATAGAACATTCTAGTCCTAGTTTGTAAAAGCTTAGGTTGGCATTGCCTACAAACACAATGAGAAATTTGGAATTCATACCATCTAACTCCTCCCTACATCTTAAGGATTAAAAAAAAAAATGAACCTAGTAAAATCCTGGTGGCCAGTTGGATGGGGTTCATGGAAAGGTAGTAGGAAAGGTAGTCTAACCCCAGTCCTCTTGAAGTCCTAGTATGTCTGAAAGAGGGTTGTCCCTACAGCCTTGGTGTTGAATCAGTGAGATCAAGAAACACTGAGTTTGAGCTGTAGTGAAGGGGTTTAAACATTTCTGTTGTTCATTCAATGGCACTGAAACCAAAGAAGGGGAAGTAATTGAATTTAAGATTAAATATTATGGGATGAAGATTAACTAATATGGGCTGAGTGAATGGAAAGAAGGTGATGGATGGCGTTTAAGAAGTTACCCATGATATGAAGGGGTAGGTACTATCCATGTGCCTCTTAGTCCTGCAGGGTGTGGGGTGGTGGGTGTGTGTCTTTGCGGTTCCCAAAGTTTGGGCTCTTAGTATTCTTTCCTAAATTTGATTAGGGAAAGAGCTGTGATATGTAATTTAACAATTAGCGTGAATACAGATGAATTTCATTCTGTATCCAACTACTGAATTAATCTTCAAAATGGGTTCTATTTTTCTTTCCAGGAATGGGCTGAAAAAATATGCCCTTCATCTTTAGTAAACTAAAGATTACTTAATCTGAAGTAGTTGCATTAGTCATGGGTGAGTTCCAGGTACTTTGAAGTCACCTGCAAGAGAAATCAATTAACCTTACAGCTGAAGCAATTTACAGTAAAAATACAGACAAAATTACTGAAATGGTATTTCTGTGCAAATCTTACTGTTAATTCTTTATAAAATGGTTAGATTTAGAAATAAAGTAAGGTTTTTCACAGTTCTTTAATGCTACAGCAGGATAATTATATGTGTTAATAATAAAGGCATAGCAGGGGATTAGAAGTTTTAGTCATTGCTAATAGCAGTTTTAAAAAATCCCACAGCAGGTTCAGATATGTGGGAAAGGATTCCAGTGAAAGCACGGCTTAGCTGTAAGGGGCTTATGACAGATCAGGAAACCAGGGCCTCATCAGCTATGAAATACAGGTGTATTTTTGGAATTATTTTACTTTGTGCAACTTGATACCTATCACAATGCATATACAGAGCACCCTAATGGAGATATTTCTATTGTGCTTTTAAACGTTCAATCTCTTGTTAGTTGGTGCTTTTAGGTAGCCATGACATTTAAGAAATGGTAATATGTAGTAGATTTCCTCATAAGCTTTTCCCTTCTCTTCCTTTCTCAGCTGTGTTCTCTGTTTCATTGAAAATTCCTCTCTCTCTGAACTTGAATCACACTCCTTGTATTGCTCTAGATGGCCCCTGGCATATGTCCCAAAGCTTGACTCAGAGAAGCTTTATCTGGTAAGCACTGCCATCTTTGTTTTGATGCTTCTAAAAGCCAAACTTGGAGTTGTTCTAAGCAGTATGGGAAATGCAGGCTTTTCTCACTGTAATATCTAATTTATTTGAAATCTAAATCTGGAGAGTAAAATAATACAGAGGAAAAAAAAGTGAAGCAACTCTATATAATATTGAGTAATAAAGCCTTAGAAATAGTTTATTTAAAAAGGCAGCTACAGCTGTTATGTACTTGCTTAAGAAGTCACTAGCTCTTGTTTTCTCTAGGATTAGAAATTGTGTATCTTCAAGAAATAAATAGCCACAGCCTCCTATCAGCAAAACTGTGCAGCATCAGTTCCTAAATGCTAACTCCCTGGAGGTTCAGCAGAGCAGGGTCAGGACCGTGGGATGCTGCAGAGCTGTGGGCACACTGAGCTGAAGGGTAATTGTGCCCCTCACTTCCTTGACACTGTTAGCTGAGAGGGAGGGCTGCAGATATCAGTCATGGCCAAGGCACTGATAAAGTCTAATCCATCTATGGGAAAGTTCTAGACCAATTGTATTCGAGTAAAGTTGTTTTGTTCAATTGTTTGATAGTTAAAATCCTTAAACTTCACAGAGTTTGTGGGTTTTCTGAAGTGACTTATCTATAGTTATTATTCTTACTTTTTAAAAAAATCCTTAACTCTCCCATTAGGAATTCACAAATATTTAAATTTGATTTTCTGGGTAGCTCCAGTGTTTAGCCGCTTAGGAGAAAAGCAGACTGATTCAGAGTTGTAATGCATTCAGAGATGTGGTCTAACCTGTAAGGATGTATCAGCTCTTAAAATAATTCTTACCAAGTATTTATAATGGTCCAATGCCTTGTGCATGATAGACATCCTATAAATGTTTGTTGAGTTAAACAGATATCTTTCTGAAATGTAACGCCGACTATCACAGACCTTTGTTTGAAGAACCCAGAGCCATGCTTGCGTGCGCGCTCGCGCGCGCATATGTGTGTGTGTGTGTGTGTGTGTGTGTGTGTGTGTGTGTGTGTGGTGTATTATTTATAGTTCCTGTGTGAACTATTGTGCTGTGTATAAAAGCCACCAGACCCCTTTGGTAAAGTACCTTGCAGCACTCTCAGTTCTTGGTCAGACTGGGCAACATGACCCTTTCCCAACAGTGGTTGGCAAACCGAGGCTCGCAAGCCACATGCGGCTCTTTGGCCCCTTGTGTGTGGCTCTTCCACAAAATACCATGGCCTCGATGAGTCTATTTTGAAGAAGTGGCGTTAGAAGAAGTTTAAGTTTAAAAATTTGGCTCTCAAAAGAAATTTCAATCATTGTACTGTTGATATTTGGCTCTGTTGACTAATGAGTTTGCCTACCACTGTTCCCAAAGATCTTACTTAAGCTCTGACCCTTGACAACTTGTAGTTGTCATTTTCTGAGTTTTCCTGTTATTCATTTCGTACCTTGAGATCTATTGTTATGAGTGGATTGGCAACAGCAACCCCAGTCCTCCCTCAGACTGATTAAGTAAAACATGTAAAACCAGAATAGGAAGAGTTAGAGGTTTCCATATAAATATAGTGTGTAACAAAAATAAACTCAAAATGGATACAGGACTTAAACATAAGACAAGAAACCATAAAAATACTAGAGGAATTCACAGGCAGCAAAATCTCAGACATATGCCAAAGGAACTTATTAACTGATACTGTTCCTAGGGGAATAGAAGCTA
Source organism: Lasiurus cinereus (assembly GCA_011751065.1). Taxonomy (NCBI): domain Eukaryota; kingdom Metazoa; phylum Chordata; class Mammalia; order Chiroptera; family Vespertilionidae; genus Lasiurus; species Lasiurus cinereus. Next base: position 27,893,919 of record JAAGEH010000293.1, on the reverse strand, counting down.
AGAGAAAACAAATAGGATTACATCAAAATAAAAAGCTTTTGCACAGTGAAAGAAACCATCAACAAAACAACAAGAAAGCCCACTGTATGGAAGAACATATTTACAAATGTTATCACTGAAAAAGGTTTAATCTCCAACATCTACAGGCAATTTATACAACTTAATAAAAGGAAGATAAATGATCCAATAAAAAAATGGGCAATGGACCTAAATAGAATCTTTTCAAAAGAAGACAGAAGGAAGGCCAAGAGACAAATGAAAACATGCTCAAAGTCACTAATTATTTGAGAGATGCAAATCAAAACAACAATGCGATACCATCTCACACCTGTCAGAATGCCGTCATCAACAAATCAACAAACGACAAGTGTTGGCGAGGATGGGGAGAAAAAGGAACCCTTGTGCACTGCTGGTGGGAATGCAGACTGGTGCAGCCACTGTGGAGATCAGTATGGAGTTTCCTCAAAAAACTAAAAATCAAACTCCCATTTGACCCAATAATCCCACTCTTAGGAATATATCCTAAGAAACCAGAAACACCAATCAGAAAGGATATATGCACCCCTATGTTCATAGCAGCACCATTTGCAATAGCTAAGATTTGAAAACAGCCTAGGTGCCCTTCAGCAGATGTGGATCAGAAAACTGTTACATCTACACTAAGGAATACTATGCTGCCATAAAAAATAAAGGAATTCTCACCATTTGCAGCAACCTGGATGGAACTGGAGAGCATTATGCTAAGTGAAATAAGCCAGGCAATAAAATAAAAATACCACATGAACTCATTCATTTATGGATAATAAAGAACATTATAAACTGATAAACAAAAAGATAGATACAAAGGCAGTAAAGCATCAAATTGTCAAATTACAGCAGGAAGGTTAGGGAGAGGTGAAATAGATAAGTGATCAACAGAAGGACTTGTATGCATGGATATAAGCATAACCAATGAACACAAGACACTGGGGGGTTAGAACATGCATGGGAGTATGGTGGGGGGGTAATGGGAAAATAAGTACATGTAATACATTAATAAAAAATAATTATTAAAAAAATTTCAGATGCTCAAAATAAATAACAAATGAAGTAAATAAATAAATATCGTGTGAGAATTTGTGACAATGTTTTCTACTCAGAAACCTCTTTGCTTGTTGGTTAGCTTTTGACTATATTGTGAATAGGAAGTAGTTAGGGGTATCCGTGTTTCTGATATGTGAGGAGTTATTATAGTTTTCAGGTACTTTTTCTTGACTGAAAAAAATAAGTGGATACATTAAAATGGGTGTAAATATATAATGCAATTTATTAATTAAATTGTATATTTTTTTCTAGTTAAACGTTCCAAAAGGGATGTCACTGAAAATGTTTTAGTTGATTGGGAACACTGACATCATAGGTCACAGACTGGCATCCGCGCCAAATTTGGCCCTGCGTTGTGTTTTCTTTGGCCCCTATATTTTTTTAAATTAAATTAGTCCCCAACTCTTAAATTGAGATGTTTCTGGTTCTTTATGGAGGGCCCAGGGGGACCAGCCTATCTGGAATTAGTGGATTTGAATTCTGCTTTGTCCAGAGCAGCTGCCTTCTTTGGATGGAATACATGGCCTTAGGTGACCGCTCTTGCCACTGTCCCCCATTGCCCCCTCATGCTAAGTCCGAGGTTTGGTTGCCTTTGAACATCAGGCTTACCCTATCCCACCCTGACATGCTCCTTCTTTATCTTATCTCCTAACACCTCTGTACCACTTTAGTTTTGACCCATGACTTTTATAAGAATAAACCAATCGTAGATAAATCATAACACTTTTATACCAAGAGCAAAGTAAAATATGTAGATATAATTCCTTCATCTCCACTCTTTCAAAATAAAAACATAATTTTGTTTCTTAAGAAAATAACACTATTTTAAAAATCACATTACATTTAGTTCTTAGATGTTTTACTTTTAATAATGAGTCTATACATGCATGGATCCCTGGATCTGCTTAATTTGTCAGTTAACATTTCTTTCTCAATTAATTGTATTAATTAAATAATGTATACCAGTGACGAGGAACAAGCATATAACTGAGCTTTTCTTCCAAGGCTGTTACTGTGAAAAATACCTGGGCTTTCCAAAGGGGAAAGTGACTGCTGTGAATTACATTGTAGTTTTGCTGTTTCCTGTAGTGGAGGAAAGCTTTCCTTTTTGAGAGCAAGTGTGATTCCTAATAATAACAGTAAAAGTGGAGTCATATATTGGTGCTCACTCTGTGCCCATGTACTTTACATATAGTATTAAATCCTCACAATCTCAGTAACACCAGTTTTTTTATTGCCTCTATGCTACAAGTGGGGAAATAAGTTATATAAAGTTCAGAAAAAGTATAATTAGTCACAAAGTTGCTGAGAGATCAAAGATACAGAGGTTTTTATAAACACTTAACCACCATGTAGTTTTCCAAAAGGCAAACAACCTTCCCTAAACTCTTCTTCTTCATAAAACGGAAACAACAAAATCTGAATTTTCACTTTGTATACTAAAATCATTGCACTAAAAGTATATTAATGAAAATACTGATTTTCTTTTCTTGAATGGTATACTTACTTCTGGAAATGTACCATATATTTCTGCGTGTTCAAAGGTGCATTTTTAACATTAATGTTTCTTTCAGTTGTTAAAAGAAATGGTAGTCAAACAATTTTATTGAAACTGAAACCAAAGCATTTTAGGCTCAATTAAATCCTAAATAAAAACATAAATTACGTTTGGGCTTATCAGTAGCAACTCCTAATTCTTAAATACATTTGAAAGTTCAAGTAAAACCTTAATAAAAGATTTTCTTTCTAACGTTTCTACATTGCACTGTAGCTGCTCAAAATCTTGTAAACCACCTGCTAAACTATAATTTCTGTGTTATAACAGGAGATATCATAAAAGTCAGCAATCATAAAATAACCAGTAGAAGGCTGTACGTGAACCAAAAATGAACTTAGTTCAGGTTTGAAAGGAGAGAATATTTTGAATTGTTTTTCCAATTTAAAAGTAATATAGCCATATTATAGAAAAAAAGAAAAGCAATGTTCTCTCTTCCCATGCCACTGAAAAAGAGGAAACGGTAGCTATTGACATTTTGGTATATTTCTGTACAGGTTTTTCTCCCCCTGTGTGCTCTAAAACAATTTATATATGTATTATCAGACTTTCATATATTTTTGTATTCTGTCTTTTTTTTCATCACATATTACAAACACTTCTTGGCATATTTTTCATACTATTTTAATGGCTAAGTAATACACAAGGTTCTTAACCCTCAACCTGAGGCGTGTGGAACTTTTTCTTCTCAGTCTGAGACTGCTTTGCCAGGTAAGGACAGGGACACAGTTTCTCATTGGTAGCTCTCTCCTCCCAGAGCCTAACAAGATCCTTTGGTGTATGGGGGGAGGGGGTGGTAGGGAGGTTGCACTGTGGAGGCTATGGTTCCTCATGTGCTTCCCTAACATGCCTGTTATCCAAGCCACCGTGATCCTTCACCATTTGCTGTATCTACATCTTCGTTGCCTTGTTGGGCATGGGAATCCCATCAGATCTGCAGCCTCTGGATCCTGGGGCTCTACCTGTAACCTGTGTAGACCCACCCAGGAACCTTTTCTCCTAGGAGGCCACACACTCCCACAGGCCTGCCCTGTTCTTGTTCTTGGCTTGAATAGGGTCTCTCATGCCGCTCTCAAAGATTTGTCTCTCTCTTCCATTCCAACCCACAAAAAGACGTGATCTAACCCCCTTTTCGGAGCCTGGGCTTCAAGAAGGTGGGGATGAGGGAGACTGTGACACCAGCACCTGGGGCCATGGAAGGGCTGAGTGATGGCTCCTGTGTGGGTGGTACTCCTGTCACTTGGCCTGATTTAGATGTGGGCCCAATGTGCACATCTTCACACATCTCTCTCTAGTCATTACTACTACGAGCATTTATTTAGGTAAATATTAGTACATTTTTTATTTATTTTAGTTATTTTTGTGACCAGATACTTTGTAAATTAACATGTTTCACAGACATGTATCAATACATTCACAACAAAAGCTATGCTAAATGGCGCAGGTGTTAATATCCACAAGCTTTCAGAAATGTCTGATGGGGGAAGAATTTGATTCACCTTAGTCTCTTACCAGTTGTTATGGGGTGGACTTGTGTCCCACTGAAATTCATACGTTGAAGTCTTAACACTACCCCCCCCCCAGTTTTTTTCAGAATGTGACCTTATGTGGGAATAGTCAGCACAGATATAATTAGTGAAGACAGATTCATACATGATTGGGGTGGGGCCCCTAGTCCAATATGACTGGTGCTCTTATCAAGTGGGGAAATTGGGACACACACACACTGGGAAGGCCACGTGAGGAGATGAAGGCAGACATCACAGTGATGCAGCAAAAGCCAGGAAAAGCGAAAGGTTGCCAGTAAACACCAGAAGTAGGACAGAGGCTTGGAACACATTCTCCTTCTCAGTGCTCAGAAGGAGCCAATGCTGATGACACCTTGGTCTGGGACTTCTGTCATTTAGACTATTAAACAGTAAATTTCTATTGTTCCAGCCACCCAGATCGTGGTACATTTTATGGCAGCCTAACGACCTAATACACCAGTTCAGGACTGTTCCACAACATCTATTTGATCACCAGAGGTACTTTTTTTCCCCCCTTTGAGGTTGGTTGCTTTTTGTCTTGGTCATCCATAGCAAATTATGGCCACATTAATGTCCATGTTTCTGTAATGTGCTATTTCCTACCTACATCCATTCTGTTACTGTCTTTAAGCATGACTTAAGCAAACTTTTATGTGCTTTGTGCTTACTCTAAATTTAAAAAAAAAAAAAAGCTCCTTACTTTAGCCATGACGGTTTCTCATGGTCTTTATAATATTCCTGAAGGTATGTATGACCTTTGTGCTCATTTCAGCTATGGCATTTCACGATGTCTGGCTGTTGTAGGTCCACTTTATCATTTTGTGTATTCTCCCATTTTCCAACTTCACAGATTTGTTTTCTAGTTGTCAAGCCCTAAATTTAAAATAATTTTGATTTTTAAAGTATAAAATAAGAAATAGAAGCAAAGCACTGGTTTTTATCTAGTTTTTCAAAGCTACTATCAAAGCAGGTTAGCCATGTGGGCATTGTAAGACCAGAGCTGAAGTTAAGAATTCTAGCTCTTTGATTCCTTGCACTGGCCTGGTAAGTGGGCAGGGTCCTGGGCACAGTATTTTCTTGCAGCAAAAACTTAACCTGTTTCATTTTTTAAAAAAATATATTTTATTGATTTTTTTACAGAGAGGAAGGGGGAGAGATAGAAAGTCAGAAACATCGACGAGAGAGAGACATCGATCAGCCGCCTCCTGCATGCCCCACAGTGGAGATGTGCCTGCAAGCAAGGTACATGCCCCCGACCGGAATCAATCCTGGGACCTTTCAGTCCACAAGCGATGCTCTATCCACTGAGCCAAACCAGTCTCGGCTAACCTGTTTCATTTTGACACAACTTTCACACTAACTACTATCTTTCTTTTCCTCATTTTATATCAGCTGGGATTAAGTTTAATTTTACACACACACACACACACACACACACTGGCTTGAATAAGATTCCTCCTTCATGTAACATAGCCTAGAGCAGTGGTTCTCAACCTGTGGGTTGTGACCCTTTTGGAGGTCAAATGACCCTTTCACAGGGGTCGCCTAAGACCATCAGAAAATGCAGATATTTACATCATGATGCATAACAGTAGCAAAATTTCATGGTTGGGGTCACCACCACATGAGGAACTGTATGCAAGGGTCGCGGCCTTAGGAAGGTTGAGAACCACTGGCCTAGAGGCTGGCTTTCTGGGGCTATTATGGTGATGCTGCATGGTTGGCAGAGACTCATAGTCCTCTCAGGTTTTAATTCTATTCCTAGGAAATTTTTAAGATGATTTTTTAGAAGGTTCATGAAAAAGTTCAGTTCATATCTAATTGGCTACAACTTGGTCACATGGTGATATTTAACCACAAAGGAGACTTGGAAATGTAGTTCTTTGGGTAGACAGCAGTGTGCCCAGTTTAAAATTAGAGTTATTTTACTAAATTGGAAGACTAGATATTGGGTATCCTCTAATAATACAAAAACTCCAACTTTTCTGGTTTTTACAATATGTCATTTTTTTAACCCTGAAAGGTGTTTTTTTGTTTTTTATTTTTTTAATTTTTTTTTGCATATCTCCCCATTGCCCCCCCCCTCCTTCCCAGGCATACCCCAACCTCCCAGTGTCTATGTTCATTGGTTATGCTTATATGCATGCATATAAGTCCTTTGATTGATCTCTTACCTACCTCACCTAACTTTAATCTTCCTGCTGTAATTTCACAGTCTGTTTGAAGCTTTACTGTCTCTGTATCTATCCTTTTGTTCATCAGTTTATAATGTTCTTTATTATCCACCAATAAGTGCGATCATGTGATGCTTCTCCTTCATTGACTGGCTTATTTCACTAAGTATAAGGCTCTCCAGTTCCAACCAGGTTGCTGCAAATGGTAAGAATTCCTTCTTTTTAATGGCAGCATAGTATTCCATTGTGTAGATGTACCACAGTTTTCTGATCCACTCATCTGCTGACGGGCACCTAGGCTGTTTCCAAATTGTAGCTCTTGTAAATTGTGCTGCTATGAACATAGGGGTGCATAAATCCTTTCTGATTGGTGTTTGTAATTTCTTAGGATAAATCCCTAAGAGTGGGATTACAGGGTCAAATGGGAGATCCATTTTTAGTTTTGTGAGGAAACTCCATACTGTTCTCCACAGTGGCTGCACCAATCTGCATTCCCACCAACAGTGCACAAGGGTTCCTTTTTCTCCGCATCCTCGCCAACACTTGTCGTTTGTTGATTTGTTGATGATTGCCATTCTGACAGGTGTAAGATGGTATCACATTGTCATTTTGATTTGCATCTCTCGGATGATTAATGACTTTGAACATGTTTTCATGTGTCTCTTGGCTTTCCTTCTGTCGTCTTTTGAAAAGGTTCTATTTAGGTCCATTGCCCATTTTTTTATTGGATCGTTCATCTTCCTTTTATTAAGTTGTATAAGTTGGCTGTAGATTTTGGAGATTAAACCTTTATCAGTGATAACATTTGCAAATATGTTCTCCCTTACAGTGATCTTTCTTGTTGTTTTGTTAATGGTTTCTTTTGCTGTGCAAAAGCTTTTTATTTTGATGTAGTCCCATTTGTTTATTTTTTCTTTAGCTTCCATTGCCTTTGGAGCAGTATCAGTGAAGAAGTTCTTTCGGCATATATCTGAGATTGTGCTGCCTGTGGATTCCTCTAGAATTTTTATGGTTCTGAAAGGTGTTTTTAAATGAAAGATATATAAAATTAATTTATATGGAAAAGGAAGTTTCCATAGATTTTGCTTGTACTTTTATGTCCAAAAAAAAAAGACAAAACAAAATACAAAAAAAGAATCCCAAACAACCATTGGAAAAGAGTGAAAACCTTCTCTAAAATTGACATTCCATGAAAGACATGCCACCATATTCATCATGTGTCCTTTGGGAGACTAGGATCCCAGTGTGAGAAGCAAGGCGTTAAGGTCAAATGTCAACCTTATCCTACTTGCTGGCTATAATGTGATGTTTTAATCAAGATATTTGCCACAGTCCTAGCTAGTTTGGCTGAGTGGCTAGAGTATTGGCCCATGAACTGAAGGGTTCTGAGTTTAATTCTGGTCAATGTCACATATGTAGGTTGCAGGCTATATCCCCGGCCCTGGTCAGGGTGGGTGCAGGAAGCAACCAATTGATGTGTTTCTTTCACATTAATGTTTCTCTCTCTGTTTCTGCCCTCCTCTTTCACTCTCTCTACAAATCAATGAAAAAATATCCTCAAATAAGGATTAATGAAACAACAAAAATAGCTGGATAATCGATGAAAAAGAAAAACAACTCTTTAAGAACCATATATCTTGCCACAGACATCGGCGTACTGAGGACAGTCTGATAGCCATTTTAAAACAGGAATTTTGACACAAATCAAATAAGCAAAGGAACCTCTTAGAAATAACTACAACTAACAATGCTTATGTATATTCTTCCAAACTTGATAAATGGGAGGATATATATTTTGATAGTTGTCACATAAGTATTAAGAATAAAGTACATTCCCAATGGAATTCTGCCTCAGAGGTTATAATGGTTAAAATATTAAAGCAGAAATTAAAATGGCCTCCTGAAAGAGTAAGTTTATCAGTGGCAGTAGGCATTACATATATTGTAACCTTGGGCAAAAGGTCATTCATTACTTTTATTTGCAGCTCATTTCTTGCCATGATTATCTACTTGCATAAATTATCTTCTATTCCTTTTTTCTTCTTCTTTGCAGAGCTTGATTGAAGTATAATTCATATATCATACTATTTACCAACTTAAAGTGTACAATTTAATAGTTGTTAGTAAGTTCTCAGACATTATTAAACAGATTTTTTTAACCCTTTGGATTTCTTGTTTAATCATATTTGAAAGAATTTGGACTTTAATTAGCACAATATGTTGCATTTATATTATTTTCAAGTTTAGAAGTTGTCAGTATTTTTAAATTGCTTTTTAAAAATAGTAATAATAGCTATCAACTTTTATTATTTGTGTTCATAGTGATAGACTTGGAATGTTTTTGTCCAATCTGAAGTTATTAGGACAATTCTCCTAAATTTTCTCCTGAGACTTTTACAAACCACCAAAATTTCACATTTTTTTAACAACATATATATAAAGCCCACATGTTTACCCCAGCTCTCCAGCCTCATGAAATGGAGCACTGAGGAAAATGGATGAGCCCCGAGGTGAGAGCTGGCAGTTATACTTATTACTTAGTAATAAAAGGTGGTGTTTTAACTGGTGACAAGGTCAGCTGTCCTCTGAAAAATGTCGTTTCATTTTCTCATGCCCTTTGCTCACCTGGATCAGCATTCAGATGATAATGAGAACTGTTATTTCTCCTTTTAATGTCACTACTCCTCTTTTGCTAGGAAGCTACCTATCTTCTTTTGTTTCCAAACATCAGAGTATATCTCCATATATTGATGAACAGGGCAGTTTTTTTCCTAGGGTTCATAGAAGATTTGTGTAAGTGTGGAAGAAAAACTTAAGTTTAAACCATTTCTTAGAGGCCTTGAAGATGGTGCCATTTATATAACGTTCATCCTGGAAATACCTTTATATGTAAAATTTTCTAAGTGTCATACTTTTGAATGAAGAGAGTTGCCTTGGTCCTTAAAGTGTAATATTTCCACTTAAAAGATGCTGTCATCTCTCTGGTGCCCCCTTATGTTGATGTGTGTAGTCCACTAAGGGGCTTTCTCCTAAATCCTTATTCAACCAACTGATTCTTTTTGTTTGGGGCAATATTTTTCACAATTATTTTTGTATGTTTTTTTTTAAACCAATCTTTTTTTTTTCTTGTAATAAAATTCTAAAGATTTTATGCTACTAGGAGAATGATCTATTTTCTCCCCCAACTCCAATTCCCCCTCCCCCCCACACACACACATCTATAGAGAAATGCTATGAATGCTAAAGATTAGGATCAGATCTACCTTTTTTGACCCAATTTTGGAAAATATATGCATCTCGTTTATATACTGTGAGTGAACCTTTGAGTATAAAGTCAAATAGTAAAATTGGAGCGTCTGGGTGTTTTGTGTGTGCACATATGACTGATGCTTGCTTGGAGTTCAGGAAATAAAACACAAAAGTATTTGCAAAAACCAGAGAAAAAAATTATTAGCACCAAGACAGGTTTGGCTCAGTGGATAGAGCGTCAGCTTGCGGACTGAAAGGTCCCAGGTTCGATTCCCGTTGGGGGCATGTACCTTGCTTGCGGGCACATCTCCACTGTGGGGCGTGCAGGAGGCAGATGATTGATGTCTCTCTCTCATCGATGTTTCTGACTTTCTATCTCTCTCCCTTCCTCTCTGTAAAAAATCAACAAAATATATTTTAAAAAATTAGCAAGATACAAAGTATTATATGCAATAAAAATTAATAATTTCATATCTAATTTGGGTAGCCTCTGCTGTGACACCAAAGGAATTGGTTTTTTGGATGCTATGAGATTGGAGGCCAGGGGATAGTCCAGTGAAACCTCAGTGAAACACTGGCTTATAAACTGATGAGTTGGAGCTCATTATTTCATCACGACTTTAAATGGGCCAGTTGTGAATTTGAGGCTGCATTTCATCATGTTTTTTGAGCCGAAGATCTCATAAATTTTGAAACCACAACTTGTCTAGTTTATAAATGCCTTTTGAGAAGAAATCTGACCTCATGCGTATTGTGGGGATTTCACTAGGATTAATTAGCTACTATTTGCCAAATTTTATGAAGATGAAAAGCACCTGTAGGTGCTAAGAGGCATAGTCATTTTTCCACTTACATTAACACAGTAATATATTTTAGATAATGAGAAATTAACTTGAGAGCTTCTAAATGGACATTTCAACCAAATTATCCATTTTAAAAAATTTTCCCTCAAATTAGATTTGCAGAAATCTTGATATTGTGGGAACACCGTCTCCCTGGCTAGTCCCAAGCAGATAAGAGATGATCTGTAGCCAAGCATGTAAAGGTGGCAGGTGACCACAGAGTAAAAAGCAACTAAGCACCAATTTGTGGCTTAGGTATCAGGTTACAGTAGTAAAGAGTTAAGTAAAACTTCTTCCAGTTAACAGATTAAAATCCATTTAAGAATCACTCACTATTTTTCATTGAATTTTAATCTTTAGATTTAATTTTAATAATCCTTTTTGTTAATTAAATTAATAACTGACTTTAGAATGGGTCAGACTTCAAATCCAGTCTTCACTACTTTAGGCAGGTTACTTAAACTTTCCCAACCTCAGTTTCCTCCCCTGTAGGTGTAGAAGTTTTTATAGTTTTCCAAGACTTGACCTGAGTCTGGTTTGCTTAAATCTACGAGCATGATGCTGGGTACATGGTAGGTGTTTGCTCAGCAAATGGAAGTTGTCTTACTACCTCCTTTCTATTTTATTTAAAATATTACCATTTACCTGTGAAATCTCTTGGGTTACTAAATTGGTATTATGGCAGAAAGGGACATTAAAGTTTTAGAACCAAAAAGTATAAACTCTGGAGACAGTATAAGGGAGGAAATCCTGATGTTCTCATGATTGGAAAATGGATGGGACATAGGTCTGGTGCTCCTTGTTCACCCAGGCCCGGTTTCCTTTTCTGTGACCAGGTCCTTGAAGATGTTGGCAGTTTTGGCCTCTGATAGACCTTCATCCCATCATTTTATTGTCTAGTCTTTTAAAATTTCTACATCATTGTGAATGAAAGGGGATAACATAAAACTAGTTATACCATCAAGAAATCTGGCAGAAGTATGGTTGGAGACTATTTGAGATTATGTAGTAAAATAAGATTTAATTTCTTTTTAAATATACTTGTATTAATTTCAGTGAGGAAGGCAGAGGGATAAAGAGAAACATCAGTGATGAAAGTGCATCATTGATTGGCTGCCTCCTGCATGCCCTCTATTAGGAATTCAGTCCTCAACCCAGGCATGTGCTCTGAGTAGGAACCGAACTGTGACCTCCTGTTTCATAGGTTGATGCTGAACCACTGAGCCACATCAGCCCGGCTAAAGTGAGATTTTGAAATAACTGAGAATGCATCTGGAATCAGAAAACCCAGAGTTAGAATTTGCATTTCCCCATGTAGTGACTGTGAGGCCTTGGATAAATTCCTTGATCCAGCACAGTCTCTGGTTCACTGGTGGCATGTTAAGCTGTTGTAACATGAATTTCTTCCTTTGTGAATTGAGAATGGAATATAGTTCTGATTCATTGATGCCCTCTTTACCATTCAGGCTGCAGGATACAAATTTATGAATCTGGATTGGCTGTTGATAATGCCTACAAATTGAGGACAAGTAGCTTTGTTGCCTTTACTTGGGAGAGAAACCTTTTTTTTCTGTTTCTCTTATATTTTGGGTGGGTTGAGATCTACTTTCATTCTCTTTACACTCTCCCAACTTGGTCATCACTTCTGTTTCTTTGGTAGAGGAAGATAAGGGAAGATGGAAGGATCAACTTCAAAGGCTTTGTGTCTGTCTTCCCTTAGACACATAGGATGTGTCCACTTTGTAAGCAAGGGAAATTGTAGAATGTCAGGTGAGGAGCAGGTCTGTTTTGTGCCACAAGAATGTTTCTCTTTCCCCAAAGCTGATTCTTCTTCCTTTGACTTCTCCCCTCCCGTGATTGGAAATAGAATCTTCCCATCTGCACCCCTTAATGCCACTGTTCCGTGCAGGGTTAGTTTCTACAGGCAGAAACGGAAGTAGAACAATTCATTCCTCTCCCAGCTGCTGCCACCTCTTTCCTTTTCACTTCAGTTATTTCTGTAGCAAATGCAGCCCTGGCTCCAAGTGGCAGAGCCCTGGCAGGAAGCCAGTGTTGAAATAAAAACCGATCTCTCTGGGGCCCCCACTGTTGGCTCTGGAAAAGGACAAGCTGGGGCATGGTATCAAGGCAAGAAAAGACAACTGCAAAGAACAAAATTCCCCCACAAGAAGAAAGGGGCTTTAGGTGTTGGGGGTGCGAAACGGGATGCCTTTACCATGTGGCTAAGCTGTGCAGCTCCGCATGGGGGTAAGAGTATGTTTGTGAGAAGGCAAAGAGTAAGGAAATGGAGAGGCAAAGTGAAGTCTAGCAGGTTACACCTGTGCAGAGCGACAAGACCAAACTATTCCATCTCAGTTTGGTGATACTAAATGTGACAAACAGTAGCCAAGAACGTGTTTTATTTGACTTCTGTGGGAGAACCCATTCACCTTGTCCCTTAGCCAGGCCTCTATCCACTCCTCTCCCATGGCTCTTTGGAAAAATCCACTCCCTTTGGTAAAATCATCAGAAGGGCACCATAGAAGGGACTTAGGGAGCTCCAGTGCCTAGAAGTTGTCAGCTGATTATTGACTGTGGTGGAAGAACAGACCTCCAGAATCCATCATTATGCTCCATAGTGTGCTCCTGATTGTGGATACATTTTGCCAGAGTAATAGCACCCAGGATCCCACAGTAGTCTAAGGAACCACTGTGGTCAATTTGGAGAGTGCATGATTAGGATATTTTTTGAGATTGGGGATACACAAAGCCAAACTTGAATTTTGAAGATTCATATATCCTAAATAAAATTAACTACAGAGCCTAAATTTTAAAAAGTACTTTTTCTCCTGTCCCCTTTTTGAACTTTCAGAAATGAAGCTGTATCTTCCTAATGATCATGAATTAGAATTGAGGAAATTAGCTTTTAAAAAATACATTCCTAATTGAGCTACACTGATGTTGAAGTTTATTGCCCTAACCCCACTGACATCTTTTTCAGTTTAATTTAAACTTATTCCCATTATGTAGCTTCTCTTTATGTAGACCTGAAAGTCTAAAACTGAATTATCAGACAAAAATTAATTCTTACTCAGCTGTGGACTTGTCTTAGATGGCATTTCTTACTCAGCTGTGGACTTGTCTTAGATGGACCCCATTTAACATCATCCATGGGTTCTGTGGCTTTAAGTGAAATCATGCATAACAAAACCGATGTTACCACAGGCTAATTGACATAAATAAGAAATAAGTTCCTGTGGCATCTCATCAGTGTCATAATGAGGTGAAGTTACTCAAGGACCTTCTGTATATCTGAAAAGAAATATTTTAAGATAGTATTTTAGGTCTGTTATGTTTTATAAATTTCATGTATTTTCGTGATATTAGTAAAGTTAATAAGTGATAGATTAATGAGCTCTTACTACTCCTGATTGTTTTTGCTGTTGTATTAATTTACAAGGCAGACATTCTTTTAGAAGAAATTTAACTGTAGATGGTGGTAAGCATTAGGCAATAGAATTTCTCAATGCTGTGGCACAAGCTCCCTCCAGGAAAGGTAAACATTGTCAGGAGTAGTGAAGAATCCCCATCACACAGTTTAACATTGTCAGTGCGTGTTCTGAATGGACTGTTTAAATCACTATGTTATATAAACAGTTGGCGTGTAAATCCTCCTATCTCTGAAGAAAAAAAAAAAAAGCAACACTTGAGAAGCACAAGTCTTTCAATGATTGACGGCTTGCATACTAAAGCAACAAAAATAATGGATAATACAACCCTTACCTGCACCAATTTCTAGCTGTGTTTTCTATATATAACTCTCTCAACGTGAAATACTAACACTGGCAAATGTGAAGCTTCACATAAAGCTTATCAGATACTTGGGCAGGGGAGGGGGAGACATTTTAAAAACACAACATCTGTAGTTCTTATGACCACATGAGTTCCATGGTCTTGCTGGTTAGTGTCCATATCTAAACTGAATTACAAGTTAAAAATCAAGTGTGTTTTTGAGGACTATTTGTCCACAGACTTGTTAATAGGGGTATGATTCACTGAACAAAATAAAGAAAACTAAAATTTACAGAATCTTGATAAATGTAGCCAAACTAATACATGTGTATATGGGTATCTCCTACGTAACAGGCAAAACAAAACAAGAGCTTAGGTAATAGCATCTACTACTGAAAGGCTTCACCTTTGCATATGTGAAAAGATAATCATTTGCTCTGATTATTACATAGGTAGGGGAAGTATTTGGTTTTGTTGACACTTTCGCTGTGGACAACTTCTGTTCCACTTGCTATAAGCTTTCTTGCTTAACAGCAATAGTGAAAGTCTGCATTCTCTCCCAGATGCATACATTACTTATTGTTTGGTTTCGGTCTGTTTTGATCTTATCCTTTCTGTGCTGCAGTACACTTGATAAATAACAGCCACACGTGTGAAACCTCCACCTCTACTGTCATGAGAGGACACCCGATTTCACGCAGTTCCTATACTTCACGTGTCATGCTTCCTGCTGCCACACATGCGCCTCCCTCCTTCCTTAGTCACAGTGGCACACCTGGTGGTGCTTGTGTGAGAGAATTATCTTGGTCGGTTGATTTTGAAGATTCATATATCCTAAACAAAATTAACTACAGAGCCTAAATTTTAAAAAGTACTTTTTCTTCTGTCCCTTTTTTGAACTTTCAGAAATGGAGCTGTATCTTACTAATGATTATGAATTAGAATTGAGGAAATTAGCTTATTCAGATGATGCCTCATCTGTAGATGTCCCTGCAATATGATACTGTTTCCTCTCTCATACCCATGTGCATTTTGAAATAACATTTGCCTTGGGCCCAGGTATTTTGCCATGTCTTTAATTTGCTGGCTTGTAGCAATTAAAAAGAAAAAAAAAGAGTTCTACAGTAGTTATTATGGCAGGTAGGATTATTCTTCATCCAATTAAAGATAGCTGATCTCTCTGGGTTGCAGTATTTTCTCTGGTTCATAATGGAGCATACTATGAGATGATAATGGGATGATGGGCAGTGCTGGTCTCCCAGCTGGTGTCATTCTGTACTGAAATTTAGGTTTGTTCTTGTTGGAGCTGTGTAGTGATTGGAAGTGAAATAGAAACAAATGCAGACATTTTAAGTGATAAAATGTGTAGAAAAAAACTTGTGATGGAAGACTTTGGCAAAATTAGATGTAATTTTACTTTTTTTGCTTTTCTAAAGATTCATCAGGTTTTAATTTTTATCATAACACTTCTCCATTTGTCCATCTATTCAAAATAATGCCTAAATGATTTATGATGCATCTTTCAAGGACAAATATAAATACATTTCCCTTTGAGGTCATTATTTACTTTGTTTCTATTTATCATCCTCAATCTCTACACTCCCCCTCTGCTATTGTATTACAACTATGCTATTGTATTTTTTTCTGTAGCTTCTTACGTTTGTGTAAGTTGCTCAAATTAAGTTCAAAGCAACATGATTCAGTTATATTTAGTTGAACTATTGCAGTTATAAAGAAGCTAATAAGTTGGTATTGTCTTAATTTTTATACCAGAACATTTTAAAGTATATTTTCCCACTCAAATAACTATGTTGTATGATAATCTTTCTAATAATTATGTAGATTAAATTTTTATTGTCATAGGTCAATAAGTTCTTATGCCTTAATAAATCTGATTTTTCTTTAAAAATATTAATAAAGAACATTTAATTGGAATGTTGGAAGTGGAATGAATGTTGCAACCATAAATACATGCTATCCTAAAATAGTATGAAATTAGGGTCACATCCATAAGTCAGAAACCTATGTAACTCTAAACATATGCTTAGCTAGTTATAAACATTTACTTCATAAAACAATTTGAAAAGAGTGAATTTCATAAAAACTTACTGATTTGTATTTCTCTAAATTCTGAGTGATACTTTATATGTCAAATTACATCAATTTCTCCATCTTGTCTTTTTTGTAAAAATGTATAAGATAGCATTTTCCCTTAGGTTCCATTAAAATTGGCACTGGTTTTAAGTCAGCATCAAACAGAAATTTGTGTACAGAAAATTAAAACTGCATTTACATGGGTTATGGCTTCCCAAAAAACTAACTATTCTAATTTCCCACCTTAAAGAGGTGATAAAAATAAGTTCTCACTATAAATATATAAATGCATTTTATTTTCAATAATTATACACATTAACCCTATATATATATAATTAAAATCAAGCAAACCAGTATTATTCAACCACACCAGATACAACCACTATGAATATTTTATATATTTCCTTCCAAAAGTTTCTCTGTGTATATATGTGTGTGTGTATAGTAACTCACAATGCAGTATCTATACTAACAATAGAGGAACATGCAAATTGTCTGGGACACCATCACAGTAACAGTAACGATCAAACAACAGACTGTGTGGGGCAACAAGGCCCGCAGAGGGGTTAGTGAGGGATGACCAAGTAACTGAACAGGGGGCTACATGGAGTGACAAGGCCAGCAGGGGGTTAGTGAGGGATGACCAAATGACTGAACAGCAGTCTGCGGGAGGCGACCATGCTGGCAGAGGGAGAAGTTGGGGGTGACCACACCAGCCTGGGGAGGGCAGTTGGGGTTGACTAGGCTAACAGGGGGGCAGTTGGTTGCAACCAGGCCAGCAGGGGGGCATTTGAATGCAACCAGGCAGGAACAGTAAGGGGTGACCAGGCCAGCAGGGGCAGGGGGCAGTTAGGGGTTACCAGGTCGGCAGAGGGGGGCAGTTGGTGGTGATCAGGCTGGCAGGCAGTGGGGAAATCAGGAAGGCAGGATTGTGAGAAGAAGGTCTGACTTCCAGTTTAGGCCCAATCCCCAGGATAGGACCTAAACTGGCAGTTGGATATCCCCTGAGGGGTCCTGGATTGGAGAGGGTGCAGGCTGGGTTGAGGGGACCCCTCCCCACCATGCACTAATTTTGTGCACCAGGCCTCTAGTTGAATATAAGTGTGATCATGTTTTTGTTTTTGTTTGTGATCATGTTTTATATTATAACTAGAGGCCCAGTGCATGAAAATCGTGCACTGAGTGAGGGGAGGGTTCTCTCAGCCCTACCTGTGTCCTCCCACAGTCTGGGAGCCCTTAGGGGATGTCCGACTGCCGAAGAGGCGGGAGAGGCTTCCGCCACCACCACTGCACTTGCCAGCCATGAGCCCTGCTTCTGGCTGAGTGGCATCTCCTAGTGTAAGTGCACGTCATAATGACCAGTCATTCTGCCATTTGGTGGATTTGCATATTAGCCTTTTATTATATAGGACTAGAGGTCCAGTGCATGAAATTTATGCATGGGTAGGGTCCCTAGTAGCTTCCGGCCGGGACCTTCCTTGATTTCACGCTGCCCCCTGGTGGTCAGTGCACATCATAATGAGCGATTGAACTCTAAGTGGGTAGAACTCCCAAGGGGACACTTTGCATATTAGGCTCATATATATGCAACTGCTTTTTTAAGTTTCCATATTGTAAGCACTTTTAATATTGGAAATATTTTTAGTGTTTGATTATAGTCCCAGCAGTAGCCAACCAGTGGTCTGTGAGTAGGAAGGTTGGCGACTACTGGCCTATATTATAGTATGTTTACGTTTTCTTTTATTGACTATTCAAGTTCATATTTTTTCCCTTCTCATAGAACTTCTATAATGTGCATATTAGTACTTCAATCTTCATTGAATTCTGACACTTAAAGATGAATTCTAAAGTTAAAAAAAGGTGATTGTAAAGTCAAACAGTAAGAATTTTTGAAAGTATATGTTATAAAACTTTTTTATAAATGAAATACAACTTATATTACTCTAAGCATTGATTTTCAGTTATATAAAAGCAAAACATCCTATAAGCTTCATAAAGAAAAAATGTTTAATAACCTTGTTTATCCTTTCAAAGAAGCAGCTTTTAGTTTCCTTGATCTCTTGCATTGTATTGAAGGCATGAGAGACATAGGAAAAGATAAACAAATGGGACTGGAGAAAAGGGAACTGTTGATGGGAATGCAGGCTGGTGCAGTCACTGTGGAAAACAGTATGTAATTTCTTCAAAAAATTAAAAATTGAACTACCTTTTGACCCAGCAATCCCATTTCTGGGAATATATCCTATGAATCCCAAAACACCAATCAGAAAGAATATATTCACCTCTGTGTACATAGCAGTGTTATTTTATTTATAAGATCTGGAAACAGCCCAAGTACTCATCAGCGGGTGAGTGGATAAAAAAGCTTTGGTACATTTACACAATGGAAAACTACATGGCTGTAAAGGGGAAAAAAGGAACTCCTACCCTTTGTGATAGCATGGATGGACCTGGAGAACACTATGCTAAATGAAATAAGCCAGCCAGAGACAGACAAATACCATATGATCTTACTAGCATGTGGGATCTAATGAACAAAATAAACTGGTGAACAAAATGGAACCAGAACATGGGTACATGGGACAGGCTGTCAAGTGCCAGCGCAGGGTGGGGCGGGGGTCACTGGCTAAAGAGGCTGATGGGATTAGCTCAAGAACATATATGCATAGCCTATGGACACAGACAATAGTGTGGTGAAGGCCAGGGAAGAGGGAGGCGAAGATGGTTGAAAGTGGACAAAGTGTGTGTGCGGGGGAGGGGGGGATGGGGTACATCAGCAATAGTGTCAACATTAAAATTTTTAATTAAAAAAAAATAAGTATTCTAAAAGTGTTACAGAATCATACAACCTGGGAGCATCGTTGTGAAGCAGCATTACTTATTTGTTAGATAGAAAGTAAAGAGTTTAGGGTTTTCCCGAGGAGTTTATTTTTATATTGCTCAGGTTTTTTTTAGGTGTTGGATGATCAGAACACTAACAACTGAGCATGGTAGTTCTGAGGTGACGCTGGAGATAATTTTGCATGACAGGTGGGCTCAGGCACAATGACAACTTCAAACCACCCCGAGTGATTGTGGTTAGCTGTGGAATGGATGATGAGTAGCTAAGAGCTGGGATGGCCAACCCTGGGAAGACCCTGTGGAGCTTTGGGAGTCATTGGCAGATCAGAGCGACTAAGTAGTGAGCCATGATGCTGGAAGGCATAGAACGCTGGCCCTAACTATTTTGGTCCCGTGACACTGCGAAACTACTCTGTAAAAATACTCCTAGTAACTTGGGTCTGTCAAAGCACAGGTTATTTAAAACTCCTGCGGGCCTGAATTATGGGTAACCAGGGTTTTCCACATTAGAAACAATCATCGTTTACTGTGTGAAGTTTGCAGAACACTGTTTTCACCATTAGATTTTGTATAACAGATTTTACATCATTTAGATGGAAACACTCAAATTGTTTACCATGTTAAAGATTCTGTGTAATTGCCTGCGTGTTTTTTAGTTATAAGAATTTTATGGTAATTTACTTTGCTATCAGAAATAGGGGTAGAATCTGCAATTTATATGAGATGTAATGGCTGGCTTTGGGATTTTAATTTTTCTTTGAAAATCTTCTGGATTATTAGGAAGTCAGGCACTTAGTTTTCACCTCAGAACCAATGTAGATATTAGATACTTTCAAAATGAGTGCATTCTAGAAAATTACAAAACACATTTGCAGGTGATTAATAACATCAATTATGTATACTCAATGGGCACACAGGTAGTTTTATGGTATTTTATTAAAGTACTGTACCGAATGAAGGTCTTTAGTTATTCATTTTTTATTACTATGTACTTTGTATCTATAAATGTAAAATACAATATACCGATCAGACCACTGATGGGGAAAAACCTCTAAAGCTATGTGCATAGAAGTTCACAATACTTTTTTCATGGTGACTGAATAGAGCTCTTAACTGTAGAAAGTTGTCATATTTTAAGCATGGTTATGTATCTGAAAGAAGGATGGTATTGTCCACAGAACTAAAAAAAATAAATACCAAACTTTAATATTGTGCTAAAATTAGTGTTCTTGATCTGATGCTGCCGTGGTTTCTGGGGACATGTGGTCAGGTTGCTGCATCATCTCCTCATGTCACACTTGCTCTTTTTCATTTCCTCCTCAAACTACATAGTCATATTACTTTTGAAGATCGCTTTCCCCCTGTAGTCCTTTTGTTGTGCCTTTTAACTAAACCCATTTTTTGTTGTACTCATGAGGGTTTGACTCCTTAGTCAGTATTGGAATGGCAATATCATGCACTTGCTCTTACAATTAAATTCACACCTTTCAAGTAGAAGCTGGAATATTTGCAGCTGCTGTCAGTGAGACCCATCACTTGCTTTCCTGATAGAAACAATGTGAGGTAGGTTATGTTAGCCTTTTTTCATAAAACATGCAAGTGTGTGTGAGCAAGGAAGGCTCACCGTACGATTTGAGGGATGTTCGTTTTTTTCTGTTGAGCTTTGCAAGAAAATTGCTTTTTCTGGAGGTGTGCTTGCCATCGCCATCGTTGCAAGATAGGATGCATACAGGAGAGGGAAAGCCAGGCTGCAGTAGGTAAGGTCAAAGCAAATGAAATTTTAAAACTGGCATGCGAAGAACATTTGAAAACTCAGCAGCGTATAATGGAAAAAGCAGAGAATTCAGAGCCCAAATGGAGGACCAAGTTTCCCTCTGTCCTGTGTCATCTTGGAAAAGCCACTGAAGTTCAGTTTTCTTTCACTTTCAAAATAGGGTCAACGATATCTACCTTGCAGGTTTGTCCTTGGATGTAAAACGATTTTAGCATTTTGCTTTATTTACAGTAACAATACTTTACTGGTTCTTAATTTGCAAAATGCAGATTGAAAAAATTTCAACCAATGCAAGGTCTAATAGGAAGCATACCAAGTTTATTATTGTTGTCCATCAGTTTAAAATACCTTTAGCCGAAACCGGTTTGCCTCAGTGGATAGAGTGTCGGCCTTCGGTTCGATTCTGGTCAAGGACATGTATCTGGTTGCGGGCACATCCCCAGTAGGGGGCGTGCAGGAGGCGGCTAATCAATGTCTCTCTCTCATTGATGTTTCTAACTCTCTATTCCTCTCCCTTCCTTTCTCTAAAAAAATCAATAAAATATTTTTAAAATAAAAATAAAATACTTTTATATATTAAAGCTTGCACTGAGTGAGATGGACTTGTTACAAATTTGAAGTTTTTCAGGATTAAGTATGTTAAAAGTGATCATGTTTTATAGTGTGTGTGTGTGTGTGTGTGTGTGTGTGTGTGTGTGTATTTACTGATTTCAGAGAGAAAGGGAGAGGGAGGGAGAGATAGAAACATCAATGGTGAGAGAGAATCATCGATTGGCTGCTTCTTGCATGCTCTCTACTGGGATTGTGCCCTTGACCAGAATCGAACCTGAAACTTTTTAGTCTGCAGGCCAGTGCTCTATCCACTGAGCCAAACCAGCTAGGGCTATGGTTATTGTTGTTTTTTTTTAATGCATTGTTGTAAGTCTGCTTACTACTCACAAGATAAAGGTTATGGACTGCAGCCCAAAGACTTTCTAAGGACTGACACATTTCCTTACTCCGGTAAATTATCCAACCTGTCTTATCTTATTTTGGTATGGCTTATTCTTTGTAGTTGGTAAGAAAAGAGTCCAGGGTCATTTAAACAAGCAATTAAGAGGACAATTTAGTATTTATTGCTGTTGAAAAGTGTTAATCTTATTTGTTGTAGATTAATGATGCATTTGTTGTCTATGCTCACAGCTTCCAGTACTTTAAAGTCAATCATTCCAACATTTAAAATGATTTTCTCTAATATTTCATTGTGCTACAGATCTTTGACTAAAATCATGTGCTTTAAAAAATTGTAATGCCTTTTTATAAATTTGCTGAATGCAATACTAAATGGAATTTTGAGGGAATAATATGTTAATTTTAGAAGTATGATTATTTGGAAAATTGCCAGCTATAGCTAAGTTGAATCATCATTTTATGAGACATTTATTGGAATTAATGTGACATTATTTAGCAGAGTACCATATAAAACTGTATGTGACTTGTCAAGTAAGGATACATTATAGTTCTGCAGTTTCTGTCTTCTTAGCATACTTTGCAACTGACTTTCAGAGAAATTCATTTTCTTACAGTATTTTAGCGCCCACTATGTGCCAGGCACTGTGTTAAGTGCTGAGCTTACAACATAATATAGTCAGACAGACAGTTAGCACTGTACTGTCTTTCTCAGGTGGGGTGGGGAGGTGAAGAAGGGACCTGACTTCTAGTGTTTGCTGATCTCTGTGGTGTGAATACTCCCACCAAGACCAATTTCAAGTGACAGATGTGATGTTATTGAATGTGAACTTGGCAAAAGGCACTAAATACTTACTATACAGTTGGATAGTATTCTCACCATATTTGATAGAGTAAAATGTAGTAAAACAATTGGGAAACAAGACGTTTTTAGTATCTATTGACTTTTTAAGGCAATTAATTAACTGAAAGTTTTTAGACAGTTTTGCATATTAAATAAATATAAACATGAACTCCTAAAACAAAATTCTAGCCATGTTTGGCTTGGTGCTTTGTATCTAAGGGCATTCGTAAAGTACAATTTCTTAGTGATTTTGTTATAAAATATATTTTAGTAGATCCTCGGTGTCATGCACACATCTCTCATGTTCTGAGTCTCCATTGTCAGATGTCACCCACCAATCTCTTTTCATCCTCATACGAATCAGTAAGTTTAATACTTCAGGCAATTATGTTAAAAATTATAAATTACAATAGAAATATACAGAATAGCGATTGATTTCTAGCTCACTTTCTGGTAGACAATACGTTTATACTATGGTAAGTTAGGTCTGAAATCATAAAAAATGACTGCTCCTAGAGATCATTCCACAAAACCAGGTTATGTAGGACAATTCCTTCAAAGTTGTTGTCCTTTCTCTTTGTCAAGTTTTATCTTTTCTGCATTTCTTACCTATAGTGTTACAACAATTAACTTTCCAACTGTCTGAATATAACTTGGTTACTTATAATTACATAGAAAGAGAAAAAAATTAAAAAACTATAAACTGTCACAAAAATATTTTTGTTAAAGTCAAAAACCTTTTCTCTTATACTCTGATAGGATATTAAGATGTAAACTAAGGAGTCTTAAATGTTATTTATAAAGCTGTTGCATTTAATCCATTAATTCTATTAAAAAGGGACACATAGTTGTAAACAAGTATTATCTCTTAACTAGGAGCTCAAAATTCCTTTTATCTTTTCATTTGTCCCATAAGGCATATTCGTGCTATAATCTATTTTTAATGTTTTGTAGCATATTTATAGGGTGAAATTATACATTTAAATCTATGGTATGTGTTTGGAAGCCATCTGTTAGAACTTACTGGAAAATAGAAACTTCCTTCTTTAATGTGTTTCCTTATTTGGGGGATTTAAACATTTAATGTTATCCTTCCTAATCCATGACTGAAAGAATGAGAAACAATGAAAATGAGACCTGTTACTTTCTCACTGGGGCAGTGGTCCGCAAACTTCGGCTAGCTAGCCACATGCGGCTCTTTAGCCCCTTGAGTATGGCTCTTCCACAAAATACCATGGCCTGGGCGAGTCTATTTTGAAGAAGTGGTGTTAGAAGAAGTTTAAGTTTAAAAAATTTAGCTCACAAAAGAAATTTCAATCATTGTACTGTTGATATTTGACTCTACTGACTAATGAGTTTGCCGCCAGTGACTGGGGGATTCAAACTCTACTGCTTTGTATTTTGTCATATTTCAAAATTGTGCTATAAAAATAAATATTTCTGATTTACCAAGGCAGCAAAAAATTTTGTCCAGTTAATAGTAACTTTTTAAATGTGAGGACATATTAGAAGGAATATTCATGATAGACTTTCCTCAGATATAGGAATTATCTATTTACTTAAAAATTTACTCATCCAGTTGGAGAAGGGAAGTAGGGGTGGATTCAGAAATGAATTCAGCAGAGGACCTGATTTTAAGGAAGTTTCATAGAGCTGTAAATATGCATAATCATTCATTACCAAGGGACATGATGAGTCTAAAATAAGGGTACAGAATTTTGTACAAATTGATCACAGTTTGTTTGAGTGTAGTCGGTCAATGTACAGGTAATTGCTGTAGGAAATTTATTCTATTTATTCTCCCAGACTTTTATCCCTTCAGAACTGAATCAGTATTTTCAAATTTGTTTTATTTCTTCAAATTTTATTTCATGTTATCTAGGAAAATTTACCTTTTTAAAAAAGTATATGAATTCCCCTTCCTCGATTGTGAAAACATTTATAGATAACTTTTAATACTGTAATATCCTCCCACAAGAATTACAGGTGCAAATATTTCATATTGACTTACTGCAGCGATTTTCAAAGGGTGTGCTGCAATAATTTTTAAAACATGAAATACCTGACTCTTTAGTCAGGGTCACTGGCAACTGTTCCCTTACATTGTCAAAAAAAAAAAAAAAAAGATAACCAACACAGCAATAGCTGTCTGGTATGAATGAATCCAAATTATACCTCTTTTTTTTTGTCTGGTTGGCAAAAAAATAATTATATACTGGTGTGCCTAGAATTTTAGCAATTTGTGTGTGCCATGAGATAAAATATGTTGAAAATCACTAACTTACTATAAAAGGCTAGGCAGGAATAGGGAGGGAGGCCCTTCTGGTACAAGAGCTGTGGGTGCTGCCTTCCCCATCGCTCTCAAGCACCAACAAAGGGAAAGGACAGACAGACACTGAGCACCACTGGCTCAAAATCCGTTTTGGCACATATTTCCAATTCATATTTAAGTTTTATAAGTGAAATAATGTGTGGACATGTGGCATAGAAAGTGATGACAAAATACATCCAGGTCAGCAAATCCTCAGTGTACATCTTAAAGTAAAATCATATTTTCTCCCGTTCACTAGAAATCAAGAATCTTGTGTCCCAGAAGTTTTCATTTAACAGATACTCAGTTTTCTTTTTTGGTTAGTATTCTTTCTGTATTTGTTCTCAATATTAAAGTATAATGTTCTAGTGTAAAGGAAGGTGAAGTAGAAAAATTTGTTTTACTTGTGCTATAGTATAAAATGGTCATTTCATGCTACTCACTATAGCAGTCACTAGCCATATGTGGCTGTTAAGCATATAAAATGTAGCTAGTGCTATTAGATAACAGCTTTTAAAATTTATTTTGGTTTAATTATGGCTAGTGGCTACTGTATTGGATAATGTGTGTTTAAGTAAATATATTCAGGTGGTATCTGGTCTTGTATTCTATAGTGAAATAAAGAAAATGTCCTTTGCATTTTTGTATGAGGAAGTATAAATTTGCCTGTAATCAGTGCCTTTCATTTCACTTAAATTTTCAATATTAGCAATATTATTTTTTAAATTATTTTTAACTTAAGGTTGTATTGGGATAATTGGTTCACATAAAGTTGTAAGACTTAATAAAGATCCTGAATGTTCTTTATCCACTTCCCCCCAGTTGTAACATTATGTAGAATAATAGTACAGTATCACAACTGTAAGATCAATATAGGTACAATGAAACCCTTGACTCCCCGTATTGTGAAGTTACATTTAGTGTGTACTTGATCTAGTGCTTAGGTTATTTAGAGTAATAGCCACCTATTAAAATATTCACCCTACCGGTCAGTTGTTTCTGTGCATACAATGTAGTGGCCAGCTGGTTCAGACCCCCTTCTGTTTGTGATGTTAGAAACTGTCATATGTTGTTCCATTTATGTTATAGGCTCATGTGTTTTTTTTTAATTGGTTGGATCACTACTGAGCAGATTGAAGTCATAAAGACAGAGCATCATTAACAACAATCCTGTTTTCTTAAGAATGAAGTCATTTGGTTTCAATGATTATGTGATTATGAAAGGTATAATGTTCTCAGTGTGAAGAAAGAAAACAAATAAAGATCCTAATTAGACAGTGTTCTCTTCTACTATTAAATATAATGGGGCAAAGTAAAATATTACTTGTTTGTTTTATCTAATCTAGAATCTTTTATAGATCTTAGAGAATAACTGTGAAGTTGGCTTTTTTAGTTAATTCCCAAAAATGTAGTAACATCTTAAGTGATGCTGAAGCACAGGTAAGTAAGTTGACAATAAAAATATTACTTTCATCCTTCAAATTATTTTAAAATAATAGATATTTGTTTTAGATAAATGGTTTAAGGAGAAAGGGAGTCCATTTTGTGATCTTCTTAAGCCCATCCTAAGGTCTTCCAAGCTCTGTTTTGGTGAACCAACTTCATTTTTTGTTTTTAAATCGGCTCATATTAAGAATCCCTCTGCTTTAAGCAGAGTGTTCACTTGAACAAGATGGAGCTATGTTTTGTGTGCTTGCTGTATTTCTGGATGGAAATGGGCTGGTTCCAAGATAAAGCATACACCTTTTCTAGCTCCTCTCAGGCTGCAGTGCCTGTGTGTCCTGAGCCCCCTGGAGATGGGAAGAGGCATGGGGAAGCAGAACAGCCTCCAGCCCACCTGCTGATGCTCTGTGCTAGCACTTCTACTGGGGGTGCGGGTAAATTGAAGATGAATTAGTCAGAGGACCATTTCTTGTCCTTGTTGAGCTTAGGATTTAAGAGGAGGGCAGGCCCATGTTAGATTTATTCAGGGTGAGGGTGTAAGCGAGAGAGAGCCTGTCCATCTTGGTGTTTGCTGGCACCGGGGCGTGTCCTTATAAGATAGGCAGTATCTTTGACAGCCAGAGATGGCAAGAGCAAGCATTCTAAATGGAACAGTTGACAGGGACAATGGCCTAGGCCAGAAATACCAGAAAGGTCTGTGTGCTTCGTTTCTGGAGTAGAGGACACATACAGGGAATTAGCATGAGGTCAGAGAAAATTAAGTACCACTGCTTTGGGGCACTTCTCAGGACAGTGCATATTTTCATGTTTAAATATCCTTAATTCATCCAGTCTTCTCTGTTTTCTACAGATTCTCTTGCTTATATCAGCATACCTTAAACATTAATTGCTTTCCAGAGAAGATGATCTTACAGTATAACTTAGCTCTATCATAAAAACCTCGTGGTCATGACACTGTCACAGTAGAACGACCAAAGACTGCTCACCAGGAGGCTGAGAGCATGGGCACAGGCGGGGACTTGATGCTGGCCCTGCGATTTCTTGGCTGGGTTTCTAGTTTTAAAGATAAACTTTCGTTTTGTGGAAGGTCTAAAATCAGGTAGAAGCCCATGATCCTCTCTCTTTTATCTTTCATGCTTTTCATTTTTGTAGATATGTTTAAATAGATTTTTAGCTATTTCATAATTTTGTCAGTATTTAAATCATATGAAACTTCTTATTTTATTGTCATTTGATTAATGGAGTTACAAAGCAACATTTTTAAATGTACTTGAAGAGCTCTAAGAGGAAGTCTTGAAATAGAATGAAGGTACAGATACTGTTATATTAAATTTGAAATTTAGATTATCCACAGTTTAGGTGCTGCATTACATTACACTAGAACACACAGGATCAAGGGCTGTTTGGTGAGGGCGTAAGTAATGATAAGTCTGAACACTTTCCAGATCATTTAAATCCTGTACTGTAAAAAAATAGCAATACACTGGTTGTATATTGGCAAAAAAAAAAACCACAGATCGTTATATGTATGATATACATTAAGTTACCAGAAATCCATTTAAAATATAGGATGGAACTACCACACAGGACTGATCCAATGTATGAGATGTAATTGTAGATTAATACTGAGTGCTGAACATGCCCCTAGTACTCTGCCAGCATTTATCTCAGTGAATCATCAACACTATAAAGCTCCCATTTTACAGGTGAGAAAACTGTGGCTTGAGCCAGTACTTGTCTAATTCGAGTTCTGGATACTTCCATTTGAATCTCATTCTGTTTGCCTGAAGAGATGGGGCTCGTAACCATCAGTGATTTCACTGGATCAGTTTTTTAAATAGGTGTAGGTCCCTAGAAGGACACCCCGTATGGCCAGATCCTACATCTGGGGGAAGGTACATGGACAAGAGCAGTTTTGAGTACCACAGGCATCCTTAATGATGCTGAAGATGGGCCCAGGTCACATAGCAAGGACTTTGTTCTGATACAGGTCAGGGCAGCCAACAATGTGTTGGTCGAGGACTTTTGTAACCAGTACTTCTGGAAAATCTGAAATGACAGATCTAACAAGTAGGTCACCAGACTGACCTCTTCCTTCTTTAGCGGCAGTGAGTGGGTCCTGGGTCAGGGGTGTGGCTCTTCCTCCTCTCCTTGCCTCTGAGACATGCTGAGTGTGTGGCCCAGACTCTATGGTTTTATGGCAGACATAGGAAGCCCTCACATTGAACAAAATCCAGTTGTGATTGTAAGAAAGAAACTTAAAATGTCTCAGCATGTTAGGTGAACATACATCATTAAGGCACTTTCGATCAGTAGTGGATTGGAGGAGAGAACACATACAAGCACTGGAGGGACATTAACATAGTCAGTGTCTGGAAGCAATCTTTTTTAGATTCCCCAAATGATCACAGCATGCTCCGAGGAGCTGCCCTTTTATCCAGTGGATTCTGATTCTGAGTTTGGTCTGAGGACAGCCATAATAAAATCATTTTCCTGCACATGCCCAAGGGAGGAATTTGATCTAATAAATGAATGGTTATAAATTAACTGGTTGGGTGGTTTTGTGTGTGTGTTTGTTTTTTTGAGAAGGGTTTATATTTAGTTTGATATTTATTCCTATAATCAATATTCTGATATTACTCATATTACTTATTCATATATTATATGTTATACATATTCATATACATACTGTACTATAGATGACATGATATATGTGCAGATATTTTTTTTCTGTATTTTCCAGAGAAGGCTATAAACTTTTTTCATTAAAATTATAAGTAAATAATGGAGAAATGCTTGCCATGAATTTCAATGTTCTTTTTGTTTATTTTTTAATTCTAACCCGATTACATGTTCATTGATTTTTAGACATGAAGAGTGAGAGAGAAAGAGAGAGAGGAGAGAGAAAAATTGGTTGGTTGTCTCTTATAGGCACCTTGCCTAGGGAGGGAACCTGCAACCTAGACCTGTGCCCTGACTGGAAATAGAACCTAAACCCCTTTGTTGTACAGGACAATGCTCCACCACCTGGCCAGGGCTCAGTGTTCTTATTTTACAATTGTTCAAGTTTTTTAAATTTTGAAGTTAATTGTTATTCTGTTTCATATCCTGCATTCTTTCAAAAGCTCTAAATCAATATATATTTTAGTATTTGTTTAACTGTTACTCAGTATTATCTCTTTATTCCCTTTCCCTATCATAACCCTGGTATGTAGAAGTCAGTGAGTACCTTTGAATTTCTTGTTTAAGAGAATATTATAAAACTAAAGGCCCAGTGCACAAATTCGTGCATGGATGTGGTCCGGCCAGCCTGGCCCTAATTGTGATGGATCAGGGATGAGCCTTTTGGAAGGAGGAGATGGCTGGAGGTTGGCCAGCCAGCCCACCCTAATTGGAGCTGATCAGGCCGGATGGATGGAGGGGCCATAGGTGATTGGCCAGTAGGCCCTGCCCCCAGTTGGCATTGTGGGGGCCAATTGGGGGCATGGCTGGCCATGAGGAGGGTGGTAGGCTGGCTGGCCCCATCCCTGAATGGGATGGGGGGTGCCGATCAGAGGCCAGCAGCCTGGGAGAGGGGCCATGGGTGGTTGGCTGGCTGGCCCTACCCCTGATCAGGTAAGGGGGGGGGCAATTGGGGGTGGGTCCAGGCAGGGCAAGAGGCTGCAGGGGGTTGGCTGGCCAGCCCTGCCCCCTATTGTATTGGGGGGGTGCAGTCGGGCAGAATGGCTGGAGGGGGGAGAATTGTAGGAAGTTAACCGGCCAGCCACTATTAGGGTGGGGGGGAGGGTGATCAGGAATGGACTGGCTGAGGGACTGGGCTGCGGGCCTAACATGGTGGGGCAGGCAGATTGGGGGCGAGGCTAGCTGGGGGTAAGGAGGTGGAGCATTTGGCTGGCTGGCCCAGCCCTTGATCAAGGTGGGAGAGTCCAGAAGCAGGCAATACTTATTAAAGGATACTTTTGAGAACAGTAACTGGAAAGAATGGGAAAAGAGCAGCTTTGAGCAGAGGAGTAAGTAAAGCCACAATGCTGGTCAGGGATCATTGTCAACAATCACATAGAGACCTCTTGGGTCAATGGTGAACAAAAGAGGCATACGTACCTAATCTGGCCAGTTTGCTGGCCACAGTAGGTGTCGTAGCGACCAGTTGTTACATTCATTATGGTGTTACCATCACTGGCTTTATATATATATACACATACACATACACATATATATATATATATGTGTGTGTGTGTGTGTGTGTGTGTATATGTGTGTGTGTGTGTGTATATATACACATACATATATATATGTATGTGTGTATGTGTATATATATACACACACACACGTATACACACACACACACACACACACACACACACATACATATGGATTCCTTCTAAAAGGTTATCCATCACATATAGGTTTTCTATAGATATTAACCTAGTCTATCAAAGTTACAGCCAGTTCCATTGCCCAGTGCCTGGCAACAGCCCTGAGTAATCCACAGATCTTTGTGAGTTGGGCTACACTTAGGAAATCAGCTATTTGGCTTTTTAAAGGACCATATTAAAATTCTCTCTATTCTGATCCCTTACCCTCATTCAGACCACAGTCTGAGAGAAACCTCACACCCTGGCCACCAACATGGAATGGGTTACTTTTGGACTGTAAAGATTCTTGCATAAGAATTGAAGGGACTGCTAGTATTTTCTATGTAGGTCCTTACTTTCCAACTTTATAAATTAGTACAGAAAATGTCTAAAATACTAGAATTTTCTCTTTTAAATCCCTTTTTAAAATGTGTATCATAAAGGTTTAGCAATATACATATGACACTTTATACTTTTCTTAAAATATGATTACATAAAGCAACACATGTTTAGTGAGCATTAATACATGTCAGACAGCATTTCAATTAAGAAACCATGAGAAATAAATTTAGAACAGGAATAATTTCTTACAGATACTATCAGAATGGCAGCTGATTTGCATGAATAAAGTAGTTCATCCTCTCTAGGCTAAATGAAATATTGGTAATAGAGTATAATGCCAAAAATAATGCTAATAGAATATAATAAAGACCAAAAGAAGACAACTTAGAAAAATAAGAATGTAATAAGAAAGTATACTCAAGAAAATTAAGGTTACTTCAAATAAAGAAAAGAAATGAATTACTAAGAATGTAGTAATACTTTGTAGGAATTATTGCAAAGTAAAGTTGAGAATAGCAATGCTACTGTAGTATTTGTTCCATGGAAAAGTCAATGTTTTGAAAAATTTTAAGTAATTAAAGAAAAACTAAACATCACTAATAATAGTGTGAAAAGGTCAAAGAAAAAAAGAAGTCAAGTAGAATCACTTCACTCTGTATAAATACAGGTGAGAAATGAATAAAACAGATAAAAATTGGTTATCAACTAATATGCAGTTGCATAGTGAAATATCGATAGTAACAGGAAAAGATGTGAATGTTTTGTCAGACCTCAAAAGTAAGATTAGTACATATAAAAATAATACATATAAAAAGTATTATAGTAAAATAATACATATAAAAAGAGTATAAAGAGCAGTCCTCTAAGATTTCATCTCCTAAAACATAAGTACAGTTACATCTTTGGAAAATAATACATCAAAAGGTTGAATTTGGGATTTTGTCCATATTCTTTTCCTTATAAAAGCAAACTTGAAATTCTTGACATAAAGACTCAAGTCATAATAACTGTTTTAGAATAATTAGAAAAAAGTTCTAAGCCATAATCTAGTTATAGGTTTATACTTTGCAGGGGAAATAACTTTTTGGAAACAAAATCAAAATCGAAGAGAGATGTTTTTTCCTTTAGATAATGTAGATTCTTCATTTTAATTAGCAAATGGCATAAGAGTAGATGTCAACCTAGAAAATTGATTTGTTATTCATGTCATCTTGCAATAAAAATGCTGACTGACTTGATTTTTAAGTAGACAAGTGTTAAAGGCAGGTAACTATATAAAGTTTTAGGAAAAGAAATAGCATAGAGATGAAAAATCATTTTATTGCTCAACAGGCATTGAGCATACTTCATTTAAAAATGTTTATGAAATATATCAAATGCACAGGAAGTCAACAGAAGCCTGTAATGCACACTCGTTACCAAGATTTAACTGTTGTTGACTGATGTATTTATATAATCTTTTTTCCTAGCTGCAAGAATTAAAGGTGCCATTACTAACATCATAATTTTAATCTCTGAATATTTTAGTACTGATCTTTTAAGAAGCATGTTTTTCTACATAATATTCTATATGATAAAAGGCTAGTATGCAAATAGACTAAACAGCGAAATGACCAGTCGCTGATGCACACTGACCACCAGGGGGCAGATGCTCAACACAGGGGCTGCTCCCCGGTGGTCAGTGTGCTCCTGCTCAGCTGGAAGACAGGCTCACAGCTGGTAGCACAGTAGGGGTGGGGGGAGCCTCTCCCACCTCTGTAGCAGTCAGACATCCCCCAAGCGCTCCTGGACTACAAGAGGGCACAGGCTGGGCCGAGGGACCCACGTATTTTGTGCACCGGGCCTCTAGTACTATTATAATAACACATAATAAAATTATCAGTTATTGCATACCCAGTTCACATTTAAATTTCCCATGGTTGTCTGAAAAATGCCTTTTTATAGAAGACTTGTTGACACCAGAATCTATATATTCTATTTGGTTTTTATGTCTTCTAAGTTTCTGTTAGTATACTTGTTCCTCTAACCCACCCTCATTTCTTTTCATGTACGTTAACTTGTTGAAGAGTGTGACGACAGCCCTAGATGTTTGACTCAGTGGATAGAACATAGGCCTGCGGACTGAAGGGTCCCAGGTGTAATTCCGGTCAAGGGAATATGCCTGGGTTGCAGGCTCAATCCGCAGAAGGGGGCATGCAGGAGGCAGCCAATCAATGATTCTCTCTCATCATTGATGTTTCTATCTCTCCTTCTCCCTTCTTCTCTGAAATCAATAAAAATACATTTTTTTTAAAGAATGGGACATATTTTAAATCAGTGATTTTTTCCTCTCCCCTAAGCATTCCATTAACAATAGTTATTTATACACACTAGAATCTTACACTAGAAGCCTAGTTTATTAAGTAGAAGGCATGAAACAGATAAAATCAGGGCATCTGCTCTGATTTAGGCAGGACTGACACACCTATCTCCCCAAGATACCCCATTTCTAGTCCCAGCCATCTTCCTGATAGAGCCCCGGGATTTGGCACAATTTGAAGTACCCAGTTGTAAACCAGAAAAGCAAAGAAAAGAGCAGACAGAGTGAACAAGAGAGAAAAGTAAAGTAGCTAGGCAAGATTCAGATCTTAACAACCTTTTCTGCTTTCCAGAGCAATTGGTTAGTGTCCAGGAACCCTGTGCTGAATGGAAGCATGAGGACAAGTTGACTGAGGGGCCTTTTACTGGCATTTATGCCACAAGTAAACCTCTTCCTGATTATTTCTAGTATCATGACAGCTCCACATGGGCAGTGTCTAGAACAATGCCTGGCATTAAGCATGCTCAATTAATGTTGGCTGAATAAATGTATGAGTGAATTATGAGTGAACTAATTGTTACAGAGCACAGATGTTATGTCAGGCTTTGTGATGCTCACATAGTTAATAAGATGTTCAGGTATGACTACGTCCTGAGGAGGTAGGTATTACTATCACCATCTTATTTATAAACAAACAGAGAAGTTTGTATTTGCCTAAAATTCAGACCAAGGTCCGGGAAACTCTAAAATTCATACCACTGGTTTTTGTGCAACTAGAAATAGCTGGGAGACCCAGATTTTAATTTTAGCTTTTCTACATGCTACTTACAGATTGTTTCATTTTATGGAAATAATTTTTGTTTTCTGTTTTTTAATCTTTTTATGAAAAATGTAGTTAGTAATTGTTTTCATGGATTAATTATGAAGGTAATTTTGATATAAGTAAGTAAAACTATTGTAGGAAAAAACTGAATGTCTATCCCAAAGTATTATCTATTACCTACTATAATGTTTAGCATGTAGGTGGAACTTTTTAAAAGCGTCTTGTCTGACATTAATAACTTCTGAATGATAGAATTTATACATGCTATTTTGTGCATGCAATGTTTTTGGAGGGCTGTGTAACCCAAACCATTATATAGTATTAATAATACACACCCAGGAGACTGTGTGCAATATTTTAGACCAGAACTTAGTTGACTATACAAGTGAACTAAAGTGAAAAAAATGTGGTACCTAATTATTTTACCACATAGTTTTCTTCTTAATGGTGTCTGCCTTAATGGAGTTCGAATTTTTTTTTTTAAGTATAGTAATTTTATAGGGAAACTTTGACAATTTAAGTTGGCAATTCCGAATCGGCCTTCTCATTGTGTTCACTAAAGTGTTCTTCCAAAAATAAATGAGTAGGCTGGCATTGTGTTTTAAACATCAAGCTAATTTTGGTTAATTATATAAATCTGAAAAAGCCATGGGCAAGGCAGCTCTCCAGTTTTACTAGATGACGATCAGGGAAATTGTAAGGCAGCCTGCTGAATGGTGCCTATCAGGCTAATAACCTGTGTGCATTGTGCCCAAAAGGACAGTGCCTGGCAGGGCCTCAGATAGGAAGCCTTCCCAGTGCTTAATGAGGGGATTGTGAAAGCTTGTGAAAGAGGGTACAAAGTTAGAAACAGTAGTAATGTCTCTGACCGGAATTCAAAAACATCAGAGGGAGAAAATGGTTACCACGCATAGCTAGTAATTCTGTGTTCCATAATGGAAAGCTGGGTGCGCAGCCTCCTAGCCATCTCTTCCATGCTCCTTATCTCTCGTTTTTGTTTTATAAAATGAGGGTGCTACATTATGTGGTGCTCTCATTTAAATTGCTTGAAATTAGCATTCTGCCACCAGTGAGCAGGAAATACAGATGCAGAATAAGAATGTGGTGCATGCAGGCAGGAGAGCCCGGAGTCCTTGACTCTCCAAGGGCTTTCACATTCAGAAAAGAAACGCGCAGGATTGTAAGGTAATAATGAGCAGAAGTGATGCTGTGCACTTTGGCTGTAACTGCGTTCAGTTGGTGGATTTAGGTTGATATCTATAAAATAAAGAGGTTGGGCTTATTAAAATGCTTTTGTGAGATGACAGAGATTTCTTGAACCCTCTAGCCCAGTGGTTGGCAAATTGCGGCTCACGAGCCGCATGCGGCTCTTTGGCCCCTTGAGTGTGGTTCTTCCACAAACCACCACGTGCAGGCGCACACCTACAGCGCAATTGAAACTTCATGGCCCATGCACAGAAGTCGGTTTTCGGCTCTCAAAAGAAATTCTGATCCTTGTACTGTTGATATTTGGCTCTGTTGACTAATGAGTTTGCTGACCACTGCTCTTGCCCATCTGATGCCAAGGAGAGGTTGTGTGCAAGCTTGGAAAAAACATCCTTGTGCTTGACAGTTGTGTGATTTCCTCCTCTTGACTAAGTGATTGGTGGTTGTCTCTTGGATTTATTCAGGAGGGGAGCGCGTCTCTCCTTCATCCAGATTCCATTGGATGAGCCAAGAGTGACTATTCAGGCTATTGTATTTCATGAAATTACAGTTTTGACTTAACTTTCTTTCAGTGACCATCTGGCCATTGTGAAGATCCACGTTGTTAATTATAGAAGTAAGTCACAGAGAATTTCTATTGCTGTGGCCTCTAAACAATTGCTTTGTATAATCAGATTACTTTCCTCACCGTTGTGCAATCTGATTTTTATTCACCTATACATTTATGAGCACTTGAATGAAAATGCCCCAGAAGATACCAGAGACAGATTTAAAAGCCTTTCACTGTAGCTGGGATTTTTTGTTAACCCTCACCTGAGAATATTTTTCCACTGCTTTTTATAAAGACTGGGAGGAAAGGGGAGAGAGAGAAAAACATTGATGTGAGAGAGATACATCAATTGATTGCCTCTCACATGCACCCCGACCAGGGCCAGGGATCAAACCTTGCACACCTTTGGTGTATAGGCTGATGTTAACCACTGACCCACACCCCAGGGTATAGCTGAGGTTTTTAAAGGTATTTCTTAGTTTGCTCTGTTATGACTGTCAACTGGCTTTATAACATTCTAATATCTTGGCAATTCAGCATATCCTAAGAAAATGTATTCCTGTTCACTGAGGTCATTTGTAAAATTTAAACTGCTGGCAGAAATTTAAATAACAGAATTATTTGTGCTACATACCTTAAGCTGGTCCTGCAATGTCACTTTAATAAAGCAACAAAAATTTCCAGTTATACCTATTTAACATATTGCTTTTCAACTCCTCTGATCCTGTGTTATTTACAAAGCAAATGCTATATAACATTTCACTTGTTTTTAATCTTTTAAAAAACACATGGTAAGATCATTCTTTGAATTAAACTAACATTAGTATTTTTCCTCTACAATAACTTCCATGAAAGATAAATGTATTTTATAGCATGCCATTAGTGTTTAATAGATTCTCAGAAATTTTACAAGGAAGCATCAGACTTCTTAAGCTAGGTAACAGTATATTTGACTGTGACTGATGTTACCTTGTCACATCCCCAGTGGAAAGGACAGCAAGGTCGCTGTAGTGTGTGTGCATGGAAGGAGTCTTTTGATTTGAAAAATTGAAGTACGCTTCCTCTGTTGCCTCTCCAGTGAATCAGGCTTGTTGCTTCTCTTATTGGCACCAGTGGAATCTGCACAACCTCAGCTTCATTCTTCAGAAGGGTCTGTTTTTCTTTGTCTTCAATAATACAAGCCAGGAATTAGAAAGCCCAGAGCAATTTTGAATACATCCATCCGATGACAGAGGCTGCCGCCAGGGGAAAATCACTGGGTTCTTGGGGCAGAGAACATGCTGGGCTCTGGTGTCCTGACCTCCTGGGTTCCTTTTTTGATGTGATATGTGCCCATTACAACCCTAGAGTAGGACTCTCAGAGCTGCTACACCTCCCATCAGAGATCTGGACTCTGGAAATGAGCCATAGGTTGTGTGATCCAGAGAGACAGTTGGCCTCTGCATCTGACTAGCCTGGGTTCAAGTCTGCTTCTGCCAGGTACCCGTTCTGGGCCCAGAAGGTAGTTATATTTTGCTTTTTCTGCGCCGGAGTTTCTCATCTGTAAAATGAGAACAATGATCTATAGCAGGGAGACTTGTTTGTAGGATTAAATAGGAGAGTGCATGTAAAGCCTCTAGCTGTCTGTTAGGTTCAGCACATGCTAATTTCCTTCCTCTTCCCTTTGAAGGTCAAAAGGTTTGGACAGTGGCCGGGGATGGCTGTGCTGCGGGCCAGTGTGCCATCTGATGGCAGACAGCACTAATTGGAGCTGTGCTCGTCAGTATAAAATAAAGCGTGGCTCACAGGATAGAAAGTCATGGGTCTTTTTACCTTCTTCGCTGGTCGGAAGGCTGGAACAGTAAGATTCCTTACAGGGAGATGAGCTAGCAGGAGTCCTTAGTAAATAATCTGAACATATTTATTCACTTACCTGATTTGTTACAGAAAGAAAGAAATCTATTTTTTCTCTAAATCAGCTATTTTCAACCCTTTTCACCTCATGGTAGCCATACACTAATTGCTAAGATTCTGTAGCACACCAAAACAATATATATTTTTTGCCATTCTGACAAAATATAGGTATAATTTTGATTCATTCACATGAGACAGTGATGTTGTGTTGGCTGCTGTCATTTTTTTTTTATTTGACAATCGAAGATCAAGAGGTCAGTGCCTCTGACTAAATAGCCAGGTATTGCATGTTTTAAAAATTCCTGGAGCACACCTGTTGAAATCACTGCTCTAAGATCACTGGCCAGTGTCCAGACTCGGTTGTGCCATGAGCTATCTGTGAAAACATGGACATGTCCATCGGTCCTCTGGTTTACTCATTCATGCATTTACATCAGCAAACATGTAATGAGTGTTGATGTATGTCTGACATTTTCTTGGGGATCCAACAATTAGTAATGGGTCAGCCCCATCCTCTAAAAAAGTGAAAATGCTTCCAGGGGATACATGTGTGAAATAACCCAAGAATAAATATCAGGAGGAGTTTTCCACACTGAGCCCTGACCCCTCCCTTCACTTTACATCAGCCTAGTCTTCTTTACAGTCCTCCCTCTCAAGTGCTTTAAGTACATGGTAGAAGGTCAATGAAGTATTTCCTCAATGAATTCGGTTGTCGCAGGAACATCTTCAAAGTGGTCATTCCCGACCTGTGCTGAGATGGGCTGGTAAGCAAGCTGGGCCTCAGTTGTCTTGTGACTTGAAGGGATCTGTGTCCTTTTGAATTTCAGTGGTTCCTACGATTAAAAATTGAATAATGATTTACCAGAAACTGATGCAATCAAATATGAATTAATGAACTAAGCCATTTGTTGTCTAGGCAGCAGTTAGGAATTAACCAAGAATTGAATTACAAGTTGCTGTTTTTTTATTGTATAGATTGCATAATTAGCATTTTTTTGGTTATAGTCTGAAAATGAGGAGAAAAACTTTAGGCACCTTTTGCCAATTGAGCTGCAAAAATGAGTCAGATAAGGAACTGCATTTATGATTACAAATGCAGCTCAACTTAAATCATCTGGATTTGAGTTATTGCTTTTTATATTTCTTAATAGGTTTTCAAGATTCTTAAACCCCTTGTCAGCAGCAGTCACAGTGGGAAAACACTGGGAGCTCTTGGAGTCATTGTCACTTTTGTTTCCCTTATCATTGGTTCTATGAAACATTCCTTGACATAAAGGAAGCAATACTTATAAATTCTAAGAGTTACGATCTTGGTATTGGCTATTTAAAAGTTTAGTATTTGGAAAACCTCATCTTTTTTATTTATTTTTATTTTTTTGCAATACTGTCATTTCTATAGAAATCACAATTTTCTGATCTTTGCATTCGTGGATAATGGCTAAAATTGGTTTACCTGACCATACTCTTAAACAAGGCTATTTTAATTTTTATTTACTTAAAGTTATCTTCTTTCTTCACGTGCTGCTTATGTTCAAAATGATGCAATTATTCTGATCCTTTCCTTCTTTTGGTGCTGTATGTTTGCGCTTGTAGCACATAGAATACTTAAAATAATTTTTCCTTATACTTTGCTAGGTGTGATTGTTTTCACAACTCTATGTTTTCTTTCTTTTGCTTCAAAACCTCTCACTTCATTGCTTTCTCTCCCTTATATTCCCTCCACGGT
Organism: Lasiurus cinereus; assembly: GCA_011751065.1. Taxonomy (NCBI): domain Eukaryota; kingdom Metazoa; phylum Chordata; class Mammalia; order Chiroptera; family Vespertilionidae; genus Lasiurus; species Lasiurus cinereus. The sequence continues at coordinate 27,854,267 of JAAGEH010000293.1, read as the reverse complement.
TCTTCACTTTCATTCTCTTTTGCTTCATTTACCAGCTTTTAAATCCTGCTCTTCCATTAATGGCATGTATACTTATATTTCTCTTCCATCTATCTCTTTCTTGCTATTCTGCTTTAAATCTACTCCTGTCTTTAAACCTTCTCAGAAGACAGAGCTAGGGATTGAATAAAAGAAATTATTTTTAAAAATTTTAGCCTACAGAGGATAATGTCTGTTATTTATATGATGCCATCAAATTATATAATTCTTATGAAATACTCTTTACTAATTCTTTAGATTAATCTTTCCAAATGGTTTTTAGGCAATTTCCTGGTATCTCTGTCCTTCCAGGTAAACACACACACACACACACACACACACACACATACACACACACACACACACACACACCAGTTCTTTGTTTCTTTGCTGCTTCTCAGTGAGGTCTTTGTCACTGTCTTCTTTGTATTCTACTAAAAAATAACCTATGTGACTTCTACTTTTATCCCCAACTGCACTTATACTGTAAGATATGTTAGGCTTATATGCAGTATTTATACTGAACACATTTCCTTTTGATTTTCCTACCATAAAATTATTCTATTTTTTTCATTGTTGTCCATGCCTACTATGTAGTAAACAAATCATCTAAAAGAGATATTAATAAAAGTTTATGAAAACCCTTAGGTATTAAAATCTTATCTGCACTGAAATCGGTTTGGCTCAATGGATAGAGAGTCGGCCTGCGGACTGAAAGGTCCCAAGTTCTATTCCGGTCAAGGGCATGTATCTTGGTTACCGGCACATCCCCAGTGGGGGGTGTGCAGGAAGCGGCTGATTGATATCTCTCTCTCATCGATGTTTCTAACTCTCTGTCCCTCTTCCTTGCTCTCTGTGAAAAATCAATAATACACACACACACACACACACACACACACACACACACACCTTATCTGTACTTCAAGATCCACCACAAGTATTACTGCTTCTAAAATTAGTTAATCTCTTCCTATTTGCTTCCATGGTACAATTTCTATACATTTCATGGCATTAATGTTACATATGGTTGTCTTTATATGTATTTGTGCTTCCCTATTCCTTTCTTAAATCATCTTTGCATCTCCTTAAGCATTTAGCATGATGATGTCCTAATTAGCATAGTAGTAGATACCTAGTGAGTATTTGTTAGAATGAATTGAGAGTTGTGAAGAGTAGAAAATGAAAATTCAGAGAATGCTGACATTGAACCAGATCTGTTCATTAGGCAGAAGGCAGAAGAAGCAGTGGAACCAAGGGTAAAATAGAAACTTAAGTTGAGAAAGCACTAAGTAAAGGACATATCTCAGAAAACATTGATTTTTGAAACTTTAAAATACCTGAGTATTTGAATGTTTTGTGATTGAATTTTCTTAATTGTGAAGGGAAACATAAAACAATAAAATATACTGTAATGACTGAAAGTGTGTAAGTAAATATAAAGTGCTCATTTTTAAAAATTAGGAAAGGACACAGAAGTAATACAGAACGATAGAAGGGCTTGATAATGTTTGAATGAATTATAACTTTTGTTTCAATTAAGGATAATTAACTACAGTTCAAACAGTTATTCTTGCATTGGTATATAACTACAAGCATTAGCTTGATGGAGGAAAACTTTAAAAAAAATGCCTTTTGTTCTCTTTTCCCCACTTTCCCCCCCATAGGGCTAACTGGCTAGGGCCGCAGTCTCTCTTCCCTTCTATAGGGATTGTAATTAAAAACAAGTGGATATAAGAAAAAGCAGAAGGGAGCTTAAGGCCATGACAGCCTGAACATAGAGCCATAGGAGCAAAAAATAATGAAGTGTCAATGGGAAGTGAAGGTAGTCACAGACTCTGAGTCCTGTTCTCAAGGAAGTGGCTTCGGATGTGCCCACAGCTCTGGCCCAGGGAGCACAGGTGCCTGGACTCAGATTGCTCCTCTTGCTCTCTCTTCCCAACTGGTCTCCACCTCTTCTCTCAAACATCTTTTAACAATAAAACATTAGCATAAGATAAATTAGTGCACATAATGAGTCTGTTTCTCTTACCGTAACATGGATTCACCGGAGAAAATACGTACCGGTGTATACTGTGAAACTATTAATTCTAATACTTGATACCCTGCACATGGTGAAAGCCCTGTCTTATTATTTCTGAGCACCCTGGACTTTTCTATTTTTACCATTGACATTCTTTTTGGAACTGTTAATACCTTTCTTCCTAGTTAGTCCTCCAGATGAACAGATAACTGCATGTATAAACTGAAAAACTGCAGTCAGGTTTTTTTTTCTACCGGGAAATAGAATCATATTAATTCTGATAGTAGTTAGCAGAAAATGCATTTCAGAAAAATTGTGAGGATACATAATGCTTTAAAATTTATTTGAACAGTTGTGGAAAACTAGATTTATTCTCCCATAGGAGCTCAGTGAAATTCTGTTAAAGGATAGTGTATCTACTATTATTAAGTTTTCATGTTTCCTGATGTAAATAGATTATTTTAAGGTGAAAGTAAGGTAAAATTACTATTCTACGAAGTGTGGTAAAGAGTGAATGCAATGCTTGATTTGATTCAAGTTAAATTCTTTCTTTGTCGGGGATGATAGATGTATTTTATGTTTAAATATAAATTTGTCACTATATACATTACTCTTTTGTAAAGACTCTGAACCCTTCTGGTTGATAATCTGAGCTGGAAGACTTAGGGCATGGCTTTGCTCCAATTTTAATTTTGAATTACTAGTCAAGAAAATTGTTGTTTCCCCTTTCTATAAGCCTGGCAGAAATGCATATTCTTGATCATTACAGCACTTCCCATAATAGGTAGAAAAGGAATGAACGATTGTGCCCATTTAAAATGAACCCCACTAAGTTCTGGGCTAATGTAATCACTTACTATTTTGCTTTAGGCTAACAATTTCTGAAAATTTTCTGCTAACATCCTAGGGTGAAATTTGGCTATTTCACAAGCCAAGAAATCAGTCTTTATTTCTTTTCCCCCTTTGACTGTACTTGGGTTCAAAATCCAAAATTGATTTGGGAGCCAGAGGATAAAATAATAATAATAACAATTGAGTAGTTCTCATTAAAGAACACTCACTTTGTCTCTTTAAATAGTAGTATGAAATATACTAGTCTGCATATGCTATAAATGTGTGTATATATGTTTTTAACTTTAAAATTTCAGTGTCTTTATCCCCAGATAAACTTTCTTAGGGCGGTATTTCTGGACAGAGTCATAAGAAACACTAAGATTTCTTGAAGGGTGAAGCATTTTCAGTGTGGTATGGGATAAAACCAGGTGTTACCGAAAACTTTAAAAAATGTTTTGATTAATGGTCATGGGTTCAGATTTAGTCTTCCCAGGTTATCATTTATAACAGACCAGGGTCCTCAGAAAGTTGTAATTATCACTTAGAAAAGCCTACTACATGCTGTCTTCAACTTACAAAACCAGTTGTATTTCTAATATTGTATTTTTTTTATTGATTTTAGATAGAGAGGAAGATGTGTGAGAGAGAAACATCAATTTGTTGTTCTTTTATTTATGCACTCATTTGTTTCTTCTTGTATATGGCCTGACTGGGGATAAACCACAACCTTGGCATATCAGGAGGATGCTCTAAGCACTGAGCTACCCAGCCAGGGTCAACATCAGTTGTATATAAAAACTTGATTCTGTAAATCCTTTGAAACGTGTCTGTAAGGATAGTTTCTTAACTAAGTAATGTTATTCCTAGCATAGAGTTTCATCTTGCAATGCTAAGAACCTGTTTTCATTTCCTCAGAGAATATGCTTTGGCTGCCAGGAAGGCAGTCTGTACCATGACTGAGTTGTGGGCTTTCCTTTCCTGAGGTCCTACAAGTGTAGAGCTGCCTCCTGCCTTCCCAGGTCTTGGCCTTTGCAGTTGACTTTGGGTGCCAATGACCAGCGCTACATCCACAGAGCTAGCAGGAGTCCTGGCCTGATTGCTTGGGTGGGGTAGGGAGAAGGGGAGCAGGCTTCCTGAGGTGTGGATTATTTTCAGTCCAGGCGCCATTTGCAAAACTTTTATTTCCTGTTATTCTCTTGAACTTTATAGCACAAATAAAAAACACACACACACATAATTTTAAGTTAGTTTTTTTAGAAATTTGGACAGCTTATTATGTATTTAAAATCATGTGGAACTTCATATGCCTTTGAGGACAACCCATTTCTGTGAGGTTTCCAGTGCATATTATTTTCTATGCAGTGATGACTCATATCATTTTAGTAATCCTTAAAAGTCCTCTTTAGATACTCATTATCTTGCTTAATATTACAAAATAACAGACTTGAATTTTTAGAGCTGAAATTTAATTTTTTATTTATGCTAGTATTCCAGTTTGTAGGATGGCATGCTTAATCCCTATAAAAAAAATAGTTTTTTGTGTTTTTTTTTTACCTTATAGATGTACAGTAGAAAATTCTTTCTTCCATCTGAGCAAATTATTTTTCCTACCTTTAATTTCTAACACTTGTCACTTACTGATCTTTCTATTCAATGTAGTGTAATTACTTCTATTAATGAGCAGTCTATTTTGCCCAGAAGATAAACAGTGAACTTAGATACTTCAGAATTATGTTCCCTCTGTCTCAAATTTATTTCTATCATTATTTTCCTGTTTCTTTCTTGGAAATGCATGCCATTTTTAGGTAAAATTTTTATTGAATTTGTGTATATCCACTTCTCTAAGACTCCAATAAATTATTTGCCATTTGTCTCTTTAACAGTGGACCCTTAAAGCACTTTCCATATTCAGAAAGTTTATGCTATTTCCAGCTACTTGTCTTTTTTTCAAAGATTTATTTTTCTCCCTTTCCTTTCTCAAATGCATTAGCTTTCCTTTCCCTATGAACTGGTTTTCTGTATGTATTGGACATTTTTGCTGTGTGTGTCCTAGTCTGGGCTAAATACACCCATCAGCCAGGGTATGGCAAGCCAGGGAGGCTCCTGGGGTGAGGTACCCCAACTCTGTTATCTGTGTCTGTCCCCCAACTCACACCAACCTAGGCCAGCCATCTTGACTCTTGTTCTGGGGCCGGACCCTGTGTCTGCTTCACAGATGGCTACAATTCTGTTGCCTGGCTTCCCGAGCCTCGCTGACTCAGACCACTGCCTTCTTCGTAACCGTGGGTGTCACTGGCTCTCGCTGGTTGCTGAGCCTTTCCTTGCCTGTCTGCCTCTCATCCTTTGGCTTCCTGACCACTTTCTTGTGCCAGCTCTGATAAGCTGCCTCCTGTCTCTGGGACCCACTGGGCTGGGGTCACAGCACAGCACCCCAAGGGCTGACTCTTTCTCTTCTGGCCCTTTAAAAATTATCATCAGTTTGGGTAAGTTTTACTAAATTAAGAGGAGGGGGGGGGGCGAGGCCAGGATGACATCCTGATTCCTAAACATAATTTTATTGTATTAAAAGTTTATATTATTGACCATGTATCTTTAAAGCATGGTAAAATTTGCATATGTAAAGAATACATACATATTTGTTTTACATTCCTTGTTTTGGAAAATATTTTGTATTTATTTCTCTCTACCAAATACTATATAAGTGCATAGAGTATATACATTGTTTCAAACTCCATAAAGAGAAGACTAACATACATTTCAAAAGTTTTGTTGCACATAGGTGTTGATGGTACAAGTTTCATTGAGGACATATGCAGTGTCCTTGAAGTCAAGTTGGGACCTGTAGCAGTCCTAGATTCATGACACTGACATTGAACATAAGATGTTTAGTAAAGCTTATTTTTGAGGTTCAAATAAAATAGAAACGGAAAGGCCTGGCTCTCACATATTTGGTGGTGGGGTGTCAGGGTAGTATCAGGCGGCCGTCCTGTTTCTCCTCTGGCAACAGTGCGTGGCAGGAAGTTAGCTAGATCTAAGTAACTTCTACACTGCTTCTTGCCTTGTTGCAATTAAAGCCTAGGAACGCCCTTCCTCAACTTCTTCACCATCTTTCATCACTATTTATAAGTACACTGAAAGCTTTTTCTTTTCTACAAACTCCAGTGGAACTATTTCTGACCACTAAACAATGTCATATTTGCTTTGATATTTGTGCCATTTGCTTTTTTAAAAAATGGGTGTTTTTTTTTTAATCTTTCTCAGATCTATTCCAAAGGCAAAAGCCTAACTTGATTTCTAAACTTTTGAAAAAAGCTTCTGTCATTGCTTTTAGAATGTCAGGGAAATAATAAGAATTGTTTTGGTGTAAGTCAACAATTGTCTTTGATAAGTACAAACCCACACACACAAACACATTACATAGGACTAAGCTGTAAAATTCGGCATCTAAATCCCGAGTTCAGCACTCTAGGGAGCACTTTCTTTCTTCAAGTAATCTCTGTGATTCTCATCTCATTGATAAGAAATGGAAATCACATTGTCTGAATCTAGGACTTTCATTTTGGTTTTCCTTGTTTTTAAGAGCTGTTTTAAGTAGGCTTCGTATCCTTTTGCAAGAGTGAGAAAAATTGTTTCAGAAGTTAAAATATTAATATTCTTTTACTTTCCTGTAGGGATTTGTCTGTACTCCTATCCTCACCCCACCCTGGCACTAGAATATGACCTCCAGTTTTACGGTAATTTAGTGTATTTTGTTAGCTTATGTGTGTCAGAGACCTAGAACAGTGGTAGGTGCTCAGGAATGGTATTCAGAAAAAGAGGGGCAAATCACATGTTTCAGCGCCTGCTTATTGCTCATAGCCTACAACCTAAAGACGGGGAGAGAGATTTGGAGGAAATTGTCCCTATCCCTTTAGTATCCAGATAGCTACAGAGATAGAATGAGAAAGGAAGTAAAGTGAACTAACTAGAAAAAAAGTGGCTCCTGATTAGGTCTTTGTTCTTCCACTCTTGACTGCCAGCAAATACCTAACTGGTCCTTTTAATTTAAATGAAATATTTTTTTTATTGTGTTACATGTATACATATCTCCCATTGCCCCCCCTCCCTCCCAGGCATGCCCAACCCCCCAGTGTCTATGTTTATTGGTTATGCTTATATGCATGCATACAAGTCCTTTGATTGATCTCTTATCTATCCCACCTCTCCTTAATCTTCCTGCTGTAATTTGACAGTCTGTTTGATGCTTTACTGCCTCTGTATCTATCCTTTGATTCATCAATTTACAATGTTCTTTAATGTTTGCTCTATTAAAGAATACCCATGCCTCTGTTAATAGTGGTAACTTTTTTTTCTCAAAGCCAAAATATGGATGAGTGTGGAACAGGAGGTAGGGGGACAGAGATGAGAAAGAGGTAAAGGGAATGAGGAAGAGAAAGTGTATTCAGTAGATATTTCTTTTTCTTGATTTTTTTTTCTTAAAAGTAAGGTAGAGTTCAAGATATCTGACAAAGATAGTAACTAATGAAATAAGGACTGCGTTTTTATGTACCTTTGGGCTGGCCACATGGAATAGCACTTCATCAGTGCTCGTGTTTTAGCACATGTGTGTGTACAATGTTTGATAGCCAAAGAACACCCTTTCTAAAACCTTATGTTTCAAATATTTTTAGTGGGAGTAAATCAAAGACACATCCCCAAACCTCAAACCTTAAGAAAAATAAAGACCTCCAAAAATGTACTCAGGATTCTCTCATTGTTCTGTTCATACCAACTCAGAAAGTAAATATACCCTTTGGATTATTAAATCATTTTTTAAAATCAAATATGAATAATGAAATTGATCAGAAAATAATGAGGATAGTATATGACAGCAACCACAATTTTAAAATATTTTTATTGATTTTTTTACAGAGAGGAAGGGAGAGGAATAGAGAGTTAGAAACATCGATGAGAGAGAGACATCGATCAGCTGTCTCCTGCATGCCCCCCACTGGGGAGGTGCCCATAACCAAGGTACATGCTCTTGACCAGGATCGAACTTGGGACCCTTCAGTCCACAGGCTGACACTCTATCCACTGAGCCAAACTGTTTTGGGCAGCAACCACAGTTTTAAAAACAATAGCCACATCTGGTGGAGGATGTGGTGGGTGGAAGGAACTCAGAGGCAGTGGGGGAAAGGGGAGGATAACAGCACTTCTGCCCTCTGAGATCCTGTCCTTAGCATAGCATGCTTCTGTCCACCGAATATCAATGGTCATTTCTTTGAGTTGAATTGGAAATGCTGTTCTATGGCAGACCCTGGTTTTGTCTTTCAAGCCAGAGGCCAGGTTAAATGGAACCTTAGCAAGTCCTGATTTTGCAGGCCAAAAGCAGAAGGAAAACAGTAAGCAGTTTCATATGTGGCTTAATCCTCCAACCTGTGCTTTATCAGGAGAATTTGAAAAGGGAGCTCTGTAGGGAACTTCACAGGTAAGCATAGGTAGCCATTGATGGTACATACAGCTTTGTTTCATCGGTGCGGGAGGATATCAGGGGTGAGGTGGAAGAGGTGCCTCTGGATTTAACTAAGTCATCTAAAATCTACTGACTGTAGTGCCCTCTGGTTGCTCTGGCTAAAAGCCGCTGCCCTTTTCTTCTGAGGGAATTCTTGATGAAAAATACCTGAAGAGCAGCTCTTGACCCTGCAGATTTTTGCATGTGTGAGCATACTGTTTCTTCTTCAGTGTGTGTGTGTGTGCAAGCAGACCTTATTTCCCGAGATTCCCAGTAAGGCTGGCCTTGCCCCTGAGCAGCCTTTGGCAGCTCTGACAAAGCCATTCTGTTCGGTGATGCCTGCAGTCAGAGCCCAGTGCAAGTGAGGCTGTCGTTAAGCAGGATGAGGATCCATTGCTGTTTTGTGTGCATGGTTGTATGGGAGGCTCCCATCGAGAATACCCTGTGGGTGACTTGGGAAATTCATTAATGTTCTGAAAAGGGCCATGTGTTTTTTTGTTTGTTTGTTTTTTTACCTGTTGTAAGCTAATGTGTGAATGGGAAAGATATTTTTGTACCTTCACTGAAAGATCATTTCAGAGTTTTAAACTGACCAGAAAACTCTGATATTATTTCACAATTATGAAATTAACCCTACGAAAATAAGTTTATAAGTTGGGATTTTCCCTCCACAATTTTTCTCTCAAGTGGCAGCTCATTGATTATTCAAAAACTGTGTATTAATGAAGAGATTTACTTAATTCCTTTAATATAAGCATTCGTTAGGACTGTGTCGTATTATGATGCTGTGTTTAATATTTTGAAGGCTCTACTCAAAGTCAGAGTTGAAGTAAATCTGAACTAAATGTGGTAGGTGTCATGTTGGCAAAAGTATGATGACATTGCCCTTGATGTCCTTAATTTATAAATTTTGGAATAGACTTCTCTAAACCTCTCACAGGTAAATGCTTAAAATAATAAACACTATCCCTTAATCCTATAGGAACAAACTTAGTATAAGGCAGGAAGAGAGGAGGGTACGAGCTGATAGGAAAGCCCCTGAGACTCTATGTAGGAGCCAGCCAGCAGCAGTGAGAGTCGAGTTTGGGAATCAGAGTGCAGTACCAGAGGCAGTAAAGGCATTATTTCTGGAATGCAGGAAAACCATCAGGGGAAAAGCTGTTTGAAGCTTTGACTCATTAATTAAATTGACAGTAGCCATATTCTATAGCTCAGAAAGGCCATGGTGCAGCATATTTTAGATCAACTTTTTGAAAATGTGGTAAACAAAAAGCATGCTGAAATCAGTAACTTCTAAATCACTCAGGTTCAAGGTCCACAGCTAGAACTAGAACCCATCAGCACTCAGTATCTCATGCCATCTGTATTAGCATCTATCTCTGCATCTTAACATAAGGATAATTCCTGTTCACCGGGAAAGTTAAATCATGTTTAGTATATATAGGACATTTCAAAAGTCACTGTCATTAAAATATACTTTATAAAGTACTAACTCACAGATGATATAGTAAGTTCATGATTCCTTCTCAGAGGATTCTAACCAACTAATGTATATAAATACACTCACACATGCTAATGATTGCACAGGCAAATTAGAATGTTGAAGCATTTTTTTACTATGCATATTTAGCCATTGTCTTAGCAACCACTGATTGGCATATCATGCTCCATAAAGGTTTCTGGAGATGATTTGATGTTAGTTTTTGTTTGTTTGTTTTTTGGAGACTCTGCATATGCCTAAATGGTAATACTAGATATAGTTTTATGACAACAATTACGCTGAATATGGAAATTCCTTAATAAAAAGATGGCGAGTGCTTTCCACTTTAATATGACTTACATATGAATCTTATAAATGCATTAAAATGAGCATAACTGAGGTCAGGTGTGCCAATGGCCTTAAGTCTTGTCCTCTTGGTGGCATTTGACACTGTTAATCTCTCACCCATCCCTTTGATTCCAAGATTCTGCATTATCTTGCCTTCCTGCCTCTTTTGTTTTTCTTCCTTAGATTGACTAGTGAGTTCATCCTTCTCTCCTCCCTCCCACCCACTTCAGCAGAAATGCTAGTTTTCTGCATATTTCCGGCTAGTACCTTGTTTTCTCCTTATCTAAACTTTTCCCTCAGTGAACTCATCCATTCATGTTTCCATGCATAAAATCTAGAATCCTTGTTCTTAAGAATGATCTATCATATAAGTCCCAACCTCTCTCTGTAGTTCGTTTTTTTTTTTTTTGCGCTTGTCCTATTCAGTCAAGTTAGTGAGTTGTCTTGCAGTTCATCAGAACTTTCTGCTTTCATTTGTCTGTATTATATGTATTTAAATTTGTGACCAATAACTTTAATTAAGTACTTTAACATGCTAAATTTTGTACCTATCTCTCTTCATTTTCCTTGCCACATTTTCAGTTGCTTACCAGATTATCCTAGAATGATCTCAAACTACTTCAGCTGGTATTAGAGACCTTTTGTGATTTGGTCCATTATTCATGTCTGTGGAGGGCAGCTGGTCCAGTGATGGATCCAGTGCATCTGGACTAATTCCATTGCTCTTTTCCTCCACGAAACTTTCCTTCAACTCAATTGCAAGTTACCAGACTTTCTTGGAATTCTGATTTATTTTAAACTATAGGTGATTAGCACCCAGTGACTTTAATATTTACCTATCTCCAGGTCTTAGCTTCCCTCCTGGACTGTAAACTCATTGAGGTAGAAGCCATTTGTTATCCTTGTAGTCTCAGAAGGAATCTCACATAGCTTGCATTTAATAAAAATAGATTGATTAAAACAATTCATTAGTAACAAAGTACCTAGTAGTTAAATTGTTTATTTCCCCTGTTTTGTTAGAAAATTCATTTAACCGTGGCTTAGTGGATGAGAGTCAACCCATGAATGAGGAAGTCCTGGTTTGATTCCCAGTCAGAGCACATATGGGGATTGCAGGCTCAATCCCCAGTAGGGGGCTTGCAGGAGGCAGCTAATCAGTGATTCTCTCTTATCATTGTTGTTTCTATCTCTCTCTCTGCCTCTCCCTTACTCTCTGAAATCAATAAAAATATTTCTTAAAAAGACATTTAGATTTAAATGTTTTTGCATATTTTTCAAAACAAATAGATTTTACATATTTTATGAAATGATAATTTATCTAGCCATAGCTTATGTTTATGGAGAAAAAGTTACTTGAATGACCTCCTAAAGTAGATTCTTATTTTTAAGAAAAATTTTACATATACTAGTGTGGGCTTCATTTTCTTATGATAGAAAATATCTCTCTCCCCCCCCCCCCCCTTTTCTTTTCTTTTAGCTCTGTGTCAGGCTACTTCTCTTCTGGGCTGCAGCTTTGTTTCTTAATTATAACTTTGAGTCCTTGGTGGTCAAATTGCATTCATTTAAGTGAAATTTAGTGTAGAAAGTACATACCTCATTAAACAGAGCCACTTTAATAAATATTATTAATGGTATAAACTGTTGTGAAAGCAAACAAAGAAAGTAAATTGGAAAAGACTAATCAGCCATTGCTGTACTTTAAATTATATTTTCCAAGCCAGTTATGTCCTTGAATTTTCTGTATCTGCTAACTTTAGTTATAACTTTACTCATACAGCTAAGATTATAAAATAAGTACCAGTTCTTTAATTCCTCTCTGTGGTGCATTATTGATTGGGTTTGAGATGGTGGTCCTTATTGAATGAGGAATTATTTCCTAAAACATTAATATTTCACTTATCAAACATAACACCAAAAAGATTTTATTTTTATTTTATGTTTGGGTAAAAATAATAGGGTTTTTTTTGTTAAACATTGATTTGTATTTGTAAATTTTTTTATGTTGAGTATTCCCCAAATTCTCATGTTTCTTAGATTTAGTGTTCTTTATATAAAAGAGTATGTAGTTGAATCTCAATAATTGTTTGTCCTAGTAATTTAATATGGCTGTTCCAAACCTATACACTGCAGACACCAGGGGAGCCAGAATTCTTACCAGAAATGCTCAAATCATATGCACACAAAAGATTTCCTGTACAGTATGTGAACATTATGGCTGTTGAAGTACCACTATGTCATAGTATATTTTTAAAAACCTTTTCTTCTGGTGCTTTCCAATGTTATATATGTTTATCTAAATTAAAAGCAATATATAAAATATAATATGGAAAAGTAGAATTACCTGTAGTTTCGCTATTATAGCAGTCACTGTTAAGAATTACAGATACAACAGTAATACTAATAATTGCCATAGTGTAAAGAATATTTAATATGTTAGACACTGTTCTCATGCTCTTACATATAGCGAGTAATTTAATCTATAGCAACCCTATATGGTAGGACCTTTATTATCACCATTGATAAGGAAGCTGGCCTAGAAAGCTTAAATAAAACTAATATATATTGCTCCAAGTGCTTCCTTTGGGTAGATTGTAACTAAATCTTATGGTTATTTTATTTACAAAAATAGGAACATATTTTGCAATAGGGTTCTAACACGATCAAGTTTAAAACAAACTCCTCCTAACTCTCAACCTGCTCTTTCCCCATTTTACATGTTAATTAATAGCAGTATTGTGCAAATTTTCTGCAACTCCTCTCAATGCTATCTACTTGGAAAAAATCTAATCCTAATGTAGCCACTTCTCACTGTTGTTACTACTTCATGCATAATCCAGGCCATTCTCATCTCCTGCCTGGATAACTGCAGGAACCTCCTGGCTCATCTCTCCACTTCCAACACACCCACTCTTACAGTCCATTCTCCACACAACAGCCAACATAAAATTTTTACAATGTCAATCAGTTTCAAAGATAACTTACATGATAGGGTCAGTAGAGACTAGAATTTCCCCAGCCCACCCAGAGTTTGTGGACTATCTTGTGTGTTAATAATGTGTATGCCCATGAAACAGCTGGCTGGGCTTTTGAGAATAGTCTGTGTCCCTGGATATTTTTTTCATTCCTCTGTGCAAAGTAAAATGAACCATATGGGAACTGAACCTGTAACCTTGGCCTGATTAACTGACCTTCTATAAAATCGCCTTTTAGAAATTTATGTTCTACTGTAATGAGATTAGGAGTGCAGCTTCATTCATTCAATAAATAGTATCAGTGCTGCCCTAATGGCAGCAGAGAGCCCAGAGATGCATAGGACATGGTTTCTGCCCTCAAGGGATTAGGATAAATGCCCAGGTTGCTAATGTAAAGGGGAAAAGTGATGACTGCTGGAGGGGAGACATTAGCCAGATGCTCAAATGAATTAGGCAACAGGACAGTGGTACTCCCTGCTGGAGAACGTTACAGATCCATGAAGGATGGATGGGGTTTCCAGGAGGGAGTAGGAGAAAGATGGTGCTGGCTTGTATATATGTGGTGGCATCCACACTTGGACAGGAATGTTGGAGTGTGGTGAGCACAATGCCAGGCAGTAGGAGAGGACCTGCAGGAGAAAGTTGATAAGGAGGAGGTACTTAAAGGTGCTACCAAGGTTATCCTACTATGGAATTTGGTAAGGACGATTGAAGATTTCTGAGCTGGGAAGCAAGAGAGTCAGAACTCTTTAACAGGACATTCATTTGCCAGCCACTATAGAATGGAGTGAGGAGAGTCTGGGGTTAAGGAAGAGCCCTTTGGAGGTGTTGAGCCTGAAGCAGTGGTACCACCTGTGTGGTAAAAGCAATGCCAGAGTGTGCAAGGCTGGAGCACTCAGGACTTGGTGACAGATTGAATGTGATATTAAGGAGGGGTCTAAGGCTTGAACCTGGTGACTAGCAGATGGCAGTAACCTTCCAGAAGTTGATAAAACATAGATCAGAGAGGTTATGTAGAGGTCATAAAAACATGGCATTAGAACATGAGGAAGAGGCAGTAGTTGGGTGTGAAGAATTGGAAAGAGAGCTGTTTGAGCTGGGTGGTGAATGAAGTAATTAAGAGATAGAGTGTAAAAACAAGAAGAAAGACAGCCAAAGGGAGAACTCCTAAGAAAATCTGTATTGGTGATCAAAAAAATTAGAGACTATAAAATAAAGGAGGCATTAGACTATTCCAGAAATTGAAGAAAGAGGCACTGCTGAAAGGTAGTTAGAAGCAAATTTGCCTTTTTGTCATTGAAAGATATTGGTGAACAAGAAGGAAAAATAATTCATGTTTGTTTTAATTTTATAATTAAGCAAATGTATTGCTTTCATTTGGATTTCTCACCTTTTTTATACTTAGACTTTCTCTTCAATTGCTCTTACTTTGTTTCTGCTACATACTTGTCATACTCCAAACAGTTAAAAACAAATCACATTTCTTTATGCAAAGAATGCAGTGTACCTTCAGAATTGATGATATGGGGGGTTTTATGATGATTGTTGTGAAAATGCCACTTAGTGAAAATCACCCATTTATAGTCAAGTGTTTATTAGGTGCCTGTTGGGTACCAGATATGGTTCCATGCACAGTGGTGAGTAACACCAAAGAAAACCCTGGCCCCTGTTGGGTTTCCTTTCTTGTGTGATGTTGTCAACAATAAAAAACCCAAAGAAGTAAACTATACCACATGTGAGATGGTGATATGCACCAGGAAGGAAACTAAAGCAGAACGTGTAAGAGGAGAGCTGAGGAAGGACAGGGTCTGTCAGTAGCGTGGTCAATGAAGAAGTCCTGATGGCGAAAGTGTTGTTTGATGAAGCCCAGTAGGAGGTAAGAGAGGGGGTTATGTGGATATCTAGTGAGGGGGTTGGGGGGTCTGCAAGTGCAAAGGCACTGAGGTGGTGTGTTTTGAAGGCTAGTAAGGGGGCCATTGTGCAATATGCAAGCAAGAGATCAGAGACATCTCAGGGGCCAGATTGTGGCCCTGAGGTCATAGAGATGACTTGGACTTCTGCTTTGAGTGTGAGGGAAAGTCCTTGGGTGGTTTTGAGCAAATGAGTGAATAAGGTTCATTCTATTTCAGGGGGGGGGAAGGGGGTAACAAGAAACAAAATCTGCTAGGAGGTGTTGATAGTTTGGACTAGATAAGTACCAGAGGAAATTGTGGGAAGTGAAATGAATCTGAATGTATTCTGAGAGTAAAGTGGATTAAATATAACAGATTGAATGTGCAGTGTGAGAGACAAGAGAGTCAGGGATGAGTCCAAGTTGCTGTATTAGTTTTCTAGGGCTGCATAACAAAATACCACAATCTAAACTGGATGCCTTAAGCAATGGAGATTCATTATTCTGTGGTTCTGGAGGCTAGAAGTCCAAGGTTAATGTGTCAGCTGAATTGGTTCCTTCTGAAAGGCTGTGATGGAAAATCTGTTCTGTACCTCTCTCCTAGCTTCTGGGGTTTTCTGGCAATCCTTGGCTTGTGAAAGCATCCCTGGCTTCATCTCTTCCTTCATCATCTTCACAAAGCATTCTCCCTGTGTGTGTCTGTGTCCCAATTGCCCCTTTTTAATAAGGACACTGGTCACATTGAGTTAGGGATCTACCCTACTCCAGAATGACCTCATTAATTAATTAATTGTCACTAATTGTATCTGCTATGACCCTATTCCCAAATAAGATCACATTCTGAGTTCCTAAGATCTAGGACTTCAAGATAGGAATTTGAGAGAGGACATAATTCATCCCATAACAATTGTCATTAACTGAGTTTAGCAAGTCTGTGGGAAGATCAGGTTTGGAGGCAGAGAAAGGTCAGTAAAGTTGTGCACATAGTAAGTTTGAGGTGCATATCGAAAACTTCGAATAGGCAGTTGCATGAAAGAGTCTGAAATTCCAGGGAGGAGTCTGGGCTGGTGATAAACATTTGGAAGTCCAAGGTATTTTGATGATATTGAAAGCTCAGACGAATGAAATCACCAAGTTAGTGAGTTTGAATAGAAGAGGGAGTGCCAAAGACTAAAGGGAAGACTATTACGTATCAAGACCAAACCAAGGCTCACAAGAATGTTAAATACAAATCTCATGTCTGCTTGTAGTTGTGGAAAAAAACACACAATTACACTTTAATGATGATTTTAACTTATATTTTGAATGTTTACAAAGTCATGTTTTCCTGTGAAACGTAAGAGAGTCGGTCAGAGTATGGATTGAGTTTTACTGGCTGACATGCTAAAGAAGTCACTGGGGCTGAAATGGAATGTTTTGAATGCCATAAAGAAGTCAAAGGACAGTAATAAAAATAATAAAGAGCTCTTTTCTCAGAAGGAGAAACAACTTTGGAGAACATTGTTTCAGCCCTTGATTTAAGAAGTCATTTTCTAGAAAGCCGGTCATGCTACAGTGCTCTGAGCAGCTGAGTAGTTTGTTCCTTCATCTTTTTCTAGTGAGATTGGAGTTTAAACATTTAAAATTGGGTTGTTGTTTTTTTAAATTATCACGCAATATTATCACATTTTCCACTAATTTGAAAACCAGAAATAACATATCATAACCATTCAATCCTTTTGGTATATTTTCTTTGTTTTTTTGGTGTTTTTTTTTTGTTTTAACCACATGCCCGCTGGTTCACATGGACACAAATGCCCTACAGGAAGGTGGAGGTGGTGACATAACAATCCGCCCACAGTTTTCTGGGCATGTCCAGCTAGAATTTCTCTGCGCCATCGCACTCACTGCTTCCTCTGCCTTCTTTCCTGGTCTGGCTGTTATCTGGTGCTGCTTTGAAACTCAGGGCTGCTGTCACCTTTCCGGAAATGCTCTCTAACTAGTCTGTTCCACCCTTTCCGGCATGGAGGCAGAGCCCATATGTGCCACCATGCTACCCCACACCATGGCACTGACTCCACTGGTCCACATCCCCACTATCTTGGAGGACAGCCTGTTTTTTTGTTTTTGTTTTTTTTTAATATATTTATTTTTTAGTACTTTGCTCAGCACCTATGGGTAGCTAGATTTTCAAAACAATGTTTACAGACTGTGCATGAAAACAAAATTAGCTTCTCTGCCTGCTCAATGCACATCTAAACAGTCACAGAACTGATTCCTTATTAGAATTGAAAATATTTTGTTCAGACTGTGCTATTAACTAATATATAATAATATATTTTATATATATAATATATATATTGAAAAGATTTGTTTTTAAAATATATTCATACAGATTGCTGCTTAAAGGGTTAAATTTTCCCCTTAAAATCTATTGCCCAGAACCTATCAGTTTCTTACTTGAAAGATATCTGAGATATTTACCATGTATGGCTTTAAAAGTATATTGACTGATGCCAAGACCAGTTTGGCTCAATGGATAGAGCCAGTCGGCCTGCGGACTGAAAGGTTCCAGGTTCGATTCCGGTCGGGGGCATATACCTTGCTTGCGGGCACATCTCCACTATGGGGCGTGCAGGAGGCAGCTGGTCGATGTCTCTCTCTCATCGATGTTTCTGACTTTCTATCTCTCTCCCTTCCTCTCTGTAAAAAATCAATAAAATATATTATATATATATTATATATATATATATATATGTATATATATATATATATTGACTGGTCTCTGAACTAGTTAGTAAAATTAGGTAATTGGAATATACCTAAGTAAGATAATATGGAAAAAATGCAGAAGCTTCAAGGGAGGGGTCAAATTGCTGGTGGTAGAAGCAAGATTTTTTTTTTTAATTAGTGGATTGTTTGGAAAGAGAAGTTGGGTTTTTTGTGTTTATTTTTTTAACCTGGCATAATTGAGATATATAATGTGAGTCTGGGTAAAGAGAGTTGAGAAATATTATAATTGTTCTTTGATGCCAAAAAAATACTTTTCATGATGACTCAGCTCAAGACTCTTCTTCTCCCTGCCCACCTTGAATACAAATTTTTGGTAAACTTTTTCAAAAACAGGGACAGGAAGAAAGCAAGTTAAATGGTGGTTATTATTTCTTGATGCTGAGAAGAGGCTTCGCTCTATAGAATGGTTGATAGCATGATTCCACTGTTAGGGTTTACCTTCATTGTGTAAGTCCTTGTATATGACCAGAACATACTGAATTCTTTTATGGAACCATGATTTATGATAATGTTTGACCTAAGCTGTACAGCATATCAAAGGTGCCATTACAGTATAGTTATTTAAATCTTTCTTTCTTCCCCCAGCTCTACTTTACGAAGTGTTTCTACTGGATCCTCAAGACCTTCCAAGATATGCTTGGTGTGTGGGGATGAGGCTTCAGGCTGCCACTATGGGGTAGTAACCTGTGGCAGCTGCAAAGTGTTCTTCAAAAGAGCAGTGGAAGGTAAATGTTCATGTGGGTGTTCCTTTTACACATTTTTCTCTAGTGTGTAGACTTGCACAGTTTACTCTATAGTATCATTGGGAAATAATTAAACAGTATTTTGATGTGATCTGTCAGTAATGCATAGTAATAATGCCTTATCTAAAATCCACCTGAAGATTTTCCACCAAGCAATATTTAATGGGAATGATTTGAAATTGTGAATTTTTTTGTGGTTGGTTGTTTTTCTCTGTCTGTTTTTCAGTGAGACATAGAAAAATAATTCTGTCATAAATTTTATTTGTATAATCTGAAAGAGCATTTTTAGTAAGAACACACAAAGTACATCATTTCTGCCTTTTCTGAATATCTATACATTTGACTCTTGAATAATATGGGGGTTAAGGCACCAACCCGCTGTGTAGTTGAAATCAGTATAACTTTTGACTCCCCAAAAGATAATTACTATTAGCCTACTGTTAACCTTACCAATAATATAAAAATGTGTCAATTAACATATTTTTATGTTATATACTACATTTTTACAGTGTAAGTAAGCTAGACAAAAGAAAATGTCAAGAAGAGAAAATACATTTATAATATTTATTGGAAAAAAGCCCACTAATAAATGGACCTGTGTAATTCAAACCATGTTGTTCAAGGGTCAACTGGGTAGATAGATAAATTGATAGATATATGTGTTTATAGCATATTAAAACATTAATATGAGGACCACTTTTATAGTTTAGGTTGTATTTGATGCAGAATGATTTCATTTCACAGCTACTTCAGATGCCAGGACCCCGTTTCAGTCCTACCTTTATTCTTACTGAAGGTTCCCAAATGGCTACTTAAATGAAAAATTTGAAAATGAGGTTTTCTTCTATCCAAATAATTATACTTCCTAAGGAGAAACAGTTTTTTAATTTATTTTTGCCTTCATCACCTTCACTTATAAGCAATTGATTAACATCAAATTTAGGCCAGATGGTTTTATTAATGTTGACTGCTATGACTGGTCAAAGTGTAGAATTTTTGCTATTAGTAAAAGTATTATTGTATAATTGACACTTATTTTCACTAATGAGTTTCAACATTAAGACTCCGGCAGGTTTATTTCTCAGGGTAGTTCTCTGAGAGATAAATGGATGCTGTGGAGATGTAAGCATAAATGACTCAAATGTTTCACCTTTGTTTTGCTAGAGACCACAAAGTAATATCCTTAATTCTAGGATGAAAAAGCTGACTGATTATTTCTTTGCTTTTTAGATTGCTTTTGCATTATTGAATTGATATTACGTGATTTTATATTACTTACTTTATTAACTATTTAAAAGTCCCTAAAACCAGCACTGAATTGGTAATATGAGTTCCATATTTCTTTCTCCATATATGGTCTCTAGGTAACAGGGGACGGAAAATTCAACACAAACTGGTTGTAAGCAACAGTGTAAACTCATTGCCCCATACAGCTTTTCCTAATATAGGCGTGGCTTCAGGCAAGCCATGGTCTTCAGCCAGGTCATTAAACTCAGTCCCATTCTCTCTGTTGCTGGACTTTGCTCTTGCTGTGTTCTCATGCAAGTTCTGTCATTGTGATGAGACTGCCATCAGATCACCATCAAAAAGAGGTTTTCTGTTCCCAGCAGTTCTTATAAAACTCCTTATTGAATTTAACTTGACTCACATGCTCTACTCCAAAGTAATCACTGTGGCCAGGGAATGCAGTGATCCAATAAGCTAGTTCTGGCTGGAGTCAGCCAACTTGAACTTCCTTCCTAGACTGAGTGTAGGAAGGGCATTTCTCTCAGAAAATGGTGGGTGCTGTTACCAGAAGCTGATTTCAAGGAAATGGGAAAAGTTAATTAAAGTTAATTAGTACAATACTGAAATCAGTTTATTTTTGAAGGCCTCCCCCGCCCCCACCTCTCTCTTTTTTCTCAACTATATGATTAGCTCAGTAAAAGATAAGCAGGTAAAATTTACCTCTGGTACCTTTCCAATTCCTCCCACTTCTTCAAGTTTAAGAACCACCCTTCTAGGCTCACGGGTTATGAACAGAATAATGTGAAATGTAAAAATAAAGTGATACAAGAAGGGCATTTGGAGATATTCAGTGGGAAGTTCAGTTTTGTACTGCCTACAGATTGACCTTCATATCAGAACCTAAGTTTCCATTATTTACAGAATATGTCCTTGTCTGCTTTGAAGCCAAAGGTTTTCTAGAAGTTTTTGGCTTAGTTTTTTGTTATTTTGAGTAGTTTCTATGGAAGTAGCTGAGCAGAGAGTATTTTTGGAACTGAGGTATACATGAATATAGAAAAACCTAATTGTCCATCATTTTCCTGCATTGGAAAGCTGATTAGTAATGGATAATGAAACTTGATGAGTGCCTCTTAAGACTTTTACTAACATAGCTTATTTACTATTTATTTGGCGGTTGGAATTTTAGGGCTGACATGCATAAAACAAGGCTGTATATTTTAAACATAAACTTACTGTTTTATTTTGTATGTCTTTGTGTTTGTGAGAGACAGAGAGCATAAATATGTGAAAAATATTGCTACCTTTGTGATTTAATAATAAAATATTTGTAATACTTTATATAGTTTGAGGCACTAATTTCACAAAAGTATGATCTATGAATATTATATGTATTCTCTTTTTACAAATGAACACATTTGGGATAAGATGCAATCAACTAATCTATTCAGAATCATAAGGCCCAACTTAAAGCTGTCTTAGTGTTATGACTCCTAACCTAAAGTTTCACAACTCCATATTTCATAATCTATTATTTCTATTTTCAATAATTCTCAAGTTCATGAAAATTCTACCTATGTATCATTTGTTCATGCCTACTTAATGGTAATGAAGGAAGTGATATAAGCATTGAGAAGACACAATTTGGTACGCTTTCTGTGCACGCATGGGTGTGTGTGCCTGTGTGTACATAACATATACACATGTGTATATGTATGTTTAATGTTTGAATATTTACTAATTTTTTTCTGCTTTCCCTTGATAACTTGAAGCTCCTCTGATTACAAAAAACAGAGGATTCTAAGGAGCAGCAGGTACAGGAAGCTGAGATGAGGAAAGCCCAATAAAGCCGAAAGGAACTAACACCACCAAGGGCAGAACCAGAAATAACCACTGGGGAGGAGACAGGAGGGAGCACATCACAACTGGTCCTCTGAGTTTATTGGCTTTAGGCCTTTTGCCCAAGTGCAGCACTGTAAAGCTTGGTAATAGCATAGTGGTGATTGTATAGGGAGCTGACATTTTTTTAGTGTAAATTATGCTATATGTTCTGTTTAATGGGATATACACTGAGTGGCCAGATTATTATGTATTCAGGGATCATAATAATCTGGCCACTGAGTGTACTTCTCTTGAGTACCTGATTTATTTGATATAAAAGTTACTATAAATCATGCACCTGATCCGTTTTCCCCTTTGCACTAGTTGATACAAAGCTCAGGGAAAATAGGTGATTGATCTCCAGCAAAAATCTAGAATACTTTTGGTACCCCTTTGAAATGCAAATACACTGAGTGGCCAAATTATTATGCATTCAGAGATCTTAATAATCTGGTCACTCAGTGTATATGTGTACTTAGTTTTCTCTCCTTAAGCATTTGATATAAAAACACTCAGAAGTCTCATTAGAATACATTTGCAAATAGTGTCAGTTAAAAGCCATGTTATTGTACCTTACAAATGGAAGTTTGTAATTTCTTTTACATTTTTTTTAATTTTTAATTAAATCTTTATTATTCAGATTATTACATTTGTTTCTCTTTTTTCCCCTCCACCCAGCTCCCACCCCTCCCTCTGCCCTTAGCTCCCTCCCATTGATCTCATTCATAGGTGTATGATTTTTGTCCAGTCTCTCCCTGTACACCCCTCACCCCTTCCCCACTGAGAATTATCAGTCCACTCCCTTTCTGTGCTCCTGATTCTATTATATTCACTAGTTTATTCTGTTGATCAAATTTTTAATTCACTTAATTTTTAGATTCACTTGTTGATAGATATGTATTTGTTGTTCATAATTTTTTGGCTTTTACCTTTTTCTTCTTCCTCTTCTAAAAGAGTACCTTTCAGCATTTCGTATAATACTGGATTGGAGTTGATGAACTCCTTTAGCTTTTTCTTATCTGTGAAGCTCTTTATATGCCCTTCAATTCTGAATGTTAGCTTTGCTGGATAGATTATTCTTGGTTGTAGGTTCTTGCTATTCATCACGTTGAATATTTCTTGCCACTCCCGTCTGGCCTGCATCGTTTCTGTTGAGAAATCAGCTGACAGACATATGGGTGCTCCCTTGTAAGTAATAAACTGTTTTTCTCTTGCTGCTTTTAATATTCTCTCTTTCTCTTTTGCTCTTGGTATTTTAATTATGATGTGTCTTGGTGTAGTCCTCTTTGGATTCCTTTTATATGGGGTTCTGTGTGCTTCCTGGACTTGTAAGTCTATTTCTTTTACCAGATGTGGGAAGTTTTCAGTCATTATTTCTTTAAATAGGTTTTCAGTATCTTGCTCTCTCTCTTCTTCTGGCACCCCCACAATTCTGATGTTGGTACGCTTAAAGCTGTCCCAGAGTCTCCTTACATTATGTTCACATTTTTGGATTCTTTTCTCTTCTTGCTTTTCCAGTTGAATGTTGTCTGCTTCTTTATATTTCAAATTTTTTACTTGATTCTTGCCTTTCTCTAGTCTGCTGTTAGGACTCTATAATATTTTTTATTTCAGTCAGTGTATGTTTAGTTTCTTTTTGGTCCTTTTTCATCTTCTCTTGGGTCTCACTAAATTTATCCATCTTTTCTAGCATATTCTTGAAAAACCTTATAAGTGTGGTTTTGAACTCTATATCCAGTCGTTTTTTTTCCTCCATTTCTTTTGTTTGTGATCCCTTCCCTTGTCTTGGCATTTTCACCATGCGGGGGAAACTTCTGTGTTGGATTCAGCCTTATGATAGCAGACACAAAGCCGCAGAAGCCTCTGCTGAGCTTGGGAGGGTGGAGTTTCAGGGCTTAAGGGACCGCCTTGCCTTCCAGTCGGCCCCGCCCTCCACGGCCCCTGAGTCTCACGTGACTGGGTAATGGCTGGAGCGGTCCTTGTGCACGCACCCGCGGTGCCTTTAACCGCTGCCTTTCCAGCTCCCCTGCGCACCAGGACCACACGAGTCTAGGTCCCCAGGGTTTTGCCCTAAACAGGGGCCCAGTGGACTCAGAAGTGGCACAGCTGGGAGGGTCTGTCTCCCGCCCAGTCGCAAAAGCCAGCGGCACAATCAGCAATCTGTCCTCCGCGCAGCACCTGGCGCGTGCGAGACCAGACCTGATCTTCTGCGACTCCCCTAAATTTCCGTGCACCTCTCCCTTTTCACAGTCCAAACTCCCCCTGTATGAGTTTCGGCTGGGTCTGGGGTTTAGTGTCGTAGGATAAGGGGTTCAATGCCGTTGGGAGTCTCCGTTTCCCTCCCGCCAGAGAAAGCCAGCCAGGTACTCCGGCACCGCTCTCTCAGCGTGCGCGTCTCCGTACCTCAGCTTTTTGCAGCTCCTCTGGGTTTCTGTGAGCCCCTCTCTTTCCTTCTAGTTGTAGAACTTCCACTCCGCCAGCTTTCCTGTGGTTCTGGATGATGTCCGTTCTGTCTTTTAGTTGTAGTTTTGAAATTGTTGTGCGAGGCAGCAGTGTAGGTGTTTACCTATGCCGCCATCTTGGATCCTCTCTTCTTTTACATTTTTACTTGTTTATTTGCCTTGAAGTTTTTTCAGGACCTTTTTTTATCTACAAAAAAATGTGTGTGTGTGTGTGTGTGTGTGTGTGTGTGTGCGCATTATTATTAAATTGAGTTCTCTTTTGTGGTAGAAAATGAACTGGCTTTAGGGTCAGAAGACTTAGTTTTAATTTCTAGTTCTGCCACTCACTAGGTGAGAGATTAAGGCAAATTATTTAATTTATCTGAGTCTCTGTTTCTTTATATATAACTGGGAAAAGTAGTATTTCCCTATCTTAATATTGCTATGAAAAATTACATGAAAAAATGGGCAGATTTTATAGTTGTGAATTTGAAGTATTAGATCTTTATTATTTTCTAAAAACAAAGTGGTAAAGTTTTCTGGTCATGTCTGTGCAGAGAGATCCTGTAAATGACACAGTAATTTTACACTGTTGGGTCTTCACTTGGAAGCCCTTCATTTTTTCTTCACTAGATTTTCATTTTTCCTGTAATATGTTATTTTGTCCATACACCCGCCCTCTGAGGTTATGGCATAAAACAATCAAGACTAAATGACTTCTCCCCCTGAAAAATCAGTAAATGAGCAATGAAGCTGCCCCTAGAATTTATGCAAGCCCTTTGACTTCTAATCTGTAACGTGTAATTCTAGTCTTGAGTTTTTACTGTCTCAGTCTTTCTCCAACTGTAAATTGCCATGTGTTTCATCTCATGTGTATTTTACTTTGTGATCCCTCAGTGAACAGAGCTGACGGCATTCAGCACACTATTTTATAACCTAATTTCCTTTTGGGATAGTCAGTATATGAGCTGTATCTAGAAGACACAGCCACCACAAATCATTGAAGAGTTATAAGGCTGTAAAAGAAAAGAGTTCATTATTATGTAAAGTCAACTGTATGTGTATGTTTGTAAGCAGACCTGTTAGAATAAAGAGGCCAGAGCTTGTTAAGGTCTGCCAAATTGTAGCGTGTAAGTTTCCAACTCTGACATTTCCCTTTAAGTAAGAGACTTATAAATCTACTTCCTGAAATGAAATTGCTTTAAAACGTATAATTGTAGATTAATCTCAGGGTTCCTCACATAGAGATGGTAGTTTAAGACAACCAGTCTGTGATCCTGTATCTCTTTTTTTTTTTTCATGTAGTTCATAGCATATAGGTTAAAAAGTCTTTACATTATAGATTGATTATTCCATGGGGAAAATGTTTTTAAGAAAATGTAATGGTAAGTGAATAGTTTCTTTGCTTTTCTCAAGTTAATGAGTCAACTGAAAAAGCCCAGAGAAATGCATCTCACCATGTCGTACACCCCAGTTATCCTATCAATGCTGTGTGTGCCCGTGATAAAAGAAGCCTAAGCACGTGGGAGGTGGGGGACTGACAGAACAATTGTGCTGCAAATAGGAGAACTTAAATTCAGTGGACACAAGATAAGTTAGATGGTGTTGTATAATAATTGAAATGTAGTCAACCCTTTCTAATTGGCAATGTAAAATTCAGGAAATGATAAAGCAAGTGAATAACTTAATGTATATGAATAGATGTCTTTGCTTTATGATATGATCTAGCCCTCATTGTTCCCATGAAACCATGTATCAGAAGCTAATGGACATCGAAGTCCATTGTCACTGCTGCAGAGCTGCTGAGTCAGAGATGGAAACCAAAGGCTGTTCTGGGTTACATTTTTCTCACGAAACACTTTAAAGATTAAGTATTTTTTCCTTTACCAGAATGTAGGAACCAGGTAACCTGATTCTTTCTAATTACTTACCATCAGAGCCTAAACAAATATCTACCCAGTAGATTAAAACTATCATTTTTATGAGCACTCCTTTCCTTCCTACATAGGCATAAGGCTATAGTGTTCATTTCAAATTATTGCCCAGAAGTTCTATAACCCTTCAGTTGGTTACTATGGGAACATGCAGAACCATGACATTTAGGCCAACATAGAAGGCCAAGGAAGGCTTCTTAAAGAATTGACCCCCAAACTGAATCCTGAGAGATTAGAATTGGCAGTGCTGAGGGGAATAAGGACAGGCTGTCTGCACAGGGCACTGTAAGCAACTTCATATTTCCACTGTGAAAATTTGAAGTGTGAGGTGACAGAAGATGAGGCCAAAGGTATAGCTGGGGTCCAGGTCCCGGACTCTTGGCAAAACATAACCTCCGAATGTTTTCATGCAGCAGAATGGTAAACTCCACTTTGCATTTAATATCTGACTGCATGGAGATATCTCCTCTATAAGGGTTTTAAGTCATTTGGGTAAGAGATGTACAGGAATAGAAAAGAGGGGAGACAGTGAATAGGACTATCTGGGAAGTATCATTTGCAGTTCTGGATTGAAAGTGAAGAAGCAAAAAATCTAGGAAGATTACCCAGGCTTGGCTGCTGAGGTCTTTGCTAAGATTAGGAAGACTGGAATGGGAGCAACTCTGGGGGCATGGGAGCAAAGGTTCTTTTATTCAGCAAACATTTATTCAGTGTCTCCTAAATAAATGCCAGACACCATTCTAGGCAGACTTAGGGGCATCTTGGGTGAAAATCAAGTGAAAAAAATAGACCAAGATTTCTGTTCTGGTGGAGCCTCACATTCTAGTGAGAGGTAGTGGAAATATTAAGCATAAGAGAAGAGTTACTCATGTGGCCTATGAAAAGTTGATAAGTTCTAGGGGAGGAAAATCATTGCCAAGATCAAGGGATTCAAATGACATTTGGTTTAGGTACAATGCATTTGAAATGTCTATAGGACAGTCAAGTGTGTCTAACAGGAAGTTGGATTTGCGTTTTGAAGCAGGGGGAGTAGGCAAGATTGAAAAAGATTTTGGAATCATCATCCATGAGAGTAGATGTGTTTGTCCAAGAAATGGGTATTTAAGAAACAAGGTTAGAAGCTTAGAGGACATATATCTAAAACACCGTGTGTGTGTGTGTGTGTGTGTGTGTGTGTGTGTGCGCGCGCGCGCGCGCTCGCCAGTGTTAATGGGTGAATAATCTCTTTTTCCCTCTCCAAGTTGCACACAGAAAAGTCTTAATTAGTTGGTCTGGTTATTCCTAGTTTAGCTGGAGTTCAGACAGTATTGCATTTGGGGAATTTTCAATTCCAGCTTTTAGTCTTCATTCTTCATTAAGTTTTGATTGTTATTGAATCATAGCCAGTCTGGTGCCCACAACCAAACTGATGGAAGCATGTAACGGGTGCTCATACAACATTGCTTGAATGACTGTTTGACAACTATTTACATATATGTATGGGGTTCACCCTCAATTCTGTCACTGTTTCTTTTTTTTTTAAATATACTTTATTGATTTTTTACAGAGAGGAAGGGAGAGGGACAGAGAGCTAGAAACATCGATGAGAGAGAGACATCGATCAGCTGCCTCCTGCACACCCCCCACTGGGGATGTGCCTGCAACCAAGATATATGCTCTTGACCGGAATCGAACCTGGGACCCTTCAGTACGAAGGCTGATGCTCTAGCCACTGAGCCAAACCGGTTTTGGCTGTCACTGTTTCTTTGAGTAGAAAATATGTTGACATAATTGATTAGAAAATGATTTAAAGTAGAGACATTTGGGCCAAAAAATAAGTAGACATTACCCAAAGAGAGCTTCTTGTAGCTTACATTTTTAACTTAAGGCACACTTCACATAGCAAACTTGAAAAATATAAATTAGAAGCCTGGTATATACTTTGCAGAGTTACTCCCCATGTACATGTGTTTATTTATAACCCATAAAAAAATCCAAAGGCAGTCAACAGCTTTACGTGAGTAAAAATGAAATTTAAAATAAGTGACATGAAAACGAAGCAAAGAAAGCAAGAAAGAAATAGAGAGCCAGGAACAGGGATGACAGAATAAATGCTTCAAGATTTTATTTATAGAGACCAGCCACTGATTTGGCTTTTAGCTTTCTAGCAGCTGAACCCCAGACAATGACAAGTCACCTGACCTACAGTGTTCTTACAAACTAGTTTAGAGAATTGTCTGTTGATAAGAAAATTTTCATGAGCCACTGTATTTTTAATGTTCCTGTTCATTCCATGGGAATTATAACCTGCAATTTAAAAAGTAAGTCTCTCTGGTACTAATGGAAAAATTTGTTTATCTTAAGGAGCAGAGCTGCAAAAAGTGTTTTATTCTGTGACTCACCTGCTCCTCTACTAACAGCTACTGTTTTTTGAACGGTTACTAGATGCCAGACACTGCCAAGTACTCCATATCTCATTTATTCCTCATATCAGCCTTCTTAAAACTGAACGTTTTGTGAATTTTAGAAGGTAATATCTTTCCATCTGAACTCTCTAAGCAGTTGTTGTAACAAGGGAAATATGGACTATTTTTAACAAGGCTTAATCTTATGCCTCTTTACCACTTAAAATTAATAGCAATATTTGTAAAAGAGTATTTATTTTGGGGCTCATTATGCTAAGAACTTTGTATATTCTCATTTTATACCTCATAATAATTCTGTGGAATTATCCTTATGTTAGAGATCAGTCATCTGAGATGTGTAAAACTAGTCTAAGGTCACCTGAGTCGAAAGAAGTAGCAGAGCTTGGATTTGAACACAGGAAGCCCAGAAATTCTGACTCTGTGTACTTAACACATAAGCCACACTGCCTCTGACAGAGTCATATCAAATCCCAACTATTTTACGCATCAAAAAGTAAGGCAACATCTCTACCTTTTTAACTTAGGAAGAGCACATTATAATTTAACAGTTATCCCCCTATACTCTAAATAATTAACTTCTAGCCATTCCAACTTAAAACTCTAATTCAAATTTCTGTGGCCCTAATGGGAAAGAAATTGGTTAGTCTGTATTTTTTTTCTTAAGGGATGAACTCCATATTTTTTAAATATTACCATTACCATCTTTAACACCTTGATGTTAATTTAAGCTGTATTTAAAACTTTTATCTTCCCGTGTTTCATTTCCTGTCTGTGATGAAAATTAGATATAGCCTATCAGGCTCAGAGGACCATTGAAAGAATGGCCTGCCTCAAACAAACCTGAAAGGTACTAACTCTTCAGTTTTTGATGTCTGCCTCATGCCAAACGTTGTTCTCATGACTTTTGTACTTCTAGTGTAATTAGGATCAGATCATGCAATTTATAGGATTTGATCCTCTTGAGAGTGATTTGACACCAAAAATGAAAATCACTAAGCTGATTGCCATCAAATGCCCTGGAAGGTTGAGGAGGAGGAGGCACATAGGAGGAATGGGAAGGCTTGAACCTGAGTCCACAGGCTATAGCAGGCCCAGTTCAGTGAAAGCCTGGCCTGACTAGAGCTGTCCTGTGCCCAGGGGCAGAGGATGTGTCTGAACAAAGACACTGGGGGCAGAGTGTGTAAGGCCTCATAATGGAATGAGAAATCTCAGTCCTTCTCTTAAACACAGCAAATCTTTTTATAAGGTTCTTTACAGTGGAAAGATGGGACACAGCGGCTTAGGTGGTATTTTTATCCTTAGTGCTGTGCGGAGGCTTATAGCAGGGGCCACCTAGAGGAGGAGGAGACAGTTGGGGTGGGATGCTGGATGAGAGATGAGAGAAAGGGCCGGCCTGGTTACAATCGAATGGGAGGCCTGATTGAGAGGAGCAACAATTGGCAGGTCTGGGTTAGTTCTGGAGAATGAGGGGGCTCTGATAGAGAACTTTCAGGGTGCAGAGAAGAACAGAGTTCAGGCCTATCGGGACTGTGGAGATAGGTTCTCCAAAAGGGATAATGTTGTGTTTACAAAAGCTTCACCTTCCTGTGTGAACTGTGCTGCTAATTAATAGTGAGCTCTTATACCCCACAGAGCAAGGAGCCATCTCCAAGAAAGAGTGAGAAATGAATTTTCTCCAAACAGGTTGAAGGCTATGGCTCCATTAAATCACTGGCATTTGACAACACCAATGCATCTTTGTAGAAATATTCTGTTTGATTTTCTAATGGCAAAAGCATGAAGTAAAGCAAATGAAATAAAACAAAAGGTTAAAAACATAAATCTGGAAAGATATCACAACTGTCAATAAGAATTGAAGTCACTTATAGCAACTAAGCTAGGAGTCAATGGGAAGATTTTTCTTATGAAGCTTAATATAAATTCATACTTACATATAGCACCATAAATAAAGTATAGGCCCATTAAATTGTATTTTTTAGTAGAATTAAAACTATATATAGTTTGGTGAAAAAGAAGTAAATACTTCTTCCTCCTTCCTAATCCCTTCTTATATTTTAATTTTCTTCTCCAATTTGGAAGGAAGAACCAGGACTTGAGTTGGGAGAGTCGCTCCACCATCTTATAAGCCATACTGACTACCTGCTAACATTTTAGTGAAAGGCTTCATGGATATTTCCCCACAATTTAGCACTTACTGTAAGAATTTTCTAGTAAGAAACCATGTAAAAAACATCACCAGCATAGGTTCTAAAGACATTTTATAGAGAGTATAGTGTGAGTAGAGAGAGAATTGGCCTTGGGGTCAGACAGTCTGGACTTCAGTCCAGAAAGACTCTGCCTACTCCAAGACTTCAAGCAAATATTTGAATGTCTGTTCTCACTTCCATACACAAAAAGAAATCTTAAAAGTGTCAACTCAATCCATCTCTCAGAGTTAAGAGGCCAAAAAGTTATACCCATACGTTTGAACTGCTTTATAAATGATAAGGGATTACTTTACAAACATTATATTTTTAAAAGAATTTTCCCCTTTTTAGGGAGTAATGTGATCAATATGCCTTTATTCTCAAGAAAATGTGGAAAATTTAAACTGTAGCTACCTTATGTACATGTTAAATATTTGATTTGAAAAAAAAACAGTAAATATTAAAGGAAAGATTATATTATTTTAGGCCAGGCTTGGAATTTTGAACTCCTTCTCCCTGGTTTAGGCAGATCTATATCGTGCATGAGTACTATACCAAAGGGCTGTGATGGGGAAACATTTAAGTTTATGCTGAAAACATAACCAAACAAGGAACAAAGACAGTTTTTTACACTTCTCCTGTATCTTAAACAATTTGGAAGGTCACAACTACTTTTTACTTTCTTCTTTTTTTAATTAACTGTACCAAGATTTTTTCAAACTCGCTATATTCTCCTACCCTCCCACTCTTGGTGAAGGACTTAATTGGAAAACCAATGCAGAATGAGTCTGGGTTGATTGTGTTTCATCTAGCCTGCATCGTAGCATTTTCCCAGTTGAACCAGCCTCAGCAAATTGATATTGCTCACATTACATAAGTAATAGTCATTTTTTTTTACTAACCAATATGAACTGAAGTTGCATTCCAAAAGAGAATAAGAATGAAGAGTGTTAATAGCCATTAATTAGAAACCTTAAAAGGCACTATTTTTAAAGAAGAGGTGGAGAAATTATTAAACACCACTATTAAATAGAATTGGGAAAAAAGTTCCTTCAAACAACTTTCCCTTTCCATTTCTAAAATTAAATGTACTTCTGACTTTTCTGATGAGGATTTAGATGTATTTGAAGAGCTTTAGACACTATAATTGATGATACTTAAAATAAAAAATATTTATGTTACATCTCCCAAAGATTGAGATAACTAACTTTTGTCTAATTTGACCGCTGTTTCACAAAACAAAGCATAATAGACAAGATGTCACTGACACCTAAAAATCCAGGTCCAAAACTTGAAGAATCAAGCCAGGAACAGGTTCTGAGAAGACAAATGAAGAGTCAAGGAACCAGCAGGGCTAGAGCCCATTAGGTATGAACTAGTCATTGAAAAAGGGAGGAAAATGCCCCACAGGAGCCCATAGGGTAGAATCAGACAGAAAACGGGCACCTTCATTCAATTCTACAGACCTGTGTTGAGTGCTTGTTATGTAGGAGACACTAGGTGTGTGCTTTAGTCCATTCCCAGCAACAAGAAGGCCCGGGGATTCCACAGACCACCCTTTACTTCATTTCAAGCAGTGTAAGGTGTTTTGGTTTTTTTTTTAATCATATACCGCATCTTAAAAATTAACTGTAAAGCAGATATAATCACATTGAGCCTTAGGAATTAACTTCAACTTTTTCAGTGAAGTAGTACAAGTTGCAGAAAAATGAAATGGAACCAGGAAAAATTTTCCTTTTTACAGTCTCACCACTGCACTCAGTTTACTGTGCAGAAAATTGGAGTTTTCAAGTACTGGTAGCTATTTTCTGTATTAGACTGAGTTATAATTTATAGTTGTGACTCACAAGGAAGGGATGGGAAGGAAAAAAAATTATTTTAGCAGTAAAAACTGACCTCGATTGAGCCATTAACTCACCCTTTGTAAAACCAGAAAATTAAAGTAATTTTTAAATTACTTGAAAAATCAAGCCAATTGTCCTTCCAGTAGTGAGGGCAACCCATCATAAATGTAACAGAAATGTCTGTTTCTTCATTTATGTAGCAAAGCAGAGAACACTTTCTGTTTTACCTTTACCATAGCTTATTGCATAAATACTAATTTTCAAGCTTGTCCTATCTTCCCTCCCACCCTCCCTCCTTCCGTCTTCCCTTCCTCCTCCTTTCTATCCTTCCTTCCTCTCTTCTTCCCTTCCTCCTTCCCTCCTTCCTTCCCTCCTTCCTTTCCTTCTTCCCTCTCTCCCGTCCTCCCTCCCTCCTCCTTTCCTTCCTTCCTTCTATCCAATATGACTGGAAATTACAATTTAAAAAGAATTAGTAATTTTTAAATAGTATCAATTGGCATTAATAATAAACACTATGAATAAATAATTATAGAAATATTAAATGTTTTAGATATTAAATTCCTTAAAACAACTTTCCCTTTAAAATTTTTTAATTAACTATCCTCCACGTACATGATTATGGTTTTTTGAAGATTCTCACTTGCTAACTGGACTATAGAACTTTATTGTTTCAGATACTTGTCTCTGTGGTACTTTCAATAACAAATTTTTAAAAATCAACCCTGTATTAAATCTTTTTACAGTTACTGAGATATGTTTAAGGTTCAAGCTGAGACATGAATGAACATTTTTTGAACATGTAACAACATGAAAAAAAAATAGTTTCTTTTAGTTATTGGATTAGGACATCATTCTACTATAAGTTACAGATAATTTGTTTTGGGAAAAGCAGTTACTTTAAAGTGAAGGTTATTATGCAGAGAGGTTGTGCCTGTGAATAATCGTGCTGCCTATTGTAGACCAGTCTCTTTTAAAATAGAAATTGCTGCATACAGAATTATGGAAAGGTCCTTCTGCTTTCTTTCACATCATTTGAAATAGGGACACCAGTCATTTTCTTACATTCAGGTTTCTAGAACATGTTACATATACCTACTCATTTTTATTGAATGACTAATTATGAAATCAGGCAATGACTTATTGTATATTACACAAGTAAAATGCAACATAGTCTTCCTACTGTTTGATCCTATTGGTCACATATCAAAATTTATTATCATATGTGAAATAGATCATAATTCCATTTATTTATTTTTCTTTTCTACAGTTTTACATAGGTCTCCTTTTTCCCCAGTTGACACCTCCCCCCCCCTCCAGCCATTCCCATCTCAGGCAAGTCCCTACCACCCCAATGTCTGTGTCTGTTGGTTATGCTAATATGCATGCATACAAGTCCTTTGGTTGCTCTCTAACCTCCCCTACTCTCCTACCATTTGTCTCTGGATCTGTTCTTGGTCATCAGATTATGTTGATCATTATATCCCACATATGAGTGAGGTCATGTGATATTTATCTTTCTCCGACTGGTTTATTTCATTTAGCATAATGCTCTCCAGTTCTATCCATGCTTTTGCAAATGGTAAAAGTCCATTCTTTTTTATAGCGGCATAATATTCTATTGTGTAGATGTACCATAGTTTTTTAATACACTCTTCTGCTGATGGACTGCTATAAACCTAGGGGTGCATATATCTTTTCTGATTGATATTTCTGGTTTTTTGGGATATAGTCCCAGCTGTGGGGTTACTGGGTCAAATGGGAGTTCAATTCTCAACTTTTTGAGGAAACTCCTTACTATCTTCCACAATGGCTGAACCAGTCTGCATTCCCACCAGCAGTGCAAGAGAGTTCCTTTTTCTCCATGTTCTTGCCAGCACTTGTTTGTTGATTTATGATAGTCATTCTGACAGGTGTGAGATAGTATCTCATTGTTGTTTTGATTTGCATCTCTTGGATGATTAGTGACTTTGAGCATGTTTTCATGTCTCTGGGCCTTCTGTATGTCTTCTTTCAAAAAGTGTCTATCTAGATCAGCAGTTCTCAACCTGTGGGTCGCGACCCCTTTGGGGGTCGAATGACCCTTTCACAGGGGTCGCCTAAGACCATTGGAAAATGCAGATATTTACATCACGATATGTAACAGTAGCAAAATTTCATGGTTGGGGGTCACCACCACATGAACTGTATGCAAGGGTAGCGGCCTTAGGAAGGTCGAGAACCACTGATCTAGATCCTTTGCCCATTTTTTGATTGGATTGTTTATTTTCCTTTTGTTAAGTTGTATGAGTTCTCTGTAAATTTTGGAGATTAAACCCTTATCAGAAATATCATTGACAAATAGTTTTACTACACAGTGGGCTTTCTTCTTTTGTTGATGGTTTCTTTTGCTGTGCAGAAGCTTTTTATTTTGAGATAGTCCCATTTTCTTATTTTCTCCTTAGTCTCTCTTGCCCTAGGACAGTGGTTGGCAAACTTATTAGTCAACAGAGCCAAATATCAACAGTACAATGATTGAAATTTCTTTTGAGAGCCAAATTTTTTAAACTTAAACTTCTTCTAATGCCACTTCTTCAAAACTCGCCCAGGCCATAGTATTTTGTGGAATAGCCAACTCAAGGGGCCAAAGAGCCGCATGTGGCTTGAGAGCCACGGTTTACTGACCATGGCCCTAGAAGCTGTGTCTGTAAAGATAGTGCTACAACATATGTCTGCTTTTTGTTGCCTATGGAGTCTTGTAAGATTTTTATGGTTTCCCGTCTTACATTCAAGTCCATTAGCCATTTTGAGGTTTTTTGTGTGTATGATGTAAGTTGGTAATCTAGTTGCATATTTTTGCATGTATCTGACCAAATTTCCCAGCACCATTTATTAACAATACTGCTTTGACTTCAGTGTATGCTCTTGCCTCCTTTGTCAAATATTAATTGAGCATGATGGCTTGGATCAATTTCTGGGTTCTCTGTTCTGTTCCATTGGTCTATATGTCTGTTCTTGTGCCAGTACCAGGCAGTTTTGAGAACCGTGGCTTGGTAATATAGCTTGATATCTGGTATTGTGATCCCTCCAACTTTGTTTTTCTTTCTCATGATAGTTGTGGTTATTTGGGGTCTTTTTTATTCCAGATGAATGTTTGGAGAGTTTATTCTAGATCTTTGAAATATGCCATTGGTATTTTAATAGGGATTGCATTGAGTCTATAGATTGCTTTAGGTAGTATGGACATTTTAGGTAGTATGATGTTGATTCTACCAATCCATGAACATGGTAAGTTCCTCTATTTGTTTATGTTTTCCTCTTTTTGCAATATCCTGTAGTTTTCCCAGCACAGGACTTTTACATCCTTAGTTAAGTTTATTCCTAGATATCTTAATTTTTTTGTGCAATGGAAATGAGATTGTTTGTTGTTTGTTTGTTTTCCATTTCTCTTTCTGTGAGTTCACTACTGGTATATAAAAAGGCCATAGATTTCTGGGTTTAATTTTGTACCCTGCTACATTACCAAATTCATTTATTAGGTCTAGTAATTTTTTGATGGAGTCTTTGGGGTTTTCTATGTATAGTATCATGTGATCTGCAAATCAGGGCAGTTTTGCTTCTTCTTTTCCAGTATGGATGCCTGTTATTTCTTCTTCTTGATTGATCACTATGGCTAGTACTTCTAGTACTACGTCAAACTGGAGTGGTGAAAGTGAGCATCCTTGTCTTGTTCCTGTTCTTAGAGTTTAGGTTTTGCCCATTGAGTATGATGTTGGTTGTAGCTTTGTCATATAGGGCTTTTATTATGTTGAGGTATGATTCCTCTATTCCCATTTTGCTGAGAGTTTTTATCAAGAAATGGTGTTGGGTTTGTCAAATGCTTTTCTGCATCAATTGATATGACATAATTCCATTTCTTATACAAAATCTCCACTAAACACAGTATTTCCAGATTCAGTCTAATATATAGTAATGCTTATTTTGTTTTGTTTTTATTGCGATATAATGTAGGTAACATAATATTTACATCTTACCATTATTAAATACTTAAACATCTTACCATTATTAAATACCATTATTATTGAGAGGCCCAGGGCATAAAATTCACACGTGGGGGGAATATCCCTCAGCCCAGCCTGCACCCTCTCTAATCTGGACCCTATTGAGGAATGTCCGACTGCCCATTTAGGTTCCATCCCAGTAGAATCTGGCCTAAAAGGGCAGTGGGACATCCCTTCACAGTCCAGGACTGCTGGCTTTCAACTGTTCACCTGCCTGCCTTCCTGATTGCCTCTAACCACTTCTGCCTGCCAGCCTGATCACCCCCTAACCACTCCCCTGCCAGATTGATGCATAACTGCTCCCCTGCCAGACTGTTTGCCTCTAACTGCCCTCCCCTACAGACTTGGTCACCCCTAACTGGCCTCCCCTGCAGGCCTGCAGGCCTGAGACCCCCAACTGCTCTCCCCTACAGGCCTGGGCCTCCTCCAGCTGCCTTTCCCTACAGGCTCGGTTGCCCCAACTCCCCTGGTCACCCTTAACTGCCCTCCCCTGCTGGCCTGATCATCCATAACTGCCCTTCCTTGCATACCTGCCCTCCCCTGCAGGCCATCTTGTGGTGGCCATCTTGTGTCCACAAGGGGGCAGTCATCTTTGACCACTTGGGGGCAGCCATCTTGTGTGTTGGAGTGATGCATATTAATAATAATTTGCATATTCTTTTATTAGATAGGATTAGGTAGGATAGAGGCCTGGTGCATGGATGGTGCCAACTGGTTGGTTTGATCTGAAGGGTGTCCCAGGATCAGAATGGGGGTTCCCTGGAGTGTGGGGTGGCCTGGGTGAGGGGCCTATGGTGTTTTGCAGGCTGGCCCCAACCCCAGTGACCCAAGCAGAGGCCCTGGGATCTGGGATTTATTTATCTTCTATAATTGAAACTTTGTAGCCTTAAGCAGGCCAAAGCAGGCCAAGGCAGGCCAGGGCTGCAAAAACTTGGCTTCCTCCATAGCTGGGAACAACTCAAACCTCCTATTTTTCTCCAGCTCCCTGGCAGCCGACATTTTTGTTAGAATTTATTTATCTTCTATAATTGAAACTTTGTAGCCTTGAGTGGATATAGAGGGAGTCCTGGACAGGCGGAAAGCTTGGCTTCCTCCAACCAAAGCCTCTTGCTCTCTTTGTGGCTATAGCCATTGGTTGGGTTAATTTTCATATTTGCTCCTGATTGACTGGTGGGCATGACCTGTGGGTGTAGTGGAGGTGCAGTCAATTTGCATATTACTCTTTTATTAGATAGGGTACAGTTCAATGGAATTAAGTGCATTCACATTGTTGTGTAGCCATCACCAAGATCCATCTTATAAAACTGAAACTTTACATCCATTAAACAGGAACTCCCTGCTCTTACCTCCCCTAGCCCCTGACAACTATCAAAAATATACTTTCTGTCTTTGTATGTTTTGTTTTCTTTAACATATGTCTTTTTCTAATTTTAATTTTAAGTTAAATTGATGATAGTATCTCATTTTCCAGATGACATTTAGATGTTCCATGTTATTGTCAGGATCATAACATGAGGGGTCTGTGTTCAAATTCTAGTGTCACATTATATACTGTTCATCATAGTTAATATTTATTAAATCGCAATGTGAGCTAGACACTGATTGGACATTCTGTGTGGGGTTTTTTTCTCTACAGTTTCTAGAGGAGTTAAGTAGTATCCTTATTTCTTAATAAGGAAGTTAATTAGAAGAATTAAGCAATTTATCCATAGTCACCCAGTGAATGACAGAGTTTGGGATTGCATGCAGGCCTTTCTGACTGCACGCACTCCTTTGTTTGATTTCACAATGTTGCCCTAGGATCTGGGGCAAGATTCCAGGCTCTCCCTGATTCCTTGCTGTGCAATGAAGATAGAATGCTGTATCTGCCAATTACCTAGTACATTGTGGATATTAAATAAATGATAGCTGGTCAAGGTGTTCTTACCATTTGTCAAACTGGACATATGTCACAGTATGCAGAGCTCTAAGTGGTTACTTGATGGAATAGTATAGAAAATGTCAGGGGAACCATAATTTTATGTCAGATTCCACCCCAGGCACTAAATATAAAATGTGTATTTGAAATCAATAAGAGGCTGCTTTGAATCCTGCTGAGAATAAATACCATTGAAATTGGATGTAGACCTAGGGGCAAGCAGATTTTCCAGTTGTTAAAATAGTTCTGTTTTATTATCAAACAGGGCAATGGGTGACATTAAAAGCTATAAGACTATTTGATACTGTTTTTGCAGAAGGTAATTCACTGCATGATGTTAGCTGTGGGCACAGATCACAAGTCCCAAGCTGTAATTTTTCTAAAAGGAGTCATTTTAATTCTAAATTGAAACAAAATTTTACTAAATGTCTGCCCACAAAACCCTAATGCAGAAGTATCCTTTAAAAGAAACTTTTCAAAGAGAAGGGAATGCAATAATTGATGTTAAAAAAAAAAAAGATACTTGGCAGTTTCTCTCCCTTCAAGATCAGCTCTACAGAAACCAGAATACACTAGCAGCCCCAACTAAGATCCCGTGGGCTTGCTCGTGAGAAGTAGTACACAGGAAGCTCACTTCCCTTACTTCATGTGCCATTGTGACAACAGCTTCTATTTGTATATGTGTACACCACAGTAAACAGGTGCAGTTAGGTCTTAGCAAGCTCCCACAGCTTCCACTCAAACCTGAATCTGACTCCAAAGCCAGTACAGTTCCCTGACAAAGTAGCTAACACTTTGAGTGCAGCACCTTGGAGAAAAGGGGAGAGAGTGCCCTTTGGTTTGAGATTTATATTGGAGTTGATTTACATTGTCCAAAGATATTTTTTTTAAGCCTATACTGGTTTTTCCCAGAAATAGCTAGGATGCTCATTGCTCTCATTCCAAAATTTATAGCTGATAAATAAACGTATAGCAAATATGAAAAATATGATTAAGAGGGTACTGTTCACTGGTGATGGCTGTTGAGTCATTGGCCTTTTAAACCAAGGGAAGTCAATATATGTCTCAGGATAGGACTCTGGGCCCCATCTGTCCAGGAGGTGATTTGTCAGCGTTTAACCACCAGCTCCACCTGTATATGAGGCGGACATGTTGGTACATATTAGCCAGAATTTACTATGATATAAACTCATTCTCTTACGTAAATGACTGTCTGCGCCTCAAAGCAACCCCTCTTAATAACTCTGTACATAGCGCCAGTTGTGAATGATATAATCACAGGAAACTCTTCTGTTGCAGAATTACAGTGGTAATCATACAGCACTTGTCTGCAATAAACTGGCACCGAGGTCATACTTGGCACATCTGTTAAATTCAACAGATGATTTGCTTTCCAAGACTTTTAAACGCTCAACGCCATTGTGAGAAATCAGAATGGCCTTGCATTTTGGATCTGTGACTATGTCATTGTAGAGTCATGAGTACCCTTCCGAGCTAGCCAAATGGACCCCATTTATCAAAAGCTCACTAAGTGGCAGTGTGTGTTTGTTGAAGTGAAAATGATGAGATTTTGAGGGGTGTATTTTATTCCTCGGTGTGTTAAGAGGTACTGTGGAGCCCTTTGAAATCCAGAGAAGTTGGTTTGGATTCATGTAGAAAGCAGAAAGGATGATAAGTGGATATTGAAAATCCTTCTTAAAAACTATTCATTGGGGAAGTTAAAGTAAAACTGACTTTGCTTTGAGCTGTTATTCATAATAATAATCAGCTTAGTGGTAGTAGTTGAGGAAATCCTATTGATCATAGGACTATCCTTCCCAGTGTTAAAGAGATGCCTTTATAGCCAACTATCTATCTTGCTTAAAATGAAAAAGAAAAAAAATCTGGAGAAATCTTGCTACCTAACATGCTAACCTTCTTGCAACCAATTAATTTTCCGACTTTTATTAGAATCATTCTAATAGTATTTCCTTTTTGCCTTATTAGTCTCATTGAATAGCTGTACTTTTTTTTTTTGGCACAGTGTTTAAGGAAGGTAAATGTTAACGTGATTTATTTACATTCCTCAGTTTCTTATATGCAAGCAGGATGTTTTTCTTTGTTGTAGACTTTTACACTTACAATCCTAAAAGATAGTTGATTGGATGACAACATTGTATTTCCTAACTAGCATTTTAATTTTAATAAGTAGTTGTTTCCTCTGCTGTGTAAGAAAATATTTTTTGTAAAATTTAAGAAAAAAAAATGAAGAAGACAGAACTGTTTTCATTTTCCCCAACTGAATGAAATGCTGTATCCATTAAATAGGAACTCTCCATTCCAGGTTGCACCCCTTACCCCACCCCCATCTCCTGACCAACACTCCTCCATGTTCTGTCTCTGAATTTGCCTGCTGTAAGCACCCCAGAGGTGTGCAATCATGCGGTTTTTGTCCTTCTGTGACTGGCTAATTTCACTTAGCATAATGTCAATAAAAATATATTTTATCTCCTCAAGACATGATTTTCCCTAATGGTTAATTATAAAAATCTGTATCTGAACAACATTCATTCATCCCTATAATCCTGAAATACGTATGAAGGCTGCCCCGCGTGCCCATGCTGTTTTAGGCACTGGGGGCGGAGTGGCACTGCACCCTCACACTTTCTCATGAGGAAGACAGGCAATTTATAAATAAGCCAATAGGTAAAATAAAAGGTGGGGGGGCGGAGGAAGAGTGCTAAAGCAGAGCAGGGGAGTGGTTATGTTAGTGTTATCTGGAAGGGCTCCTTGGAAAAGTATCGGAGACTCGAAGTTTGAGTTGGAAATAGGAGCCCTAAG
This sequence comes from Lasiurus cinereus, assembly GCA_011751065.1. Taxonomy (NCBI): domain Eukaryota; kingdom Metazoa; phylum Chordata; class Mammalia; order Chiroptera; family Vespertilionidae; genus Lasiurus; species Lasiurus cinereus. The sequence continues at coordinate 27,813,005 of JAAGEH010000293.1, read as the reverse complement.
TGTGCCCTGGGATAGTACAAAGGCCCTGGGGCAGGAGGGAGACTGAAAGGATGGAGGAATAGGCGGCAGCTCATGGGGCTGGAGAATGCACAAGAGGGCGAAGCAGCGGAGGTGGAAGAGTTAGGGACAGAGATAGGTAAGACCAGATCATGTTGGACCTCAGAAACCATTGTAGAAGTTGTGATTTTTGCTATAGAAACTTGGAGGCAACCCATGAAATGGTTTTCACCTTTCATAGGTCCAGAGAAGTACATTATTTCAACTAAAGTAAATCCAGGAGAAAGTGAGACCCACTTAGCCACTTAGCCAGGCACAGCATCTTAGTCTGAGAATTGTTTCCCTCTGTCTCCCTACAGCAAACAGACAGACAAACAAACAACAAACAAAAGAAGCCAGATATATTCCTACCACACCTTTTGTCTTTTTCTTAAACCACTTTATTGAGGTCTGATTACCATGTCAAAAGCTGTATCCAGACTTTAGTCCTAAATAATAACTGTCCGTGGAATGTGTTTTGGAAAATAGTATAACAGATTTTACATCCAGATTAGCGTTATTGCTGTAATGGGAAGTTGTAGATTTTAGGATATTCAAGTCCAGCCCCCGCTGAGCCTTCTCACACATCGTACGTAACTCAGCCCCTGTCACTATATCTTTGTTCCCCTGCCCCTGGGTGTCTGGCATGAACCTGGTGAAACTAGCATCTCCTGGCAGTGGGATCCGCTCCCCTAATCCTTGGCCAGTTACTTCTGTCAGGAGAAAAATATCCGTGTATTGTGACTGCTTTATATATTTGGCACATGACACATTTAGTACTCGCAACCTGCACTGTCCAGTTTCTAGGCCCTGGCCACACCTGCCTCTCAAACCCTGGCAGTGGGGCCAGTCCTAGGTGAGATGTGTTGTAAAAGTAAATGCACCCTGGATTTTGAAGGCGTGGTATGAGAAAAAGAATGTGAGCTTTCTCACAATTTTTATACTGCTTATAGGTTGAATAGCAATATTTTGGCTAAATTGAATTAAATAAAAGACATTATTAAAATTAATTTCACCTTTTTTTTTAATGTGGCTACCAGGAAATTTAGCATATTTACCTGAATGCCCTTTCTTTTAACTCTTATGGATTCCTTCTCCCTCACACAGGCACACACATGTGCACATACAGTATGCACACACACATGCTTGCTTGCATGCACATTCACATGTGCACATATGTTCACATACAGTGCCGACATGTTTACACACGGTGCACATCTGAAGATACACATGCAGGCATACATGTGCACACACAGAGGACCAGTGCAGAGTTATTCCACCAGATCGCCCTATGTGTACTAATTGAACACCATCCGAATGAGAGAAGAAGAGGTGGCAGCAAATCCCATTTTGTTATCTTCTCTAGAGCTGCTAAGTTTTGACTACTGTGGAAAAAAACTTGAAATACTGTCCATCAATCTTTGAAAGTCCCCACGTACGTTCTTCCAAACAATGGAGAGTCTTTCTCCTCAAACTTCATTATGCACATAGGGCTTTCTTCATCTCCCCAATATATTTTACCTACACACTGGTAAAATATCACTAGAAACTACAGATCTCATGCAGGTCCTAACAGTCTTATTAGAATTACTAGCCAGTTTTACGAACCGAGCCTTCTAGTGGCACTTCATGACCACTGACCAGCTGCCTGACTTCTAAGACTAGTTGTCATTACTTTTCACATGTTAGAAAGTTAGAGAGGGCCAAAGATTCTCACATCCCCAGTATGCTTGTGGCCTTACTCTCACTAACCCAGAGGCGGACCCACATATCTTCAGAGGGTGGGCAGGGAAGTGGAGTGTAAGTAAGCAGCTAGGTACAGGGGAAGATGGGGCCCCGGGCTGAATCAAAGACTATGCCTTGTAGAAGGCCTGCAGGAACCAAAAGTCATGAGTTTGTTGACCAAAATCATCTTGCTGGTGTGAGCGTTTGGCCTTAATTAGAAGGTGCATTATACTGAGCAGTGTTCCAGAAGCACCAGTTTGAATCACTGAGTGGTGAGGGGGGCATTGGGAGTAGAGAACAAAAAGGCCTACCTAGCATTCCCCTCTACTTGGCTTTGCTCTTCAGGATTCCTCAGCATTGTAGAACTTTGGACTCTGCACATGTCTCTGGCTTCATCACTCATGCCTCAGAATCCATTCTTCAGCCACATATATATAGTTCATGAACATGTCAATCCCTCCTGTGTGGCTGGCTGCCCCCTCCCCCATGGCCTTTGCACACACAGTTCCCTGTGTGATCACTCTTGTGTCCTCTGCTCTGCTCTGCCCCAAATAGTTCTGGAGGGATAGTTCTCAGTGGAGAGCTGGCTGCCTCTGGGAAGCTTCCTTAGACTCTTATGTCCTGTGACACCTGAGCTTGCCCTATCACAGGTGCTAGCATGCCCTGTTGAAGTGGCCTGTTATGTCTTCCCACTAGACTGCTAAGAGCAGGGACTCTGCCTCTTTAGTCATTTATTCCTACAAGTAACACACAACGTAGTGCACTGTAGGTGAAGGGATGAATGAGCTGTGAACACAGATCCATCGTCTCCTCAAAGTCATATGGAGTTGTTGAATGTTCTTCTTGTATCAAATCTTGGGAAAACACAATATTTAAAAGTTTAACTATAGGAGAAAAGTGCAAGCTTATTATCTTTTGAATTGGGTTCCTGCAGTGCACTGTAATTCAACACATAATGACGGTCTTTTGATGCAATTTGTAGCTATTACTCTTTTTAAATTGTTCTCACACATTTGATAGCTTTCTTCAGTGTCAGTTCTATGTTGGTTTCTCTGACCTCTCCTTTGCCAGGCAAAATGACTCTTTTAGTTCCCAGCATTTATCATAGTGATTTGCTCAGAATTCTCATATTCTTGCAGATGACATAAAGAAAACCATAGTCATTTTTTTTACTCACAGGACCAATCTCACAGTAAAATTCAGCGGAGGGAAAACATGGCTTTGGCTTTGGCACAACATCTTAGTTAAACAGATGTCAGAGTTAAATGAGAGTGTCATTTCCACTTGTGACTACAGAGTTCTTTCCTGCTGAGGAGCTTCTTAGGTAGCTAAATAGTACCAAGTGAGGAGGCCTGAAAATAGATATTTTTTTATAATTTTAAATACAAAAATATAAAATAATACTAGCAGTAATTATAGTGATCAGTTAAGGAAAGAGAAATGTATTTGGTGGAAACCTCAGATGGTTGGTTGATTTTAAATCACATTAGTAGAAAAGTTATATTGGGGTTCCTTATTTGGGACCTCAGGTCTGTCTGAATTTTTTCTTGTGATATCTTCTATAAATGGAATAAACTGTCAGAACCCATATTTAAGCTGCTAGCATTTTAATATCCAAGTATTTAAATGGATGATGCTAATGTGTTTGGACGTTCATTCAAAAATCTGTTTAACATGTATATTGCTTGTTTCTTGACAGGGAGATTCACATTGGTATTAATCACCTATTATAAACCATTTTAGCTTCCCCAAGGAAATATATAGCACTGTTCGACTCTATAAAATACACCAACTTTATATAGTATTCTTAACCTGACTTTTAATGCCATGTTTTGTATTCAGTAATTTAATTTTTAAATGTAAATCATTTTGACTTCTGTATAAAAAGCAACAAGAAAAATTTTCCCACTTCATTTTTGGGCAGTGCTCCAATTTCTAAAGTTACAGACGAGCTACAGAATGTAAATTCATTTAGTGGGGCTAATGAGTTCATAAAATTGTGCTGCACTTCATTATCATCTCTTTACCAAAGTAGAAAATCCTTTTGGTTTATAAATTCCAGCTGTTTTTAATTTTTTAGTTTGATTTGGATTTTAACATTCATAGGCATAAGCGCTGCTGAGAATTTTAATTATGACATTTTTAGTGTGAGGAAACCTTAAAAGAAATTGAAATGTTACTCAAGTTCTAGTACTCCAAATGATATAAATAGTTGTGGGGAACACATTTAGGTTCACTCTTTTTACACTTCCAATATAAGTATACACTCCAAGTCTCAAAATTGTTGTCAATATTTTATAGTGCTAGTGGTTTTGGCAATATTTCTTACAGAATTAATCCAATTGGAAAATGAAGTGTCTTCCCTGGAATTGGATGTTATTTTCAAAATTTTACCATTGGGTGACTGTCATGATTCTCATTTGATAAAGTTTAATCTGTTTTACTGTGTTCAGTATTTATTGAAGTTCATAGTTCAGTGGTATATATTATAAATATAAAGATAAAGATGTTATGGGTACAAAGGTAAACTATCAGAGTCAAGGGATAGAATTATAAAGAGATTGTTTTTTGTTTCTCCCATACTGATGGCCAAAACTTTCCAAAGGTATAAGTTTGAGAATAATTATTGGAGATTTTATCACAGCCCCCAAGGAATGGGAACTTTCGCTAATTAGTTGTAAATGTTTTTGTATTGTCTTGCTTATAACTAGAGTGATCTTTTGTTGCAGTTTGCCTGGCATAGTTTTGACATACACCTATTGTCCTGGTGAAATTTTTACTTCATAGTGCCTCCTTTCACCTTCAGAAGTGTTGGGACAATAAATTGCATGGTTACTCTATGTAGGATGCATTATTAATTATTACCAGGAGTGTCCGGCTCTGTTCAGCACTTCCCCAAAAGCATTTTTTAATGCCCAAAACCCTGGAATATTAACATTATTACTGATGGTAAAATCACACATATTTATGGTATCTGTAAATCTTCAAAGAAAAGTTTTCCAAGCCTTTTATTTAAATGTAAGGCATATCCATTGCTAGTTGTTATATGTTAACAGAAATTTTAAAACAACTGCACAAATGTTGATTGCTAGAGGTGACACTGAGGGTCAGAAGGATTTATATAGAAACAAATATCAGAAGCCATTTTAGCTAGGTGACAACTCACCTCAACCTTCTAAAGAAAGCCTGGGTAGAAACGATAGTAGAGCAGCAACAAGATTGGTTTACCTGATAGTACAGTCCTGTTCAGAACTACTTTAGTGTCTTCAGTTTTTCCAGTCTAGAAGTGGGGAAGATAAATTATATTCTGCTCCTCCCCCTAGGGTCTGGGATGGGGTGGGGGAATTCCCCAGACCTTGCCCTGGTCAAGCCTTAGAAGCACAGAACATCTTAAGTTTACCCATTGCTGCTGGCGGTGACAGTGGTGACAGACTGCCAAGAGAGAATTATATAGAAAAGGGGGTTGAGGGGATGTATATTTCTCCTCCATAACTTGGCAAGGAAGAAACATGTCAATAAAGATGGGGGTGGGGTGCAAAAAGATAGCTCTAGTTTCAAAATCTAGTTCCTGATAAATACTGTCTTTTTTATTTTTAGGATTACTGTTATTTCAGGAAGAGAAAAATAGACATGGTTTTAAAGCAGTGATTTTTAACCAATGTGCTACAAGAATTTTTAAAACATGTAATACCTGACTAGTTAGTTAGGGGCACTGACCTCTTTTTCCTTAAATTATCAAATAAAAACATGACATCAGGCAATACAATTAGCCATTTGGTATGAATGAGTAAAAATTACACCTAAAAACCTCAATGAAGCAGTTAAAAGTGAAAAAAGTAAAATCAGCTTTGAGTGGTTTTGTTTTGTTTTTTTTTTAAGAATTCTGAAACATCTGCTTTTAATTCCTTTAACTTAAAAAGGGGCTTTTAAAGCTTTATTATGGAGGATTTTTTTAAAGTGCATAAATGTAGATAAAATGGTATAATGAGCCCTCATATATCCATTGCCCATGTTTAACAATTATGAGTATATCCCTTTTTCTACCTCATTGGGTTATTTTTAAGCCTGTCCTGGGATCCATAAATTCTTCAATACATATCTTTAATAGATGGGAGGCCTTTAAAAATATTAACTGAAATATAAATATCCCTTAAAATATGAACTATTATTACACTAAAAGAATAACCATTTAAAATTTCCTTAGTATCATATCATAAATGTCTTGTTAAGTCAGGAACCAAACAAGCTCCACAAATCTTAATGTCCTAAATAGCATATCACATAAAGACTAGGAGTTGTAACTTTAAATGTGATTTATTAACAATCCCAATGGTATCTTGTGTTTTCAAGATACCATAAAATAGTACATGTAGTTTAACCCAAATATCCTGTGAAAATATTTTCACGTATAGCTGATCTCTCTAGTTTGTTTTAAAAGCCATTGATTAGAATGCCACCTTCATGAAATCTCATCATGGGAAAATTGCACATATTGGTATACATTTTCAATAGGCAGAATACTTCTACTCTTGACTACATATAACGGAACCAGACTTGCATGTGGAGATTGCTTTTGGGGCATTACTTGGGAGATGGTCAACCTCATAATTATCTATATATATAAAAGCTTAAGTGACCAGTAGACTGTTTGACCAGTAGCTATGATGCACACTGACCACCATGGGGCAGACGCTAAATGCACAGGCATGGAAACATAGAACAGACTGATGAATCTCAGAGGGAAGGAGGGAAGGGGCAGGACAGGAAGAGATTAATCAAATATCTTCTATGCATACTAGTGGCCTGGTGCACGGATGCATGCACTGGTAGAATCCCTCAGCCTGGCTTGCAGGGATCAGGCCGAAACTGGCTCTCCAAAATCCCCAAGAGGTCCAAGATTGTGAGAGGGCACAGGCCAGGCCAAGGGACCCCACCCATGCATGAATCCATGCACGGGGCCTATAGTTTAATAAATATGGATTATTGATTTCAAGTGAATTATAGGTAGGTTTTTGTATCCTCACAATGAATATACATATAAGTATTTGTTAGCAGTTGTGGCAAATCTTGTTTGCTTTTTGTTTTTAAGGGCAAAAGAACTGAATTTTAGAAGTCTTGCTTAGTTGTGCAGATTCATTATTAATTGTTTATCTGAACTGAGAATCTAGATCTTTAGTTGCAGTATAAAACTGTGTATTAGAACATGGTACTTTCATTCATCACTTAGAACCCTGCACTTTCAACAGAAGACTATTTGAGATAATTAATTTGCCATAGGAATTGGAATATTCACCAAGGGGTGAAAGTTACCTTGACAGATAGGATCTCAGACATCCTTTAGAGCAGGGGTTCTCAACCTTTCTAATGCTGCGACCCTTTAATACAATTCCTCATGTTGTGGTGACCCCCCAACCATAAAATTATTTTTGTTGCTACTTCATAGCTGTAATTTTGCTACTGTTATGAATCGTAATGTAAATATGTTTTCTGATGGTCTTAGGTGACCCTGCTAGCAGTTCTCAATCTGTGAGTCGCGACCCACAGGTTGAGGACTGCTGCTGTAGAGCCTAAGAAATTAGTTAACTAACCACTATACTGTACACCTGACATTAATACATCATTTAATGTCAACTATAATTAAAAATTACTTTATATTTTTAATTTTAAAAAAATAAAAAAAGGGTAAGAAAGTTTTAAAAAATACTAGGGGCTATTGAAGGCACATAAGAGCCAATTTGAAGGAGTATCCAGTTGCCAATAAATGAGTGATGGTAATGGATTATAAGTTTTATCATGAATTAAATATTCATAATTCCATACATAATAAATATATAAATGGGGAGAAAGGAATAATTCCTTCTTGAAGTAAAATTCCATTAATAAATATAGCAGAAATGAGAGGAAAGAGAAAGCCACCACTTAACCAATCTTACAGTAATAATTGCTGCAAATAAGGATGGTTAATGAATGTTAAACTTCTGGGTGAAATTATAAGCAGTATCTATGCCTAGTATTGAAATATTTAATCTAATACTTATTAATAACAAAGGGGAAAATGATAACATTATAGAGAAGAAACCTGGTAGACAGCACCAAAACCAAGTAACCAAGTTTAATATCGCCAGTAATGAAAAATTGCATCATGTACTACCTGCTATGATGCACTGAGAAAGACACAATCACTCTTATAATATTCTTGCCAAAAAAAAAAATGCCTAACCTGAATTTAAGCATGAGGCAGTCTCAGACAATGCAAACTAAGAAACATTCTACAAATTAACTGGCCAGTACTCTTTAAAGTGTCAAGGTCATGAGAAATAAAAATTGACTGTCTCAGCTTGGAGAAAGGAAACTAAGTGCAGGGTGGAATCCTAGGCTGGATCTGGAACCAAGAAAAGGACATTGTGGGACAGTTGGTGAGATATAAATAAGGGCTGTGAATTACTTGAGAATTGAATCATAACTCAGTGGTAATTACGTTCTGGTTGTATAAATTGTTGACATTTGAATAACCTGAGTGAAGGGTGTATAGAAACTCTGAGCTTTCTTTAACTCTTAAGACTGAAATTATTTTAAAATTATAAAATTTATTAGCAAAAAGGCTTGAACATGGACTCCATCAAAGATGCTGGCCAGTTAGCATGTAGAAAGATATTAACCTCATTAGTAGAGAAATATAATTTGAAGTCAACTGCAAGTTCAAACCTCATTGAGATACTATTTTATACATTCAAAAATTGATGATGAGCCAAGACCGGTTTGGCTCAGTGGATAGAGCATCAGCTTGCGGACTGAAAGGTCCCGGGTTCGATTCCGGTCGGGGGCATGTACCTTGCTTGCGGGCACATCTCCACTGTGGGGCGTGCAGGAGGCGGCTGATCGATGTCTCTCTCTCATCGATGTTTCTGACTTTCTATCCCTCTCCCTTCATCTCTGTAAAAAATCAATAAAATATATTTAAAAAAAAATTGATGATGAAAAGGGATACCACCAAAGGGCAGCAAGGATGTGTAGTAGCTGCAACTCTCATAATTGGCTGGTGGGAGCATAAAGTGGTTCAACCAGCCAATTTAGAAAATAGTTTGTCAGTTTCCTTTAAAGTATATGTACACCCTATGCCGACCTAATGTATAATTACCCTATGACCCAGGAATTCTCTTTCCAAGTATTTATCCAAAAAACTGAAAACACATATCCATAATGATAAACTATATATAGTATCCTATCTAGTAAAAGAGTAATATGCAAATTGACCATCACTCCAACACACAAGATGGCCGCCCCCATGTGGTCAAAGATGGCAGCTATCCCCATATGGACACAAGATGGCCACCACAAGTTGGCCGGCAGGGGAGAGCAGTTGTGGGTGATCAGGCCAGCAGGGGAGGGTAGTTGGGAGGGACCAAGCCTGCAAGAGAGGGCAGTTGGAGGGAACCAGGCCTTCAGGGGAAGGTGGTTGGGAGGGAACAGGCCTGCAGGGGAGGGAAGTTGGGAGTGATCAGGCCTGCAAGAAAGGACAGTTAGAGGAAATTGGGCCAGCAAAGGAGGACAGTTAGGGACAGTCAGGCCATCAGGGGAGCAATTAGGCATTGATCAGGCTGGCAGAGGAGTGGTTAGGGGGTGATCAAGCTGGCAAGCAGAAGCAGTTAGGGGCAATCAGGCAGGCAGGCAGGTGAGTGGTTGGGAATGTTGAGAGGAATGTGGAAGGAATGTTGGACATCCCTCAAGGGGTCCCAGATTGGAGAGGGTACAGGCTGGGCTGAGGGACACCCCTCATGCACAAATTTCGTGCACTATGCCTCTAGTCCTATCTAATAAAAGAGAAACATGCAAATTAACTGTACCTCTGCTACACCCACAAGCCATGCCGCAAACCACACCCACCAGCCAATCAGGAATGAGTATGCAAATTAACCAAACCAAAAATGGCAATTAATTTGCATACCCCAGTGCAGAAGACTGAAGATTGCATAGAAGGAAGCCAAGCACAGCAGAAGGAAGTGAAGCTGTAGAGAAGCAAGCAAGTGAGGTGTGGAGAAGGGAGGGAAGCAGGCGGGGCAGCGGAGGTAGGAGAGAAGCAGGCAGGACAGCGGAGACCACCATAGGAAGCCCTATTCTTACAGGAATCTTCCTACAATTGGCCTCTAGTATATTTATATTCATCTAATGGAATGATACTCAGCAGTAAAAAAAAGAATAAACCATACATACAACAGCATAGATGAATCTTAAAAATTTATGTTAAGTGAAAGAAGTCAGACACAAAAAAAAGGCTTACTGTGTGGTTCCATTTATCTAACATCCAAAAAAAAGCAAAAACCAAACTATGATGATTGAAATCATAACAGTGATTGCTCAGTAGGGATTGGCTGGAAGGGTTAGGGTAGGGGAACTTTCTGGTAAAATACAAATATTCTGTGTCTTGATTTGGTTAGTGTATATATATATATATATATATATATATATATATATCCAGACTTACTCAATAATAAAAAAAAATGGTATCTCAGTTATGCACAAGGCCTAGAATGGAGTGGAATACCTGCTATTAAATTTGCTGTTACTAAAATTTTAAAGAAATTACAATTAAGCAAAAATGTCATGTATTAAATTAGAAACTTAATAATTGTGTATGAAAAGCTTTGAGTAACTTTCTGTGGTTGGTGCCTTAAAGAAATTTTACTATATCTTCTCATTGGACATGTCTTAAGAAAGCATAAAGGCTTACATTTTTATCTAAATTTTATTTTATACTCTGGGTTACAGGTTGAAAATATCTACTCTTCAGTAAATTTCTGTATAAAGGGAGGACATTAATTAGTTAGTCATAAGCATGCTTTTTGAAAGGAGAAAATGACCCAGCGATAATGGAGTAGAATACCAGATGTTTGAGTTAAGCTTAAATAAGTGTGTAAAAATATTAGGGTTACAATATTTCAGATGAGTCTTCTGTTAAATACCTTGTGTTCATTTTATTTCCTTGGGAAGTTGTTTTTTGTTAATAAAAAATGTTTTTCATGTGTTTTTAAAATGACATTTTTCTGGAACTGATTAAATCTGTTAGTATGGAAGTGATATTAAAATTTTCTTTTCAAAGGAACTCTAATTATTTCAAAATTAGTCAAGTTTTAATATCCACAAATTATATGTACTTCATTAGGAGATGATGGGAGTACATATTTTCTAAGTGAATATTTGTGTTAGTTTCAGCAGAGAAAAAAATTAAACTTCTACAGAATTCATACAATTATTATGTATAAACTTTTGAAAATAAAGTTCCAGAGATGAGGGAATTTACATTTTTGTATCTATCTTTTGAAGCATTATTTTATGTTGTTTCATAATGAATTATATTGGCAAACGTTAAGTCAAATTTACTAATGTGTACATGGATAAACTTTTCTAGAAACTCATACAGCATTTTATAGACTTCTGTGTTAACAGTAACTCAGCAAAAAGTTTATCTTGTGAAGCCTCATGTTTTCTGTAGTCCAGCTGATTTCTATGGACTTAGTATCAGGATTCTCTAGAATCTTCTTTCAGCTTGGGTAGAGGGATGTCGGACATCCCTCAAGGGGTCCCAGATTGGAGAGGGTACAGAGAATCCAATTGAAGAAATTGGATTCCAGTTAGAGGAAGAGGCCTTTAGTACAGAGAAGATAATTGATGTTTCATCAATCTCTTCACGATTTCTCGTCTGCCCAAAGAAGACTTAAGGTTCCAGTTTTACACATAACCTAATAATAATTTCCTCTTGTTCATCACTTTTGTCCTGATTCAGCAGGAAGTAGAAATACTTGATTAAAATGGAAATAAAATACTAGCATTTCAACTCTAAGAATTTTTGGGTTTTGTTTTATTTTGCTTTTTAAGGTTAACTCCTGAAATAAAAGGAAAAATAAATTGATTTCCTCTATCATTATTGAAGAATCTTCAGAGTTTTAAAATAAACTATCAGTCCAGTGCATGAAATTTGTGCATGAGTAGAATCCCTAGGCCTGGCTGGTGTTCAGAGGCAATCAGGTTCCTCGCCTCCCCGCCTTCCCACCTCTTCCCCTCGCTCCCTCAGCCCCCTGCCATCACTGCTACTGGTTACCCGCCATGTCTGAGCTACCCCTAGGTAGTCAAGAGCACATCATAGTGAGATATGGGACACTTTGCATATTAGCCTTTTATATATTTGGATGGGAGAGCTGGGATTCTAAGCCACATTTTTCAACGCCAAAGCCCAAGAATTTCCCACATGCCACCCTATCTCTTGAGGTTTAGAATCTGTTGAAATCCATAAAATGTAAAACATTTCAAATGATTTCCAGCTATGCAATGTAAATGTGTGTCTCACTGCATAGTTGCAGGAGAGCCTCATTTTTCATTGTCTCTTGAATCTACCCTGGCATCCACATCACTGTTTCTAAATACAGAAAAATATTTTGTCTGTGTGACAGTTATTCACTGTTTGCTTTGAACTTTACTCTGTATTAGGGTTCAACAGGTGAAACATAATAAAATCATTGTGCTTTGAGTGTCACCTCATAAAATAACATAATACATTCAGTTTTGACTGGTGTATGTATATAGCTTTTTATAAAATCCTTAACATTCAGTTTGTATCTTAATCACAAAATTCTTGACTATTCAGCTCATTAAATTTATTGTAAGGTAACCTGCTTCTTCCTGAGATTAGGCTTCCCTGTGTTGTCTGTGCTAGTTCACTCTTTTCTTCCCACTATCCCCACCCCTGACCCCCATTTTTTCTCTGATGGATATTCTCTTCACCTAACTTAAGGTTCTTAACTCTGGTCTTTTTCTTTTATTATGTAATCCCTTTTGAATGTTCATAGACATAGGCTGAATTAATATCTCCCACATCAGTATCTTCCTCTCTCCAGTTTCAGTTCTAAGATGTGTTCTATATGTTCATTTGCCTGTAGATTTTTTTCTATGTATATATTTTGCAGATGCCAAAAACAGAAGATGGAAATTTAACTACAAACTTGGCAGTTCTTTTAAACTTCTGCATTACTATTAATGTGAACTCCATTATTATTTCAGGCACTGAGGTTTATAACCTTACAGTCATTTGGATTGATCTCTTGCCTTTTTTCTTTATGCAAAACCAGTCTCCAAGCCTTAGTAACTCTTCCTTCAAAATATGTTTGCTCTTCCTTCTCCTGTCTATTCGGGCGCTTATTCTCTATCTCTGAACTTCCCATACTACGATTGTGCAGCTGGTGTTTCTCCCATGCTTGTTTCTTTGTGCCTTTCTTTAGTAAGAGCTTATCATAGCTCAATAACAGTTTGACTTTGCTCTTAAATAGGATTCTACCTTAATGAACTACCAAATACTTATTGAAAGCCTTAACAGGCACTGTGGGAGTACACAGATTTGTATGATACACAGTCCATGTGCTCAAGCAGTTTATGGTCTAGTTGGAGAATTAGAACATGTGTGAAAACAATATTAACAATACATGGAATTTACGGAGGACCAAAGGGGTGCTTCCATATGGATCTTAAACTGAGTTTTGAAGAATAAAACGGGTGACAGAAGCAGGGAAGGAGTGCATCCAGAGGTTTGAAGGGGACCTAAGTAATATTGGGAGCTTAATGCATAGCTCCCGTTTCTGAAGAGCAGTTTCTTTGTAGGGCAGAGTGGATGATAAGTTTGAAAAGTGGGACTGGAACCAGAATAATTTTTACTTTTTTAGCTACTCAATTTCCACCACCTTTTTAATACTATTGCTAAAGCATTTCTAAAGAATTGTAGTTCACATTATTTGTGCCCTTTTATCCAACCACCCATAGTATCTTTACCATATGTTTTTATCCTGGTATCTTTCTCTGTTCCCTCCCCTTCAGTGTCTCCCCCTCCCACACATTTCTGGATATATATATATATATATATATATATATATATATATATACATATATAATGTACTTCATGAGCTCTGGACCACACAAGCATTATCTGAAAGCTTTATCTTTGTATCCCCATAGCATCCAAGAAGCTGGTAGGCACACAGTATGTCTACCTTCCCTGCTCCTTCCTAGTGAACTTTTCAAAGCCCAGCTATAAAGTTATCTGAATTAAGTAAGGGATCTCAATCAAAGAGAATGTATAACCTGCATTTTAAATTATGTCGCTTTAGTATATTAGGTTAATTTTTAAATGCTACCATTTTAATGGGGGAAAAAAGCATACTGAAAAATTTTAAGCATTCAGTAGTCAATCTGTGTACATATACTACAAAGTGCATGGCTTCTTTTTCAACTATTATCTTTTAAAATATCCAAGAATTATTGCCACTCACCAGAGAGCAGAGTTGCTGTTAAAGAAAATATGAATTTGTTCTGCTTCTTAATAGTATTGGGTGACGAAGGTGAATTTCTTTCTGACAGACATTGTGTGACAAAGTGGACTTTGGGCTCAACAGTTAAATCAACAGGCTTTTGTGCACTTAACATATGGCCCCCTCCTAAGAAATAAGAATCCTTTGGGGAATTTTAATTATTCATGTTTTCCCCATTTTCTTTAATTGCAAATAACCAAAAATTAATCATTTTAAATGGCATTTTATGGCTCTTCATATGATATATTCTAATTCCAATGATGTTCCATTTAATTTGAAAAAGATATAATGATGGTGTTGCATAGACTAAACCAACAAACAACATTTCTATTTAATATTATTGAGTTTTGTTTCATATAAATAACAATCATAATATCTAATACTTATTAGTGACTGACTAAGTAAGCTTAGTGATTGCTAGGTTGCTAGGCATAGTTCCAGCTCTTTACATAATAACTTATTTGATACACAAAACATATTTAGGGTTCTATAACTACTCCATATTAGAGTATGAAAATTATAGTCCTTTTTCTAAAACTGACTTTATAATATAATAGAGATATATTTTACCATTGTATCGTTATTAAAGGTTTTGTTCATTTCCAGTCTCAAGAAATAGAATAATAGATAAGTAAAAAAAAAAACTTCCATCAATTTGTTTTGAAAAGCTTATCTACTTTACCATTTCTTCTTCCAGTTTTTATCATCAGCTTTCTTTTTCATTTGTAATATTTTATGGCATATTGTGACTTAAAAAATAAATAGAATGCCCCTTTACACTCCAGATGTCTGCAAATAAAGTATAAATTGAGGAATAATGACACTATGGCCCGTATGTGTGCTTCATATAACTTTATAGCACTACTACTCTGAAAATCTTGTTGAGATTTCACAAGTGTATTTCAAGGAAAAAAAAAGTATTGGTAGGTTTATATAATAGTAAAGGCTTACAATTTACCTTTCAAACTCCTAAGCCACTGTCTTATGACTACAGTGTCCCAGGGTAGATGAAGAGCAAAGCATTGGATAAGTGAAACATCACCCAGAGACCCCATATTGTGAACCTTTTTGGAGATAAAAATATCCTAACATTGGGATTGTGATAATGGTTGCACAAGTCTATAAATTAACTAATCATCATTAATTGTATAAATAAAATGGATGAGAAAAACATATTTTTGTGTTGTCAAAGTATGTGCTTGAAAAACAGGACAAGGGAAAAAAAACTAAAATACTAATCAAAACAAAACAATTAAACCACTACTATAATACTGAAGCCTTGTTACCTGTGAGAAAATCTGTGGCTAATTCTGTAGCCTTTTATAATGCCCTTAAAACAGCATTTCCTATGATTTCCTATGAATCCATTTGTGTGATGGATTATTCAACTAGAATCCTATTTTTTAATCTTTATTATCAGATTATTACAGTTGTTCTTCTTTTATTCCCTCCATAGCTCCCCTCCACCTGGTTCCCACCCCACCCAACCCCATGCCCTTAACACCCCCACCCCCACTGTCCTCATTCATAGGTGTATGGTTTTTGTCCAGTCTCTTCCTCATCCTCCATACCTCTTTCCCCCCAAGGATTGTCACTCCCTTTTTATGCCCCTGATTTTATTATATTCACCAGTCTATTCTGTTCATCAGATTTTTATTCACTTGATTTTTATATTTACTTGTTTATAGATATGTATTTGTTGTTCAAAATTTTTATCTTTACCTTTTTCTTCTTCCTCCTCTTCTTAAAGAATACCTTTCAGCATTTCGTATAATACTTTTTTGGCAGTGATGAACTCCTTTAGTTTTTTCTTATCTGTGAAGTTCTTTATCTGACCTTCAATTCTGAATGATAGCTTTGCTGGGTAGAGTAATCTTGGTTGTAGATTCTTGCTAGTCATCACTTTGAATATTTCTAGCCATTCCCATCAGGCCTGCATAGTTTCTGTTGAGAAATCAGCTGACAATCATATGGGTTCTCCCTTGTAGGTAGGTAACTGTTTTTCTTTTGCTGCTTTTAATATTCTCTTTGTCTTTTGCTCTTGGTATTTTAATTATGATGTGTCTTGGTGTGGTCCTCTTTGGATTCCTTTTGTTTGGGGTTCTGTGCGCTTCCTGGACTTGTAAGTCTATTTCTTTCACCAGGTGGGGGAAGTTTTCAGTCATTATTTATTCAAATAGGTTTTCAGTATCTTGCTCTCTCTCTTCTTCTGACGCCCTAGTAATTGGGATGTTGGTATGCTTGAAGTTGTCCCAGAGGCTCCTTACACTATCTTCAAATTTCTGGACTCTTTTTCCTTTTTGCTTTTCTGGTTGAGTGTTTTTTGCTTCTTTGTATTTCAAATCTTTGATTTGATTCTTGTGATCCTCTAGTCTGCTGTTGGATCTCTGTAAATTATTTTTATTTTAGTCACTGAATTTTTTGCTTAATTTCTAGTTGGTCCTTTTTCATATCCTCAAGAGTCTCGCTAAATTTATCAGCCTTTTCTAGAAAATTCTTGAAAAACCTTATAACATGGTTTTGAACTCTGTATCCTGTCATTTGCTTTCCTCCATTTCTTTCATTTGTGATCACTTTCTTTGTCTCTGCATTTTGGCTGCTTCCCTGAGTTCATAGAGTGGCTTTGTGTGGTAGGTATCCTGTAGAGCCCAATGGTTCAGCCTCCCCAGTTATTTGAGGTGGGCACTCTTGGTCCATCCCTTTGTGGGCTGTGCACAGTCTTGTTGTAGTTTAAGCCTTATTGTTGTTGGTATCACTGGGAGGAATTGACCTCCAGACCAATTGGCTGTGTCTACAATGGGAGAACTTTTGTGCTGGAGACACTTTTATGAGGCAAGACTTGCTTCAGTGGGACTTTGGTGCTCACTGAGTCTGCCCCCTGAGTGTGTCCCTTATGGATCTAAGGAGTTGTAATATGGATGGTCCTGCTCTGACCCCTGGTTACACTGGCTCTTGGATCTCCAAGGAGGTACTAATTTAGACTGCATGAAGCCACCCAGCAGGAGCTTCAGAGAGATCTGCAGATTCCTCTTCTTTGTTTGGGTTTTGGAGGTGCCAGATGAGGCCCAGCTGTGAAGCAGTGCAAGCTGCTCTGAGGCCTACGGCCCTCTTTTAGATGTCCTGGGTCTCTCTGCCTCAGCTGCCATTTATTAGGTAAATTTAGATTTCAGAGGTGCAGGCCATTCATATGCAAAAGCCTCTGCACACAGCTGGGGTGGGACAGAGTCTCAGGGTGGAGCAAATAGCAATGGTTTCCTGTCCACCCTGCCCTAAGAGAACTGGATCTCAGTGTCCTGTGGTAATCCCTGTGAGCACCTCTGAGAGAAAGCTGTCCTCGAGTTCTGCCAGCTGCCAGATAGTTCATTTTCTCCCCATGTGAATCTGGGTCCCCAGAGTTTCGCCTGGAACTGGAGTTTAGAGCATTTGGGAACTTGTGTCTCCCTTCTGCCAGCCACGTACTCAGTTGCCATCCATCTCCCCATGTGCACGCCTCATACCTCTGCCTTCCACACCTCCTCTGAGACTCAGTGTGCTTTTCTCTTTCCTTCTAGTTGTAGAATTTCCACTCAGCCAGACTTCCTATGTTCTGGATGATGTCTGTTTTGTCTTTTAATTGTGGTTTTGAAGTTGTTATGTGAGGCAGCAAGTTCAGGTGTTTACCTATGCCACCATCTTGGTTTCTCTCCTAGAATCCTTTTTGTGCTTGAGGATACCCTTAGACCATGTTCTCAAAGTATAGTTTTGTTTTTGCTATTCTGTTTAAATATATTGTTAATATATGTAGTTTATATTTATACATATTAATTTTATATGTATGAAATATATATATATAATTTGTCTATATTATTTATATCATATATATTTATATATAATAATTTATATATGTTCATTTTATATATATAAAAAAGCCTAAGCAACCATTATGACGAATGACCAGAACCACTGGAATGACTGGTCAACCAGTTGCTACGATGTGCACTGATTACCAGACGCTTAACACAGGAGCTGCTTCTGGTGGTCAGTGCGCTCCCGTAGCCAACCTCCTGTGGCCAGCCAATCCCCACTCATTCCATCCCCTGTCCACAGGTCCCGCCCGGCAACCGTCAGGCCCTGTCTGGCAGCCAGCAGGCCTTGGTTGGCCTGGCCCCGATTGGGACTAGGCCAGACGGTCCCAATAGACCCTATTCATCAGCCAGGCCTAGGAACCCCACCCGTGCATGGATTTATTTCGTGCATTGAGCCTCTAGTATCTATATATGATGATGCCCATGCACTATTACTATTTTTCTCACTAACAAAGCACCCAGTAATTTAACTTCCATTTTTACCCTTGTTTGTGTACTTAAACTTATTTCAAATCCACAGCCTTACACTCCAGACACTGAGCTTTTAGTGTCTGAAGAAGTTAAGATCAATTGTAGATAACTTTCTTTTGTACCATTCTGGTGAGGTTATATGTTACTCCTTAGAAAATTAAAACAAGACAAAAATATTTTTCTGAATGAGTAAAGCCCCCAGTAAATAAGACATGTAGCTGCAGGGGAATTGCACTGGTTTTAAGAGTTTGTTTGTTTTTTGTGTGCATGTGTTGTTGTTGTTGTGTGTTTTTTTTTCTGTCCTTTATATTCAAAGGTGCTATTATTGCAGTTTTGTGCCAGTGGCAACCAATGTTCATTTCTAGGGCTGCAGTCCATTACAATGGACTCTGTCTCTGTCTGCCCCTTTAGATGTACGGTTCTGTTCCATGTCTGACTTCTCTCTGTATAGCTCTAAGCTTCTTGAGTACTCAACAGGCAGGAAGTACTCAATTCCGGTGAGAGGGTGAAAACTTTAGGCCAGGCCCCTGGGTCCATATATGGTGTCTGAGACATGTAAGTGAACAAAAGGAAGTGTCAGCAGAGATAGTGGCAAGCATACAACATGGGTCTTCCAAAAGAAAAGATTGATGGAGGCAGAAACACCACCGGAAGAGTAAAATTATTGTAGGAGAGTGGATCTGCACTGAGAGGACTTCAGGGGACCATCATATTATTCAAGCAGGCTCCAAATAACCTGTTGCATTAATGGCCTTTGACAAGGGAAAGTTCAGGAAGACTTGACTAGCCCTGTCCCTGGGTTGAAAATCTCAGGTGTGAAGTACCAGGTTGGACTCTGTGGGCCCTGCGAGCTTTTTCCTGTGCATCTCCTAGGAGCTTTCTGTATTTTCTGAAGTATAAGCACATTTCCTGGGAAGATTGCCTTCCAGTGTGGTTTCCATTGAATTTGATATAACCAGGAAAATCACAAAGTTTTATATGGGGGTTTTTTTCTGAGCTAGAAACTTAAATACTTCCCAGAGCTATCCAAGGGAATTCTGACCACAGGATCCCATTACACTCATACAAATAAATGCTTTGCCCCCAATCAGATTGGTTTATCTGGGCTAATTCTGTTTAAATTGCTTATGTGTTACTTAAAGTGCTTATGTGATTTGTATTGTCTTTTCTAGCCCTCTTATCACTTTTTGCTCTTGATATGATTTAGGCACCCAGTTTTAGTTCAGCTCTGACTCGTTTCCAGTTCTGTGATGTAGTTTTTAGCAAATATGCTTTGGTAATAAGACTATAGGCATCTGGGACTTAGCTTCTGGTGAGCCTGATTTCTTTAAAGAACTTGCCTATAATTGTGACCATGAACTAAGTAACAGGTCCAAATAGCAGGAGGATCTACCTTTAAGATGTAAAGCCCTTTATCAGTAGGACATGTTTGGTAATATTCAGCCCCATAAAGCAGGGGCTAGGTATAGGCCCTTATCATACTCCAGAAATATCTATGGCAGGGTGTGGGGGAGGGGTTCTTTTAACATAAAGATGCTTGGGTCCCATGCCCAATGATTCTGATTTAGTAAATTAGAGGAATCAGGTTCCTGTGTTTTTTTAAACTCTCTCATAAGGGTCTGATGCCCAGCCAGGGGTGAGAACCACCATGTGCATATGTGGCCCCAGTTTGTAGCATGGAATCCACAGCCAGTGTGATTGGGTTCGAATCCTGGCTAATCACTTTCTGTCTGTACACACTTAGGCAACAAGTTACTTGACTGTTCCAAGTCTCGGTGTTCCTATTTGTAAAATGGATATAATAAGAATATTCCACAGAGTCATTGTCATAGTTAAATGAAGTGATCCAGTAAAATTCTTCGCAGTCTTGGTTTATGGTAATTGACCAGAAAATAAATACTATTTCTTCTTATTTGACTATTTCTATACATCAGGGGCCAGATCCAGCCTACTGAATGTTTTTATATGGTCTGTGAGCCAAGAATGAAATGACAGGGAAGCGAGAGGGAGAAGGTAGGGTGGATCAACAGATAAATAATATTTGTGATACCTAAAAATATATACAAAATTCTCCTTTCAGAGTCTGTAAAGTTTTTATTGATTTTTAGAGAAAAAGAGGAAGAGGGAGAGAGAAAGAGAGAGATACATTGATTTGTTGTTCCACTTATTTATGTAACCATTGATTGATTCCTGTTTATGCCCTGACCAGGCATTGAATCTACAACCTCGACATATTAGAACAATGCTCTAACCAACTGAGCTACCTGGCCTAGGAGACTATGTCAGGTTCTATTGGAACACAGCCATGCACATTTGCTTACATATCTTCTGTGTTGCTCTCACACCACAATGAAACAGTTGAGTAGTTGTAACAGAAACTGCCCTGTAAAATCTAAAATATTTATAATTTAGTCCCTTTACAGAAAGTTTATCTAGCTCTGCACTACATCCTTACAGAGCTCAGAGCCCAGCAGGTTAATCATACCCTTTCTCAAATGGCCTGAAGAATGAGGAAGCCTTTCCGCCTTGACATTCTTAGAAGTTTTTCTGATGCCCAGTGTTATTTTCCAGGATATGTCAAAGGAAGCACAAACCCAATAGCTGTTTTAATCCCGATGCTACAAATGCACATCTTTAGTCACATGTGGCATTACTGGGACTAGAGTTAATAAATTACTCCACCTTTTTGTATTGTTTATCTGTAGCATTTGCTTCACAGAAGGAAGGCCCGGGTCAGCATCCGTCAGCTTGCAGGAGCACAGTCACCACCAGCACACAGCAGTTCTCAGCTAAACGCCTCAAGGGCATTTAATAACATTTGCAGCTTAGTGAACTGGAATGGTTTTCCAGAGAACTCGGTCGATTTGAATGTTTTTCCCGATACTCTATGAAACACCGGAGGCGTATAGCACTGAATCCCAAGGACATGAGGGTAACAAAATTCAGGGACATGCCTGGATTCTAGCACCCCATTTTGTACTCTCATACCCTGAACCAGGTTCATTTGATCTACCTTGGTTCCAGTTTCCAGGATTTGTTGTGAATTTGTAGGCATAAAAATAAAAAGTCCAAATATAGAAGGCCAAGTTCCTGCCCAGCTATGCGGAGTGAGGAGTTCGCTCCTCACTCCAATCCCCCATGAGATGTTGAAGGCTGGGATGTGGCTCCAACCCCCACACCTGAGTGCCCTTGTCCTTTGAAGGGTCTTAGACTGATTTTCCAGATCGCAATCCAGCTTGTCGAGGTGTTTTGTTTGGGGGGGAGGGTGAATTAGTTGCCAGCATTCAAAAATCAAATTTCCTGTAAAACATGGACGCCCAGCCTCTCCCTCAGCAGCGGAGGATCTGGCAGCACCTCCGCCCCACATGCCTGATGCCAGCAGTTGGCAAGCCCCAACCAGCAGCTGGAGCAGCTGCTCTCTCCCAGAGCCAGGGCCTGCTTGCTGTCTCCCGTGGCTTCCCTCCATTATCTCCCACCTCAGCCTCCTGCAGTTCAGTGGGCCTCACCCTTTCTCGATGGGGCTCAGATAGCTCTTCAGTAGAGTCTGCTCTTCCCTGGTTCCTTCATTATGGTCACTTTCAGTTGTCTACCTGAAATGGTAAATTATGCTCACAGAGCCCAAGGCATTCCTTTTTAGACCTAGACTATGATTTGGGAAATCTTCCTGTTTTGTTTTATTTGTTTCTAGGGTTGAAACAACTACCCAAATTATTGTAGAATAATTTTTCTGTATACTTTTTACAGCAGAGCAAATAAAAACAACCAAGACAATAAGATGTGTTGACATGCAGAAGATCTTGCTTTACTCAACACTCAGCTTTACTATCCATATTAAAGCTGAGCTACTTGCATACCCTTTCTCCTAAGCATTGTACTTGGCACCTTAAATATATCTTTTTTCTGTTCTTTAAAGTAATTTAGCAAGGTAGTTTATATTTTTACAATTGTACAGATAAACTGAGCCAGAAGCAGTAAAGTAACTTGCTCCAATTCACACAGCTAGTGACTTCAACTAGTGGCTGATTTTATAATGGTGCAAAAATTATATGTATTCAGTAGAAACCATACACTAACTTATTTATCTCTTATTTATCTTATTTATCTTAAATTTATTTTTGTTTAATTACAGTTTATGTTCAGCACTATTTTTATTAGTTTCAGGTATATAGCATACAAGCTAGACAATCATATACTTTACCAAGTGTTTCCCTCAATATTTCCAGTATCTACCTGGCACCATACATTGGCATTATAATATTATTTTTATTATATCCCTTATGCTGTACCTATAGATTTTTTTTCAACTTACAGTGGCCTTATTGGAATGAGCATTGTGGACAAGTTCGATTTCAAATCCAGGTCTCCTGGTTTTTAGTCTAGCATCTCTCTGTTATCTCTGTGACCTTGGGTTAAATCCTAGGTACGAAGGAACTATTTTTCTCCAGTTGTAAAATTATATAATTTTCTAAAGTAAACACACGAGAAACCCTCTATTTTCCTCTGTAAGTAATAAGAATTTCAATTCAATGATTCCAAGTAGTACCTAATAATCAGACATCAAGGAGAATGGTTTGCACCATTTCCCATGTCTTTCTGGAGTTCAAGGACAAGTTGCAAAGTATTCCACAGACAGCCATTGGGAATGCAGCGTCATGATATATTCATTATATGGCTTTACTGGATGAAACAGAATCAGATTACAAAGATCTCATTTGCAAAAATTCTAAGAACCTTGCATGCCCTATTGAATAAGATTTTATTTTAGCTTTAATCAGAATTCAATTTAAATAATTTAGAGTGTTTTTAGGCAGATTGGCTCTCTGAAATCTAATGTCTTTTTTCCTTAAGCTATTAGATTGTATTGACTTAAAGGTTGAGTACGTGTGAAAGACCATATCCTTTGTTGCATAAAAATGCTCAGCTCTAATTTCATATGGGATAAATTTATTGAGTTCAGAGTTTAATATTAAATATTAAAATGGAAAGCTGGTTCTCTTTAGTAAGTTATCATGTAAATCCAAACCTACGGAAGAGTTCCATAAGTTTTAGGGGTCAGTTCCTTTCACCTTGTGTTCGACATTCCTTGGGCATTAGGATCAGGTCTAATGATTTATACTTTTCCTTGGTTTGAGCAATAATTGTCTTTATTAATGTTTTTGATATCTGTATTATGTTGATTTTCTGATTAATTCCATGACTTCATTGGAGTTTACTGTACACTTAATTGATCTGTCGTGAGTCCTATGCAGAAGGCACTGCGTGTGCTGTTGGGGCATTGTTGAGGCAGCTGTAGCCTAGGGAGGGACGGCCCTGGCTGACAGAAACCACCAATGTCTTTCCCTCTTCCTTCTCAGCTTGTAGAAATTGCATTTCTCCTTTAAGGCCCAGGTGAAAGATGACCTTTCCTCAAGCCTCCCTGATCACTTGCTGTCTCCCCTCTTTCCCCCATTAATTTTCTCCTCATAACATTTTTCAACTTTAAAGAAATGTAATTGACAAAAATTCTAGTATATTTAAAATATACCACATGATGATTTGATATATGTATACATTGTGAAAGGATCCGCACCATCAAATTAACACATGCATCGCCCCTTTTTATTTTTGTTTTTCTTTAGTTCTGCTCTCTTAGCATTGTACAATGCTATAGAAGTTTGGTTTCTACTGAATATACATCACTTTTGTACAATGCTATAGCCACCATTAGATCCTCGGGTCTTATTCATATTGAACTGCAAGTTTGTACCCTTGCCCCAGCTTCGCCCTTGTTCCCTCACCATCCAGCCCCTAAAAACCACCACCATCTTTCTCTCTGTTTCTGTGATTCAACTTTTTTTGATGGTGTCATTTCATATATACGTGATACCATGTAGTATTTGTCTTTCCCTGTCTGGCTTATTTTACTTAGCATAATGCCCTCTGGGTTCATCCAAACTATCACAAATGGCAGGAATTGTGAGGCTGAATAATATTGTGTGTCAAGATAGCTGATATAGACACACATGTAACACATTTGCTTATCCATTCATCTGTTGACAGATACTTAGGGTGTTGCCACACATTGGCTTGTAAATATTGCTGCAATGAACATGGGAGTACAGATATCTCTTGGAGATAATGATATCATTTCCTTTGGCTATATGCCTAGAAGCAGGAAATCTGGATCATTTAGTAGTATTATTTTTAATTTCTTGAGGAACCACTATACTGTTTTCCATAGTAGCTATAGCAGTTTATAAGGGTTCCCTTTTCTTCACATTCTGGTCAACATTTATCTCTTACCTTTTTTAAAATAGCCATCGTAGCATTTTATACCTTAAAATGCACTTAGCACTTTTTATCACCATTGTGTAAAGTTTTGTGAACTCCTATGAGCAAATACTTTTCTTACACCCCATTGTAAGCTCAGTCAACACATACCGTCATGCAGCAGTTTTTACAAAGGGATAGAGTCTGAAATTAGGCAGTTAGAAAATATGTTTGTTTTTTATCAAAAATCATTTTGTATCACAGGATTAAACTATGATTCAATGAGAATTGATTCTCTTATTGCACACAACTAAAAATAGTCAAAATGTATTTTGTGTTTAAATGTTTATTTTATTCAAATGAACTCATTCATTGTTAGGTCTTTTCTTTTTTTAATATATTTTATTGATTTTTCACAGAGAGGAAGGGAGTGGGATAGAAAGTCAGAAACATCGATGAGAGAGAGACATCGATCAGCCACCTCCTGCACGCCCCCTACTGGAGATGTGCCCGCAAGCAAGGTACATGCCCCCAACCGGAATCGAACCTGGGACCTTTCAGTCCACAGGCCGATGCTCTATCCACTGAGCCAAACCAGTCTTGGCATTGTTAGGTCTTTTCTTGCCCCACCCCTCAACCCCCTGCATATATTTGCATTACTCTATAGTGATAGGATGACTGATGACTCTCTGGAGGGAAGGTTTTAAACATTAACTCCTACTACTGTGCCAGCCTGGGCCCTGAGAGCCATAGGAGGAAGTGGCAGCTCATGGCACAGGCTGGTACATCCTCTGAGACCAAGGCATCCTTGCCCCAAGCCCTAGGCTGTTACTAACTGGGGCACTGTAGTTCTTACTCCTGAGAGGAAGGGTGTAAAGTGCCCTACCGGCAGATGTTTAACACTTGCCGTGTCCTAGGCACCATGGGGCTCTGTGGATGCATAAGACCTGCTCCCTGCCTTGCAGGTGTTCTGACATAGATAGGAAGAAATAACACCCAGACACCCTGCCATACAAAGAGAAGGAAGCGATAATTGCTGGTAAGAATTTGTCAGGGCAGTAGAGTGGGAGTAATTTTAATAGCATATGGTATTCTTGCACATCTTAATTGAGATAATAGTGCTGTGGGGCCCAGCTCGTAACAGTTCTCAGCCAATGTAGGTTGGATGTTTCAGAGGGTGTTTCAGACACAGGAGATCTATCCTTCAAGGTCAGTGAAAGTTTCAGGGAAGTTGATACTTAGGGTCTTAGAGAGGGGCCACAGACACATAGAGAGGGTGTGAAAGTACAGTACTCTGACTTTAGTCTCTAGAAGGGAGAAAGCATAGGCTGATGATAATGGCCAAGCCTTCATAATATAAACAATTTCATTAATTGATGGTTGTTGTTATGAATAACAAAACGAAGTCCCCAAGAAGATTGAATCCGTTCAGTTATCTGTGCACTGCTACGATCTGGTGAATGCCATCCACCTCCTTTTGACAGATGGAATTCAGAGCTGGGAAAAACTAAGCTATTTTTGGCCTACAAGCTGCAGTTTGTTTATCATCCTCCTGCTTCCTACAGGCACATTATCTCATGTAACTTGATCTAAGGTGTTAACCACAGAGTACCTCTTTAATATTCTCCCAGTGAAGCCACAGCTTATCAAGTATAATAATCTCAGGGTTTGGGGGCTTGAAATGTTGCTTCTAGATTTTGCCCACCACATTTAGTCAATTTAATAATTGCAGAATAAAGATAAATACACAAATGACCTCCTTAAAAACTTGTAGGCCTGCAGTGAGCAGGGAAAAAGGGGAGTGAAACTTTCAATTTTGCTTTTTTTTTTTTCATTCTTGAAACACCTAATGAACAATTGTAGATTTGTTTTGAGAACATGACTTTGATAGTGATGTGATTGCTTGCTAATTTCAACACTGTTGCAGTTATTTAAAATATGTGTATAAATGCATATCTATACACATATGTACACAATCTTTCTTAAGTTTTTAATCTCCTAAGGTACTTTGCTTAGAAGTATTTTTAAAAAAGTAATTTGCCTTATCTTTGATTACTTTTCTCATCAAAGGCCATAGTGACTGCTTTTTAATTCTCTTAACTGATTTTCAATTCCAAGACTCTTTGTTGGTAAGGACAGTGATTACAGCTCTTAGTATAGCTTTGCCAGTTGCACCATATACTTACACAGGAGACAGGGTAAGTCTACATTGCCTTATTTACTGCCTAGTCTTTCTAGTGGTGACTTTTATGTCTTTTTCTTCACTGTTCCTTTCAAGACCATACAAACAAAGAGATAGAGAGATAGACACAATAGAGATCATCCAACCCCATCTCTGTATTTTATAGTTAAGAAAAGGGATTTGAAAAGGCTGTTACTTCACCAGGATGACCAACAAGTTAGTGATTTACGGAGGAACCTATGTATGAAAAAGCTCAACATATGAAAGTAATAATTTATCAGTACTTGTGGATAGAAAAGGCTTAAAATCCACATTGTGATTGCTTTGCCCTGTTATATCTCAGGGTTCCTTCACTTTCATGGTATAGTACTGTACTTATGACATATCTTAGGACAAATTGAAATAAGGTCAAGAGTCAAAGAGGCATAGTAATCCCCAACCTCAATCCAGGCAAATGATTGGCATGAGGCCTCAGAGACCATGTAACAGATGGACCAGGGCATAAAAATGAGAATCTAGGTAAACAGTTGGCATGTTGGAGCTATGCCCACAGTTTGTGGAGCTTAAACCGAAGATTATGGGGATAAAGGATGGGGACCAGTATAAGGACACACCAGCAATGTCAGACAGGTGCCTGGGAAAGCAACCGAGATGGGGGACAAAAACAAGGCCAGCCCTGTCTCTGGCTGCAGTTCTTTTTCCCCTTTAGGAGTTTGTATAGAAACACTGATAAATGAGGAAGCAGAGTATCTGCTTTAATGCTGGGGGCTTGGGTTCATACCCCACTGGAGAGGATATTAAAATTTCAGAGTTAGCAAGGCCTCATACTAAGGCAGACTTCCATCTGCCTACCTTCATTTCCTGTTAGCATAAAGGGACCATCCTCTTGAAGTTGAGCCTCCAGACTCTCCTCCATGAAGAGGAGGGTGCAGAACAGAGGACCTGGCTTTGCTGACTTTGTGATCTCGGGCCCTGTAGGGAAACTCTTGCCCAAGAGGATAACATTGTGTAGCTTTGAGCAAAATCAGGAGGCATTATGGATTGTGGAGTAGGAATAGGGAAGGGCTGGAACATTCTAGGAATTTCTAGCCTTAAGATGAGACCTGAACGTGGGAGACCTGGAGGAGCAGGGAAGGGCCCAGACAGATGAGGGCTAGGAGCAACCACCAGAGGCCTGCTTAGATTCTCTGAATGAGCTAAAAGTCAGCTGGCATGTTCCAGTTACATAAGACACTGGAAAGAATGTGTGTGTGTGTGTCTCCTTTACAAACGACTGCAATGATAGGCAATCCATTGTAAATCTAAATATTTTCTTAGTCATCAAATAAAGCAGTTTTTGTATGTTTCTCATGACCAGCTCTTGGTTTTGAGAGAGACAAAAAAGCTTAGTCTAGTTACAAATAAACTTAATGTTATTGTTTATTTCTATATGCATCATAGCTCTTTTGTGTAAGAGAAATAGTGACAGAAATTGGAGAAGGAAAATATGTCTTTGGAAATTAATGAATGCAATGATGGGACCAACTGGAAAGGCCTGGGATAGGAAACCAGCCCTGGTCCCCAAGGTGGATCAAGAACTGGAACCATGGACACAGGTGCCCGCACAAGGTACAATCCAGATGGCAGAGTGAGAAGCCCATGTAATCCAGGCAGGACATCATGAGAGTGTTTGGTGCAAGAGGAGACACGTGGGCTCTCATGAAAGGCAGGTGTCAGAGCCCCAGTCTTGGGAGCCAATTGGGGATACTATGCAAGCTACAGTACAGGCAAGGGGACATGGGAATGAGGCATAAGCCCCATTAAGAGAAAGCAAACCTGAAATATAAGCACAATTAGCTGAAAAGTGAGTTACATAGGGATCCAGGATTTGGAACAGGGACAAGATCATTCCTGTTCAAAGTCAAGATTGGGCTGGGCAGGGCCAAACACTGCCCTAAGGGAGAGGCGCCATCACGGTCCCCATTTACAGAGGGGGGCACTAAAGCTTCATGAGGCTGGCTAAGCCGGCTGGTGAGTGAGGGGGCGGTGAGACCAGGTGGGCTGCTCCAGGCACAGAGCTCTGTTTCTGGGGAGGAGCAGAAGGTTGGCGGAGCTGTTGTGTCCCAGGCACTGTGCTAGGCTTTTTATTCTTCATAATCCCCTGTGGGACCTTGTTTTTTTTACCCTAACTTTATGGATGAGAAGGTACAAGGTTGAATGGCTTGCTCAGCTTTACATAGCTGGTAAGTGACCGCGTCTGGGTGGCACCCACATGTGTCCTGCCCAGAGCCCATTAGGACATTGTGAACTACATTGGAACTTTTCTTGTACTGATTTTCAGCTGTAAATAAGGGCTAAGCTATTTTCTAAATGGGAAATGCTTTGATTTTAAGCATTTTACTAGTAGTCAAATGGTCAAATGTACAAGGTTAAAATGTGTAATTACAAGGTCTGCTTAGAAAGCTGGAATGAGATCTTTATGTGCATGTTGGGATTGCAGGATATCTTCAGAGTGACTTGCCAAGTGAACGTGGGCTTTTGTGAGACCTGGGTTCAAATTTTTGCATCGCCGCTGGCTGTGGGAAGCACCATGGACAGCTGCTCATTCCCTTGGCCAGGCCAGGATGATAATAGTACCTCTCAAAGAGATCATCATAAACATTAAATATGATCATAATATAACTTTCCCAGCCTAGTAGCTTATAGCATAGTCTGTACTTAACACATGTCAGTCCTCTTCACTTCCATGTCATGCTGTGTTACATTCCCAGGGCTGCTCTAGACAACTTATGATCTGGTCCCTCATCCATCCCTCCCTTCTCATTCTCAGCTGACAGCTTGTCTTACTTTATACGATGATTTCCCACAGTTCCTCTCTCCTCCTCCCTCTCTCATCTGATTCCAATCTTCAATTCTAAGTTCTAGTGCACACGGACTTACATCTTGTACCACTTTTCCCTCATGAGTACAAGAATTTTGGTTCAAACATTCTAATATTGTGAGTCATTTCTATTGGGAATAGTTGGACAAAAGGGACTGGCCTATTTAGAATGTTAAAATGAAAATATTTACTCTGCTTTGGCAAGCTCAGTAGGTAACTCCAAGGCTGCCATTTTTATCTCAGGTATACCCATTATCTGCTTCTTTGAGGCACTGATGGGGCCCAAGAGGCAGAAGTCAACAACTTTGTTATAAAATCGAAAAGGTGTGAAATATGACCAAGGAGGACCAGGAAGAAATGAATGGTTTTAGCCATTGTCACTTGGATAATGAGTGGATGATGAAGCAATTAAGATATGGAAAAAACACATTTGAGGCTAGGGAGTAGCAGAAAGGAGGTTGATTGATGGGAAATTGCCCCTCTTAACCACCTGCTTCTGAAAGAGTCATCTGAGTTCTGAGCATGATTCCAAGATACTGTCCACTGAGCTGCCAGAGTGAACGTCATGGAACACCAATCAGCCCTGGACTGGCTTCCCCTTAGCCTAACACTCATGTCCAGACTAGGGAGCATGGCATAGCAGGTCCTCACAGTCTTACTTGTGCTGCCTCCACACACACTCCCTGTGCTCCAGGTGCATGCACTGAGCATCTCTGGATAGATGATAGCCTTTGACAACATTTCTTCTGTAGTTTGTTCTTTCTCTAGTAAGAAAACTCTTCTGAGTCCCTTTCCATCAACAACCACTCCTCAAGAAGCTGGCCGAATGTTGTTTCTTCTAGGAAGATTTTTCTGACTGCTGAGGCAATCTGGTCCTCTCCCATGTGCCTGCTGCAGGCTGTTCCTTATGCTGTTCTTGCCCCAGGGTTCGAGCTGCATAGACCCCTGTCTCCCATACTAGACCACACAGGGCCATGAAGGATAGGAATCGGTCTCATTCATATCTCAGTTCTTGTGCTGATCACAGTAACTGGCATGTAATAGCCACTTAATCATTATTTGTTGAATTAATTAATAAAAGAACAGACAGATTGCATTGATAGGGCCAAACTTAACAAACAGAATATATTTACTATAGTTAAAGAAAAACAAGTATCCCAGATACAGGGACACTGACAACAGTGGTTGCCTTTGGGGAGAAGAACTGGGTGGTTAGAGGATCAGGGAGGGAGAGAGAATCTTTTTTAATAGTACCCAAACTAGTCTAATTTCGTGTGTGTGTGTGTGTGTGTGTAAAAGTCCTCATCCTACATAATAAAAGAGTAATATGCAAATTGACCCTAAGGGCAGAATGACCAAATGATGGCTGGACCAGTCACTATGAGGCACACTGACTCCCTCTTGGTTCCTTTCCCTCGCCAGTAGGCTCCAATCACCCCATGGCAAATGGGAATAGGGGGTGGGTAGCGATGGGGGGAAGGGGAGGGCATGAGACTGGCTGTGGGCAGCTAGGAAAGATGGCCTTGATTGCAGGCCAGGCCTAAGGACTGTACCTGCTCACTAATTTCGTGTGCTGGGCCTCTAGTATCAAATGGCTTCACAGTATTTTTCTAGCAGATTGTTGCTGTACATGTATGATGTAGTTGCCCTCTGGCAATGGTGCAGCTCTTATCTAGGCTGAGAGCTGCTGGGTGCTTAGACACCAGGTTATGCCTGAGGTGGCAAATAAGGCCCACTGAGACCTTCAAATCGTAATAAACAGTGTGAGGCCAGTTTGCTGAACAAGAGTCCCTGTGTCTGTCTATGCCTCATTTCCTCTTTTGAGATCTTGGTGGATTTTCTGGTTGGGCAAAAATGAATGAAATATGA
Source organism: Lasiurus cinereus (assembly GCA_011751065.1). NCBI lineage: Eukaryota > Metazoa > Chordata > Mammalia > Chiroptera > Vespertilionidae > Lasiurus > Lasiurus cinereus. The sequence goes on along the minus strand of JAAGEH010000293.1, from coordinate 27,781,418 downwards.
TCATGAAGGACCCAACACAGAGACATTTTCAATTCTGCAGGGCTGTGCACATGTCTGCTTCTAGGTCTGGGGTTTAGAAATAAGTACATTTTGGATTGGGCAGAAAGTGGTGTCTTAGAGGGTATATGAGTCTGCCATCCATGCATATTTCAGCTGAGGCTTAGCTTGTAGGTTTGCCTCATTTCATTCAGTTTCCTCTTCCATGTGTCACAGTGGTTAGTGGTATTTCAGTGTCGAAGTTACTCAGTAGTCTAAATGTTTTACTGCAAAGATTCTTAAGAATACTTTTTAAATGTGTGGTGAAGCCATAGAAAGAGTATGTGCTATAATGAAACCACTCCACATAAGAATCCCCACCATTCTGGCCACATAATGGAACCTGCATGTGTCTTTTTTGACAAAACGGGGATAATATGACCTATCTTATGTGGTCCACCTCCATAGACTTTTTAAATTAAAGATTAAATTCTGTGATTGGTAAAACACTTGTCACATAACAGGAATTCAACAAATGTTACTTCCCTACCCACTGCCCTGAATAACTTATTAGTTTATCTAGATAACAGATGTTTTTGCATAGTGAAGTGCAACTCTGTTAAATTCCTACTATTGAATGTGTGTGGGACGCAAGTCACTCCTCCTGAAAAAATGTTCCTTGTTCCTTGCTGATAACTTGCTTGTCTTTTCTTATTCACATCCTAATCAATGTTTCTCAAGGTTAAAAGCTTACAGCCAGCACTTGGCTTTTGTCATATAATATTTTCTTTTATTATCTTTCACTAAAATATGCAGAGCACTAAAGCTTAAGTCATGATAATTAGAAGTTACATATTTTCTCAAATAAAAGACGAACACCTTTCCCAGTGAGAAGAATGTTTATCTGGGAACTTCCGTGCTTACCCACATGGGAAGAACTCATGAAATGCCACACGGGAAAAATTAAAATCTTAGAATCCTGAAAACGGAACTACAAAAGATCTGTGTTTCAAGGTGGCAAAGGCAACCTTTACTTACTTCTCTAGTGAGTCCCCCCCCCCCCGCCCCGAACCTGGCACTTGAAAGCATGTTAATCCAGGCTCACTCATAAACCCCAGCAGCAGGGGAGCCCTGTTCATATGGGTTTATTATGGGCGGACTGGACTGGTTCAAACTGAGCAAAGAAAGTTAATTATTTTAGTTTGCTCTGACAATGAATAACCAGTTCTTGTTGGACACCCTCTTACTCACCCTGCAACATTATAAGATGGGGAGGGAGGAGGGAAAATCACCCATCAGAATCTGCAGTGCAGGAATTTGCTGGGACTGCCCTAATCTGTTTCCCAGGTTGTTCAAACTGGTTCAAGAGCAGTTAAACAAGGTTATGTAAGTGACATGTGATGTAGCCCAAAATAGTGACTGCAAACACAGGCTGCTGTTGCTGGGCAGTTGTCAACTGCTTGAAGAAAAAAAAAAATCCTCTACCAGGACAACAAATGGATCTTTAAAAAGGAGAAATTTGAACAAATTAATTTGGAGAGCAATTTGGTGACATTGCCTTTCTGAAAATGAGTGCATTTTTTGAAGAAGGGAAACTTAGATTGTGCAGTAAGTCTGGTTATTCCTGAGTGTCCATCAGGGGAAGTTAAGTGAAGAGGACTCTTCAAAAGTTTGGTTTCCTGCTAAAGTGCAGAATCCCCATGTTTTCATGAAAAGTAACAACAAAACCATCAGGCTTGCTAATGGCTTTGGGCATATAACACATGATTGAGCACTATATCATACACCTTCAACTATTTTATAAGTTATAGTCTCTTTTAGTTAAATTCTCTTAAAGATCCATGCTCAGCTAGTACGGTGACAGTGGGTGGACACGATCCATAATAGCCACCAATAATAGGGGATTGTAATTTATGTTAGAACTGGACGGCATCTTAGAGCTCACACAGAGTGTCCCCTCGTTCTACATGCAGGACTATCCATACTGCTAATGATGGAAAACAGAAATGAATATCAATTCACAAGGAGTACAGTTAGTGGTTTGTTTTCTGTTTTTATCCTAGAGGCTATTTTTTGTTTGTCCCTGGATGTGAGTATCCTTGCTTATGTTTGGGGAAACGTACAAGCTGAGTAATTAAAGAACAGAAAGGCCACTATGTTACATCTGATTCAGGAGAATGGCTCCGTCTCACCAGGCTTGTTCCTTCCTATGCATTTCAATCAAGGAAGGTCAGTTCAAATGAACTTACCAAGAATCTAGCACAAATTCTTGCCCTATATTCTAAGGTGCTCTTTATCCCATGGGAGGGAGGAACCTCAACATGAAAAACAGGAAGCAGTGTCAGAGTTCAAACATGGGATAAAGACAAAAAGTGCTAGAAGGATATTCATGCATCTTTAGGGCCTAAAGAAGACAATTAAAATAAAAATTGGGGTTTAAATGGGAAAAAGGTGAAAAATAAAATTACATGTCACATAACATGGTAAGCATGAAAATAAGGTTTTAAAGGAAAATAAGATTCTGAAATTACTTGACAGCTTGTGTTTTTAAAAGGAAAACAACAACAGAATAGAGTTTGAAATAAGTTTTAACTATTACAGCTCTGTTCCCACAGTGACCACCTCCTCTGGGTTCCCTGCCTTCCCATAGCTGCAGACCTGGGTATCAGGAACTATGGAGAGACATTCCAGGAGGGGAGGAGGGGACCACAGGTTCCTTGTTTCTGAATCCAGTCTTGCGAACTCGCTTGGTATTTGTCCCCATTGTAGAGTGGCAGGGACTCTGGTGTTGTGGGCTCTCTCTTCATCTCTAAGGCACCTGTGAAATATCGCCACACCTCCCCACCAGGTTCTGAACATACTGATAAATAAAATATAGCAGTGGCTGATGGACAATAAAATATCAACTTTTGGATTGGTAACTACGTTAAAGGACATGGCTGAGTGGTAAGAGCAAAATAGGTGGGGGTCTGCTACCTAAGCTCTAGAATTAGATACAGGTAGAAGCTCCTCAAGACCGGAGGCTGCCTCTGCCCCCAAGGGAGTCCTCCTCTGCCATGAAGCAGGGACCAAGGAGACAATTGGGTCAGATTTATTCTTCTCAGACCTACTCAGCAAGGCCCTGTGAGGAAAGGTCGTGGCGGAAGAACGGGTGATTGGGGTGGGAGAGAGCTGCCTGAAATATGGTGTACATCTGTGGAGGAAACATCAGTGGGGTACAGGACGGAAGAGGTCCCCTCTAGAAGCCCAGTCTGAGGCCCCAGGAAAGGACCTGGGATGCTGGACAGGGGCCAATGTCAATTCTTATTCTCTCCAGTTAGCCTACCATTCCCCCCTGATATATAAAGGGCTGTACTCCCTTGGTAAGTCAAAACATAGAATTCTAAAGCATTCCAATTAGTCTAGAATCACTTTACTCTCCTGCCTGGTTGATGCCTGCTCTTTTCTTTAAAGATTCTAAAAGTTGTTTGTAGGTGCTTATCATAGTTTTAGGGCTTCTAGAACCTGTTTCTTTCCATATGTAATTTTTACCTGAAAACTTCAGTATTTTACTTGATGAAAGCAGGCCACCCTCATTATCAGCCATGCTTATGACTTAGCTCCCAGGTGAGATAAAAAAGGAGAGCAGATTTTTCCAGATAGAGTTAAGGGTGCAGAACTTTGCTGTGGAGTTGAAGGATGTGTGCATATCTGTATATGTCACTGAATATAAAATTAGTGGAGCCGGAGAAAGGTGGGGATAGGACTCCTTCCTAAGGTCAAACAAACCAAGAGGTATTTGGAAGATGTGCTCAGTGCTACCTCAACCTCGGGCTTACCTTCAGCACTGCCTGGCCTCAGCGATAGGATGTCTTTGAGTATGGTGTGGGGGTTGCAAGACTGACCAATATATCTGTATATGTGAATAGAAATACAACTATGCAAAATGATTGATCTTTGGAGTTTTTCCATTCTGTGAAAAATAAGGTCTGGCTCAGTGGTTGAGCATCCACCCATGAACTTAGAGGTCACAGTTTGATTCCCAGCCAAGGCACATGCCTGGGTTGAGGGTTCAATCCCCAGTGGATTTCTCTCTCATCATTGATGTTTCTATCTCTCTCTCCCATTCCTTTCCTCTCTCTGAAATCAATAAAAATATGTTTTAAAAAAATAAGCCACAGAATTCATTATCTTTCACACCAGTAATAATAAAGATAAAATATCGGTAATAAAAGCACCAGTAAAAATAATGGTGCAACATTACTGTATCCTATGCCTCTGATCCGAGCTTTGCTAACGTTTTTTTGCACTGTCCATGTGGTTGGCTAAGAATGTGATCCAGTGACTCCCCCATTCCTTATTCTAAAAACTTACAACCTATTTTATCAGTGTAAATAACACCAATACTCAAGAATCTGTACATAAAATTGGAAACCAAAAAAAAAAATCAAAAACATATAGGGAAAATGCAAATATCCTACAATTTTCAAATTGATTATTAGCTTCTCTCATAAAAATTTAGAGGAAGTTCTAACTAGTGGGTAGCAAGCACAGTAATGGATTCTCCAAAGGGAAAAAAGTGCACCTGACCACAACATGGAGAGAAATGAAAGCTTAAAGTAAGCGGCATATGATGTGAAGATTCCAAAATATTCATTTAAAGTGAAACTTTTGGGAGAAACCAAGATGGTGGCATAGGTAAACACCTAAACTGCTGCCTCACACAACTATTTCAAAATTACAACTAAAAGACAGAACAGACAACATTCAGAACCACAGGAAAGCTGGCTGAGTGAAAATTGTACAACTAAAAGTAAAGAGTAGGACTCACGGAGTCTCAGAGGAGCTGTAAAAAGCTGAGGTACAGAGACACACTTGAGGAAAGGACTGGCGGAGGAGGGTCTGGCTGGCTTCTTCTAGTGCAGTGGTTCTCTCAACCTTTTTTAATGCTGTGACCTTTTAATACAGTTCCTCATGTTGTGGTGATCCCCAATCATAAAATTATTTTCGTTGCTACTTCATAACTGTAATTTTGCTACTGTTATGAATCATAATGTAAATATCTGTGTTTTCTGATGATCTTAGGCTCTATAGCAGCGGTTCTCAACTTGTGGGTCGTGACCCACAGGTTAAAAACTGCTAGCAAGGTCGCCTAAGACCATCAGAAAACAGATATTTACATTATGATTCATTAATAGTAGCAAAAGAGCCTAAGACCATCAGAAAACACAGATATTTACATTGTGATTCATTAACAGTAGCAAAATTACAGTTATGAAGTAGCAACGAAAATAATTTTAAGATTGGGGGTCACCACAACATGAGGAACTGTATTAAAAGGTCACAGCATTAAAAAAGGTTAAGAACCACTGCTCTAGTGGGAGGGAGACGGAAAATCCTGACTGTACTGAACCCCACTTCTGACTGCATTGAACCCCAGTTCCAAGTGAGACTCATATGGGGAGTCCTCCTGTTGTGAAAAGGAAGGAGTGCAGGGAAACTTAAGGGAGCTGCGAAAGGCAGAGGTCTGGGGGCGTGCGAAAGTGCAAAAGTACATGCCAAAGTGCGCATATAGAGCGCTGACTGCTGATTGTGCTGCTGGCTTTCTCTAGTGGGAGGAAAACAGAACCCCCCCAACATCACTGAAATCCAGGACCATCTGCACTGAACCCCAGTTTTGAGTGAGACCCTGAGTACCCAGACTCATATGGTCCCTAGAGCGCACGGAAACTCAGAGGAACCGGAAAGGCAGAGGTCTGGAGGCAAGTGTGCATGCGCAGACACAGCTAATCCTCACAACCAATTGGCTTGGAGGCCAATCCCCCCAGTGATACCAACAACAATCAAGAATTAACTACAACAAGACTGTATACCCGGTTCACAAAGGGGTGCACGAAATGTATCCACCTCAGGTAACTGGGGAGGCAGAGCTACTGGGCCACATAGGACACCTAGTACACAAAGCTACTCTACCAATACAGGGAAGCAGTGAAATATGCAGAGACAAAAGAACAGATAACAAACAAAAGATATAGAGGAAAACAAGTGACTTTATATAGAGTTCAAAACCACAGTTATAAGGTTTTTTAAGAATTTCCTAGGAAAAAAATGGATAAATTTAGCGAGGCCCAAAAGGAGATGAAAAAGGACCAACTAAAAATTAAACATACACTGACTGAAATAAAAATTATTATACAGAAACCTAATAGTAGACTAGAAGAATGCAAGAATCAAGTCAAAGATTTGAAATACAAAGAAGCAAAAAACACTCAACTGGGAAAGCAAAAAGAAATAAGAATCCAAAAATGTGAGGATAGTGTAAGGAGCCAACATCAGAATTATGGGGGTGCCAGAAGAAAAGAGAGAGCAAGATACTGAAAACCTATTTGAAGAAATAATGACTGAAAACTTCCCCCACCTAGTGAAAGAAATAGACTTAAAAAGTCCAGGAAGCACACAGAACCCCAAACAAAGAATCCAAAGAGGACCACACCAAGACATATCATAATTAAAATATCAAGACCAAAAGACAGAATATTAAAAGCAGCAAGAGAAAAACATTTAATTACTTACAAGGGAGCACCCATAGGATTGTCAGCTGATTTCTCAACAGAAACTATGCAGGCCAGATGGGAGTGGCAAGAAATATTCAAAGTGAAGAATAGCAAGAACCTATCAGCAAGATTACTCTACCCAGCAAAGCAATCATTTAGAATTGAAGGTCAGATAAAGAACTTCACAGATAAGAAAAAACTAAAGAAGTTTATCAACACCAAACCAGTATTATATGAAATGCTGAAAGGTATTCTGTAAGAAGAGGAAGAAGAAGAAAACAATAAAGGTAAAAATTATGAACAACAAATAAATATCTATCAACAAGTGAATATAATAGAATTAGGGGCATAGAAAGGGAGTGGACTGATAATTCTTAGGGGGGGAATAAGTGAGGGGGGTGCAGGGAGAAACTGGAAAAAAAATCATACACCTATGGATGAGGACAATGCGGGGGAGGTAAGGGCAGAGGGTGGGGTGGGAGCCAGGTGGAGGAGCTATGGGAGGAAAAAAGGACAATTGTAATAATCTTAACAATAAAGATTTATTAAAATTAAGTAAAATAAAACAAAACTTTTGTACAGAAGTGCTCAGTACCCATTGATGGGCACTCTGACATTCTGCTGGACACCATGAAGAATCTGTCTCTGAGCCAACTGAGGAAGTAGAGATGGTACAAGCCTGGCAGATAGCTGCTAGTGCATAATGCTGAAAGAAAGAATGCATGATTACCGATAAGTTAAATACATGTATGACATACACAATTTACATGTTCATGCTGTGTGTTGCATATAGACATAAACCCACCCACGGCCTTCTGGCTCCTAAGAGACTCACAAAAGACCCATGTATACAAATCATTTCTGCCTCATCTCTAGTAGCAAACCTTTCAGTCCTTTCTTTACATACACATCAAGGAAAAGAGCTCTGAGGATTTGCAGAGAAGCAGCAGAGTGTTCTGGGAAAGGCAGGGAAAGCTTAAACCAGGGTCAGAATTCCAAGCAGGACCCTCTGTACATCTCAGTTTCTAGCTGGTATTTTCCTTCTGCATGAACTTCCCTTTTCATTTCTTATAATGTGATTCTGCTAGTAATAAGTTTTCTTAGCTTTATTTATCCTAAAATGTCTTTATTCCACCTTCATTTTGATAAATGTTTTCATTGGTTATTCTGACTTGATGGTCTTTAAAAGTATTATATATTGTCTTCTAGCTTTATTTGTTTAAATCAGTTATTACTTTTATTCCTCTTGTTCCCTTTTATGTAATGTTTTTTGTTTTTGTTTTTGTTTTTGCTTTGGCTGCTTTTAAGTCCTTTAATATTTGTTTTTTAGCAATTTCACTATTTTCTGCCATAGTGGGTTATTTTATATATTTGTTTTGTTTTCTTTTGGTATTTATTTTTTGGGGCATTTGCTAAACTTTCTGGATTTTCGAATGGTGGTTTTATTTAAATTTGGAAATCTTCACATATTTTTTCTCACCTATTCTCTCATTTCCTTTTGGGACTCCAACCATCCATGTATTTAATTACTTAATGCTGTTCCACAGTTATAGTTTTTACCTCTTGATTTCCTTTGTGTAGTTATCTGCACCTCACCATATTCACTAAGAGCCTTCGTTTTTTTAAATATGTCATTAGATTATTTAATGGTGGGGTTTTCATTTCTTCACTTTGATAGATTTCCCTATGCCAGTGGTCGGCAAACCGGGGCTCTTGAGCCACATGCGGCTCTTTGGCCCCTTGAGTGTGGCTCTTCCACAAAATACCACAGCCTGGACGAGTCTATTTTGAAGAAGTGGCATTAGAAGAAGTTTACGTTTAAAAAATTTGGCTCTCAAAAGAAATTTCAATCGTTGTGTTGTTGATATTTGGCTCTGTTGACTAATGAGTTTGCTGACCACTGCCCTATGCTGTTGAAAGCATTTTATTATTATTACTAATGTTTGCCGATGTATTACTGAGAATGTGTTCTGGATTAAATTATTTTAATTGCATTAAGGAATGCATATTTTTTTTATTGAGTAGAATTCTCAACCAAGGGAGTGTGATGGCACTAGGCTGAAGGGAGTGCTTTTGAGTCTGTTCACACCCTGAACTCCTGTCTCCATTTTTGCAGGGACCCTGGCCTCAGTCCTCAGACCCTTCTCTTCCCAGTTTTCCCACTCTCCATATGATCTCATCCAATCTCATGGCTTATTCAGGGGTGGGGGACGACCAGCCGGAGGGCCATATGAAGCCCGCAAAATAATCATTTGGTCTGGCCCTGCAAAGCCATTAAGAGTGAATTAGTTAAATGTCTGACCAAATATAGCAGACTAATTTTTAAGCTGATAATTTTGCATGGGCCGAGGATGATGTGATACATTTCCACATGGCCTTTGGCAGAAAAGAGGTTCCCCACCCCCGGCTTAAAATAATGGCCACAAGCTGATTCCATCTCCAGCCCAGACCTCTCCCTAACTCCAGAGCTGTGTATCTCACTGCCAATTTGACACTTGTACTTAAGTACCTCTCAGGCCTCTCAAACTTGACAGTTACCTGTAAAACTCATGCTCCTCCTGTCTTGTGCATTTTGATTTGTGGCATTTTCATTTTTTTAATTGCTCAGCCCAAGCATCTTGATGCCTCTGTAACTATGCTTTTTCTCTAGTCCATCAGCAAATCCTAGTAGCTTTTGAGTTTCAAATACTTCTAGACCCTGACCTTCTCACCACGGTCTCTGCTACCCCACTGGACCCACCCTCGGATTGCAGCCTCCTTCCCTGCTCCTGTCCCTAGCCCACTGCAGTCAGTGCTCAACACAGCAGCCAGCGGATCCTGTCAGATTTAAACCACATCAGGTCATTTCCCTGCTCAGAGCCCTCAACGTTAGTGGCTTCCTGTGTCACTCCGGGTAAAAGTCAAAGTCAAATGTGACCTATAAGGCCCTACATGAGCTGACTCACCTTAGCTCTTTCTCCTCGTCTCCTCTTGTTTCCACTCATTCTTTCTGCTCTTTCCCACTTGGCTGTTGCTTAAACATGCCAAGTAGTCTCCCCACCCCTGTCCCCACCTCATTTACTTTTCCCACTGCTAGGTGTATCCACACAGCACCTTCATTTCCTTCAGACCTTTCACTTAAAATCAACTTCTAGCTGAAACCGGCTTGGCTCAGTGGATAGAGCATTGGCCTGTGGACTCAAAGGTCCCAGGTTCGATTCCTGTCAAGGGCGTGTATCTTGGTTGGGGGCGCATCCCCAGTAGGGGGCGTGCAGGAGGCGGCTGATCGATGTTTCTCATCAATGTTTCTAACTCTCTATCCCTCTCCCTTCTTCTCTGTAAAAAATCAATAAAATATATTAAAAAAATAAAAATTTAAAAAAAATCACATTCTAGTGAACTTCACCCCTCCCCCCACATGCACTGTTTCTAAAATGTCAACATCCTCCCATGTCATTCTATACCTCCATTGTGTATATGTCCATTCCCTTCTTTTATTCCCTAGAATGTATTACTATACATTTTACTTCATCTCTTGTCTCTCTCCCCACAATTGAGTGAAAGTTCATGAAATCAGGGATATCTGTCTTATTAATTATTGTATCCCTAGTGTTTCTAATAGTGTCTGGTACCTACTGGATGTTTTGTAGATATTTTTGAATAAATAAATGAGTGATAGAGCTAGGCTACAAGTTTACCTGTTGCCAGTAGATGCCACTCTCTAAACATATTCCCACATGTGAATGTTTTTGTTCCAGTTTCATCTGCAGAATGAAATTTAAACAGATGCAATAATTACTGTATAATTTGAAAGTTTTCTGGTTGAAATCACTTTGTAAATAGTTTGTAGGCATGGCAGATTAAACAGCTGTGGCAGGACCTTCATTCAGATCAGTACTGTTGTGGTCCTTGCATATAATTTGCACATCTCCTGAAAACTGCATGTAGCTATCAAGATATTTAAACAGTGGGGGAGAGCAGCTCTCTTATATGAATGAGGACCTGTTGGAAATGAACAAACATAGTGTTAAGCTGATCATCCAAAGTCTCAGCTGTGTTCAGCTGACCATCCCTGTGCCTACATTACCCATAAATCTGTTTCCCTTCTGCTTCTTTGAAAAGGAGATTTCAAGGAAGGAAAGAGGAAATTTTATATTCTGAGTATGCATGTTAGTAATTCATATCAGTATAATAATCTTTATTTTAACAATTATTTTTTTAATTTTATTTTATGCAGGGCAACATAACTATTTATGTGCCGGAAGAAATGATTGCATCATTGATAAGATTCGACGGAAGAATTGTCCTGCCTGCAGACTTCAGAAATGTCTTCAAGCCGGAATGAATTTGGGAGGTAAGTTTTGTGGTTTTAGTTCAATAAAAATTGTTAGTTTGTAATATAAATAATATTAGATTCTATGTACTCCCAAAATTTAAGATGAACTGACATAGAGAAAAGATTTCCAAAATTCAAACAAGTTCTGTATTCATGGAAAAACATTTTTGGAGAAAAGCATGTCTTCATAGGAGTTAAAAAGATGTCATGTGGCCTTGGTACTAGTGATGTTTTCAAACCTGAGTTTGCCAAGGTTTCAAGAACAGGGCACATAACCAAAACAAAAGAATGACACTTTATATAGCATTGTAGCTAACAGTTTTTGTTATCACATCTGCTTTAAATAATAGATACATGTGATAACATTAACCAGATAGAAATACATTCCTAACTCCTGGAGGAAATGTAATAAAGGAAGATTTATATGAGCAAAACTTTAAATAAAATGTTATAGGAGCTCACCAAACAAAGGTGGGGAGGAGGTAAAAGACTTGAACCAAACACAAAAGTACACACATTCATAGAAGTTATTCAGCAGAGGTCTCAACCTCCTAATGGTATCAACTTTCCCTAAATTAATTTATAAATACAACACAATCCTAGCAGAAATATTAATTGATGATTCTAAGTTTCTAAAGGATAGCCAGAAAAATTCTGGAAAAGAAACATAATGAGGGCAACTAGCTCTCTCAAATTGTTAAACATTTGATACTGCTACAGTAATTAAAATAGGCTGTGTATTTGTTTTCTGATTGTCAAATCAACAGAAAGTCAAGAAGTAGATCCAAATTATATGGGAATTTTGTGTATAATAGAGTAGCATTTCAGATCAGTGGGGAAAGGGTAGATTATTCAACAGAAGTTATTGTGACATCTGGAAAACAAAGTTGAATCTAAACTCTTACTATCCACCAAAATAAATTCTGGGTATTTCAAAGATTTAAACTTTGAAATATAACTATAGAATTACTAAAAGAAAACATGGATTTTAAAAATATATATGCTCCAAGTAGAGAAGACCTTTCTAAGTATTTAATAAATGCAGAAGCTATAAAAGAAAATAATTGAAGAAATCACCAGAAATTGCAAGTCAAATATTACTGCAAATAGTGGTTGGTCCAGAGAGGCCCAGGCCAGTGAAGAGGCAGAATGCCTGCTTGGGAACTCTTGTTCCACCACTTTCTAACCATGTCACCTCAGGCAAGTTTCTGTATTTCCTCATCTACCACTTGCATCGATCACATCCGTGGTGTGATGGGTGATGGTAATGCTCGTTGTGATTTCTATAGCACAGTGGTTCTCAGCCTGTGGGTCGCGACCCCTTTGGGAGTCGAATGACACTTTCACGGGCGTCACCTAAGACCATCGGAAAGCACAGGTATTTACATTATAATTCATAACAATAGCAAAATTACAGTTATGAAGTATGGTTGGGGGTCACCACAACATGTGGAACTGTATTAAAGGGTCGCAGCATTAGAAAGGTTGAGAACCACTGCTATAGCACTTTCCCACATTATGTGGAAGACAGTATTGCCCCATGTTTTGGTGATAGTAACCCTCATGTGTTTAGGGAAGTTAGTTGACTTGCCTACACATGCCCAGCCAGTAAGGTGATAAAGCTGGATGGTGGATCTGTGGGCTCCTGGTCTGGTGTTTCTGGTATACCACCCAGCTCTCTTCTTGTAATACCCAAGTCATCACAGGCACAAAAGATCTCCTTCTGGAGCAGGTGAGTAGAGATCAGGATAGATTAATACTTTATAATCTGAATTGTACATTCACTGGTTACAAAAGGAACTCTAAATCAAGTTTGTCAAGTCCAACATCTGTATTTAAATACACACATATATACTAGGAAGGTATTTTTAAAAAATCTGCATATAATTTTATATAACTCTATAAATATTATGTAACCTATTGACATGAAAATATATACTACCATTAATTATACTCTATAAAATGAAGTTACTGTTGGTTACTATAAAAAAAATACTTATAATTCCTGTCTCAGATGGTTGTCTTAAGGATGAACTATGTCAGTACATAACCTTGAGAACAGGGTTTCTCAGCCTCTACGCTGCTGATATTTTGGGCAAAGTAGTGTTTATTGTGGGGAACTGTCCTGTGTAGGTGTTTGTCAGCACCCCTTGTCTCTACATACTAGATGCCAGTGGTAACAATAAAAAAATGTCTCCAAACTTGGTTGAATGTCCCATTGGTGGCATTGAGACCCACTAGTTTAACAGTTCTTGTAAACAAGAGGTTCAGTGCATGAACTTCCTGCAAGGGTGTGGTCCCTAGGCCTGGCTGACGATCGAAGCACAAGTGTCTGGCATGGAAGGGCAGATCCTACCTGACCTCTGGGCCCTGGGAAGCACCTGGGTCTCCAGACCTAGCATTCCCCTGAGTCATGGGACCTGAGTGCGTCTGGATGCTATGGGCCAGGGCACAACGTGGGCCTCTGGGCTGCCCAGCAGCACTGCACAGAAGCTGGGCAGGCAGTGGGCTCTCTCTCCTGGGGGCTACAGCCTGGCTCACCCAGAAGAGGCCACACAAGCCCTGGCATCCCCAGGGAGGGTAGCAGGGGGAGTGAGAGTGAGTTCCACTGACACCTGAATTCTCACCACACTTCCTTTCCCATCATCTTCACCCCCAGATAGCGGGTGAGAGGTCACAGCTCCCCACCCAGATGCCCTGGGAGGTTGGTTGCCACCAACCTTCCCCCCCCACCCAGTCCCCCCTCCCAGTTCCCCATTCCAGCCCAGGGCCCGGCCCTGATCGGGTGATCAGGACCTGTCAACCACTGGTCGCTGTCTGCAGGGTGATACACAATCAGGCCTCTGCTTACACTCACCTTGGCCTGGCGCCACCTGCTCACCTGCTCTACCATCCCACCAAGGTCCCATTCTCATCAGGGCCCACTGCGGCCAGCAGTGCCTTCATTGCTGCCACCTCGCTGAAGCCTGCCACGTTCTGGGTTGCCTCCTGGTGGTCAGCGTACATCATAGCGAGCAGTTGAACTCTTGGTAGAACTCCCCATTGAGGGGACTATTTACATATTAGGCTTTTATTATATAGGATAAGTATAAGCAGCATTTTATTGTTGGATATTATTTTTCTCTAGAATATACATTCCACCAGGAGAGGGCTTTTAGTCTGTTTTGTTCATTGCTTTATCTCCAGTGACTGGGAGAGTGCCTGGCATAAAATGGGTGTTCAGTAACTAACTGTTGAATAAACGAATGAGTAGCTGGTATTTTTGAGGGCTTCCATGTTCTGAACGCACTGTCCATGTTAGAGGGGGGATTCATGGAGGCACCAAGAGGTTCAAGAGCTGGCCCAAGGCCACAAACCAAGGAGCGGCAGAGCCAGAACCCAAATCCCTGTTCCCACACCAAAGCGTACACCCCACACCACTGCTGCACACCATAGACCCGCTGTTTGCAGATCAGCCTTTTACACATAGCCCAGGTCTTCTACGAACTGCAGTCCTGGCCCTCAGATTTGGTACTGGTGCCCACACTGATTGTAAGAGAGGTCTGATAGAAGGTGATACAGTATTCACATGACCTGTTGTTGGTTTCTGTACATGTGGGATATGTTTGGTGAGTTTTAGTAAACCATTTTAATAGAGAGAAAGCTCGCTTTTGCATCTTGAGGTCTTTTAAATTAGTGAGTCAAAACGGACAGAGCGGAAATTAATATTTATGAAAGTAGTATTTTCTTTACGGTCAAGTTATAATTTAACCACTTCTGGTTCATGGATTAAATAATTAACTCTTAACTAATTATCCAGTTGCAATAGCATACGTTGTAATTTTCTTTTTCCTTCATCAGTTACTCTGAAGCCTCTCTTTTAGTTTCCAGTTAGGCCAAAAGAAATGCTAGCCATTTTATTATATTTTTTGAAAAGGTAATGCAAAGTTTAACCTTTTAATGCAAAAGTGATTTTTAAAATTAAAGAATGTGAATTAAATTAAAACCTCCTCAAACATGTTACACTATCACCCCTGCTTTCCAAGCAAAGCAGAGCTGGCTTGTCCCTTCTCATCCAGCCCTCTTCCCTGCCACCTCTGGGGGATAAGGCAGATGACCACCCACTGTAACACTGGGGAGGGTGCATGATCATGACTCCAGAGCAGAATTAGCCACACACTTCTAAACACTTCAGGGGTCCCAAATGCTTTAAAATGCTATTTGCCCAATCCTGTCAGCTAGTTAGAATGCAACCCTGCCCATGCTTCCAAAGCAGGCTCTCCTTTAGAAAATGGAGGCAGGGGAAAGAGCGATAGGTTTGTCTTCCTCAGAAAATAAAGCCATAAATGGGCCCTCTTCCCATTTGTCTAGACCCACTCCCTCCTTCCCACCACAAGTACTTTTCTTTTTCTTTAAAAATCCTGCTGAGCTTTAGGCCGAATACAAAGGAAAACATAGCAGGAGATGTGAGCATCTCAACAGAGAAATGGAAAGGAAAATAACAGCTTTTCTGGCCCCAAGCTGAGCTCCTATTAGGAGATTTTTTAAAAAGTCCTGGTTCTATATGCAGGAGCATTTACCCTCTTCTCCAAAGGAAGGAGCCACTTTACTCTTACATGCCAGTATCCTGAAGAGCATGATCTAGTCATGTCTTTCAAAGGCTCTCCTAAAAAAATATAAAGCAAAGCCTGAAAGCTAAGCGGCCCTCGGATCAAAAATGAGTTTCTGGCTTGTCTGTACTTTGCCCATAGAATTTAGAGGGGATCTTAAAGGTGTTTTTTCTACTCCAAGCCTCCCATTTTACAGATAAGAAACTTGGAATTCAAGGTCCTATCACTAGAGACCTGAAAAATGCATTGTAGTCATGGTGACAGGATGATTGCTAGACTTACTGCAGTGATTACACCGTTAAGTATATAAATGTGGAAACACTATAGCGTACACCTGAAAATAATGTGATATTGTATACTAACTATACTTAATTTTTTTAAAAAAATTATAAAGGACTTTAATTCAGTCACCTTTCCATTTTTTTCAAAGCATCTCTTCATATCTCATTTTTCACTAGATATTCTAAGAAGTCCATTTTCACATTCCTTTAATGAAGATTCTAAAATATTAAAACCTTGCTTCCTGTAGCTTTAAAAAATGTAGACTTCAAAACCACAAGTTAATCCTAATTCTGGTTCCAGTGTACTTCTATCACATACCTGCAGCTTTCCTTAATCCCCGCAACCACTTTTACTACCTGAAGCCTTTCAGCAAGGGTGGGAAACCTTTTTCCTGCCAATGGCCATCTGGATATTTGTATCATTCCCAGTCCATACAAAACTTTCAACTTAAAAAATTAGCCTGCTATAGTTGGTCAAGCATTTAATTAATTTACCCCTAATGCCTCGGCAGGGCCAGGGCAAATGATTTCTCGGGCCTACCACAGCCTGCGGGCCGAACGTTCCCCTCTCAATTTATTGGGTAGCCAGATCGGGTCCACTGTTTCCTCTTGGAATGGAACATGTCATATGGAAAGAAAAGGATCTCGGATGCAGGAAGGAGTAGCAACAGTGGACATCATGGTTGCTTTTTGGGATGCAGAGAAAAGGCAATTAGGTTAAAAACTGAAGGGGGACAAGGCTAAAATGCTGGGAGTCATTCAAAGAAAGATAATCTTGTGCATTACTAACAAGAATGAAACCAAAGAGAGGAAAATATTTAGATTAAAGGTCATCAACATAATGCAATATTAATCAGCCAATAAAATCACAGCAATGAAAATTCATAACAACATAGAATACTTTCTGGAAAACTAGTAATGAAAAATTAGTATGCAAAATTATTTTGGTTATTCTGCGATTACAACTATATGTGAAGAGACCCATGTGAGTCAAAAGACGAGAAAGAAATGTTAAAATACACAAAATGATTGAGTTAGGATTATGGGCAAGGCTTTTCTTCTCTTTTGTCTAGTTTGTGAATAATATGAACATGTTTTATAACAAAATTTAAAGAAAAGAGTTTTCAGCCCTAACCGGTTTGGCTCACTGGATAGAGCGTAGACTTGCTGACTGAAAGGTCCCAGGTTCGATTCTGGTCAAGGGCATGTAGCTTGGTTGCAGGCACATCCCCAGGAGTTGTTGGCAGGAGGCAGCTGATGGATGTTTCTCTCTCATCAATGTTTGTAACTCTCTATCCCTCTTCCTTCCTCTCTGGAAAAAATCAATAAAATATATTTTTTTAAAAAAAAGAGTTTTTGTAATTTTGGACAAAAGGTAAGAGAAACACAAGATAACTAATATTGATGCTGAAAGTTAAAGAAATTTTAAAAAGTCAAGAATTAGACATCCAGATAGCCAATGGAGTAGTTTTTCCCCAACAGGAAGGAGTCAGGGGGTGGGGAAGGTGGTGGAGAGGAGGGAATAAAATAACCAAGACATCAATAAGTCCCCTGCTGTGAAGTGCTTTAAAAACGGAAATGAAGAATAAGTGAAAAACAAATGACCCAGAGAATAAAGAGTGACAGAATCATGACTGACATACCAAGCCCAGAGAGAAAGATCTTTTTACTTGAAATTGGCTTTATCTGCCAGCATCTTGCTGCAACTGGTTGGCTTGGTCACCTGCAGAACTCAGGCAGTGTAGGTCTGGTGAGAGAAATTACAAGATCAACTCTGGTGAGAACGTAGGTTTAATATCAGAAATCAAATAAGAAAAACAATTTTTGTATCTCTAAGGGTCTCCTGAGGCAGGATATACAGTAGTCTATAGAAGTTTAGAAAGCCCAAGTGTAATGACTTTTATGAAGAAATACCATTCCCCAGATATTTTTGCTTCCTTTCATTCCTCTTGTAAGAATTTCAGTGGGAATTTTGAGCAGTAAAGAGGAGGGGGTGGGGGAGAATAGCACATTTGTATAAACTTATGAAATTACGTCTTTTAGAATCTCCATATATAAGTTATGCCATATTAATTGTCATAGTGATGTGATTGGATTAAGCAACTGGTATTTTTACCCTACAAATTTTATGGAGGAAAGTTCAGAATTGGTGCCAAAGCCAATAGAATTTAAAGATGTTCTATATTTCTTCAATTCCAAGTCATTTTTTTTTCCTTTCAAATTTTAACTGTCATGATTATAATTTGCAATCAATATGTATATTTGGCTTTTATTTGTTTTCTTTGAAACTCTAATTGATTTGGTTTCTTAAGACCTAAGACCGTGGCATCTCAGAACAGGAGCAATTCAGGGCTTTTGCGCAGAGGGCCACCCTCCCTAGAATGCATGCATCTGTGGGCACACTCCTCAGTGAGCTTATTCCAATAGGCTGCCATTTTGGGGGCTTTTAAAGTGCATAACACAGGGATGCTGCAGCGTTCTTTGTGGGCCTCACATGTTCTTTGGTTCTTCCATTTTTCCTTTAACTTTTTCCTTTGTCATCTGTCCTGACAGGTTGTCATCCCAGTCTTATTTCCCAACCTTATGTGTCCAGGGTATCCTATTATTTGGCCTTGATGGTCTCAGGACACCTAGAGTCAGAGCTGTACTTTCTCAGTTGTCTTGTTATTCGGGTCCATCAGCAGCCTGTTACCTCCACACGGTCCCTGATGTTCTCTATAACACACAATTGTTTTCTAGTTCTGGGGTGAAATAATGGGGCTGTTTGGTTTTGGTTCTGTTTTGTTCATGGCATTTCACATGATCGTTAACATTCTTTCAGGTCACTTCACATGATGGAGTTTTTTGGGTTTAAAGATATTGCTAATTTCTCAGATTTTGTGAAATACTAAGATATAATTTAGCATACAACAGGTTTTCAATTTCTTGGATTTTTCGAGTATATTTTTTCTCTTTTTACCTACTTCTTTGCACCTGGTTTCTTTTGCTTACACCAGGTCTTCACACCCTGTTTCTACTTACTGTCTTCTCTCTGTCTGTCAGCCTCAATGTCAGTGAGTGTCCTACATTCCCACTTCCCGAGAGAGGATCAGGCCAGTGGGTGGGCCACTGCAGAATAGAGCTTCTTACTGGGTTGAGCCCCCCAGGGGATTCCGACAAATACCTGCCTTTGCCTCTGCTGCCTTTGCCTCCCGTCCCCTGTGCCCGGGTTGTAGGTCCTTGTGGTACAAATCATGACCTGTTGACCCCATTTTTTTCAGAAAGGAGCTCTAAGTATAGGAAGCAGTCAGATAAGAGAAGCATCTCCAGGATGAACTCATAACAGTCATGTGTTCACTGTGATTCTTAAATCACATCAATTGTTTCAAGCGCTGATTTTTATTCACATGTTATAAGTTATCCCTATATTTAGGAGAAAAATGTGTCAGTTTTTAGTAAGCAGATTGACAAAGCAAAATAACAGGATTTCATACTTCTTGGATTTGAACGACGAAGGCTTTATTTTAGAGTTCAAGGCTTTTTGATATGGCTTCTTTGAAAACACACAAGCAAACCTTAAGCTTGTTTTTTATAATCACCAATTAATGTGTAGGCAGACATTCTTTTAGGGAGCATCTCTCTATACTTGAGTTATTTTTTTTCCCGAAGATCAGGGATGATGCATGAGGAATTTGGAGATATTAGGGAAGGAGAAGGAACCACTCAAAACCAAGCTGCCTCGGTTTACCATCCTCAGTCATCTTAGAGCATTCCAATGGAAATCTCTGCCTGTCCTCTAGGATTCAGTTGTCCTGGCTACCTCAGACTCTGACGTCCCCAAGTTATAATCCCTGAATTCATTTACTTTTAGTTAACAGACCTGTCCACTGAGGACTGTACAGCTTAGGCTTTCTCCATTCAAAAATCTAGCGACTAATGATCTGCTGTGTGTTGGCTTTCTGAATAAATATCCTCTTCTCTCCATTTTCCCAGTAAAATACTGTGATTGTGAAGATAGGGAGAGGCAGCTATTTATGTTACAATAAATCCTCTGTTCTCACCTCTGGCATGTACAGAAAACCATTCAGCTAACTTTCTAACAGTCCTTCAGTCTCTGATAGTAAATATGTATGATACTTAACACAACTAGGATCTTTTAAAGTGATGATTTTGGGGGGACAGATAGCATACCTTTTAAAGACTAACCCAGTTTTACTAGATTTTTAAAATATTTTTATCAGCCCTGGCCAGGTAACTCAGTTGATTAGAGTTCCATTAGGCCAAGGTTCTGGGTTTGATCCCATTCAGAGCACATACAAAAATCAATCAATGAATGCATAAATAAGTAGAACAACAAATCAATGTCTCTCTCTCTCTCTCTCTCTCTCTCTCTCTCTCTCTCTCTCTCTCCCTTTCTCTCTCTTTAACATCAATAAAGAAAATTATTTATAAAAATTTTATTGATTTATCAAATTATAAAAGACATCTCATCACAGTGATTAAAAAAGGAATGTAACAGTTCTCTGTAATCAATTGGGAGAATAAAGATAGAAGAAGAGTGGAGGTATTTGCTGAGCCCTTTATTTACTGATTCAAAAATAATTTATATTTTGACAAAGAGGCTCTTAAAAGCTAAACTGGCAGAGCTAATATAAGTAGGTTCTTCAGAATGTGATGCTTCATTATTTTGATGTGTCAACAACAATATAATGGCAGTTGCTGAGTTACATCATAAAAATAAAGAACTCCAAAATGTAATTGTTCTCTATCTCTCCTTCAGTATTTTATGCTGTATTTATTTTGAAAGCATGATAATGTGAAATATGTTTAAATAGTAATGAAAATTAGCATTCTGTTACCGTATAATTTTTATACTGAGATTAATTTTATTTGTATAGGAGGGTCTCACAGTGTTTAAAAATTTCACTCATCAATTCCACAACTATCACGGCCTGCTTCTGAAATTCCAAGTGTTTCTTGTGATGTTGCCAGTGTAGTGAGGATGAAGCAGGCACTGGCCTTGCTTTCAAAGATCTAATCTTTACGAATGAAGAAGTGTATTAAGAGCCACATAGGCATTGGACATTTAGCAATGGGTGCTTAAGCTTATCCTTAGTATTGACAATGGCCCAAATCCCTGGAGTCCTTCCTCTTTGCTTTAGAAGGGTATCAGCAACTTCTTGACTTGTGTCTGTTGAAACAGGGTGGTGGAACCTCTGGATGCCTCTTTGTGCTCCTGTCCCCTGATATTTGGTTGGTTCATCCTGTTTGCTCCCTTTGTGTACTGATCCCATCAGATGGCCGGTGGCATCTACCTGTACTGAGGTAGGACGTTGTCTGGGAAGGAGCAGCTCTGCGCTGTGAAGTCCTGCAGAGGCCATGGCTCCTTCCTGCTTGCTCACCTCCATTCCAGCTGCAGCATCTACCCAGAGACAGAATTCTTTCTCCAAACTTGGACTCTGAAAACCAGCCCTTCACATTCTCACCCCAAAATCAAATACAACTTTCCTGTAAAGATTTCTGACCAACTTAGAGTTTTTAAAGTCACTGTAGTCGGAGGAAGACTGAGGCAGCTCTGGTTGACCTTCTTGGAATACATGCCCTGTCCGTCCTTCTTGCCACTTTTGTAACAGATACTAGGCAATCCCTCTGAAGGAGGACTTGGGACTCAGGGGTGACTTCTTATCACCTCCTTCCATTTTT
This sequence comes from Lasiurus cinereus, assembly GCA_011751065.1. NCBI lineage: Eukaryota > Metazoa > Chordata > Mammalia > Chiroptera > Vespertilionidae > Lasiurus > Lasiurus cinereus. The sequence goes on along the minus strand of JAAGEH010000293.1, from coordinate 27,760,042 downwards.
AACTCACCCCAGCATGTTATGTTTCCCTAGAAACTTCAGAACTTATCTTCTGCAACCACCAGAGAAACCAGTAGAAACTCTTATGAATAATTGTTTTTAATGTTATAACTGAAGATTTCTTTTAACATAGAGTTTTCTTAATCTAGCAATCTTCAAATCAAGCCATTCTTAATTATATTGATCCATCAGTGAAAATCCCATTTTCTCTTTATCTGCTATAAAAATGAATGGAATTACATGTTAATTTCTTTAGGAACATTTGATATGTTAATTGGATCATTTTTTAAATGTATTTTAAAGCAAAAACTTAAATATCTTATAGAGCAAAAACTCTCTTCCTTTCTTTACTAGTATGTACTCATATGTTTAGACAAATGAAGTGGAGTCAGATTAGAAAATTTAAGCCACATTCAAAAAACGACACCGGAGAGTGAGGGAAAGCCTGGCAGGACTATGCAATGGAGGGACCTTGTAAGACTGTCCTCAGTTCTCACTGGGGATCAGATTCGTTTGTCAGAGCTTTGTTTTCAGCACATGCATGCATGCCTTCCTCCTTGAGACTCTCCTGCAGTACATGGGCATGGAAGGTGGGCACCTTGACTTTCACCAAGTTTGGCCTGTTGTCTTGAGTTCACTAGAGCTGAGAATCCCTGACCCGGTGGTTGCTATAGCATTGGCAGCAGTTTTCTTAGGATAAAAAAAGCATTTTCATTTATTTCTTAAAAGCCCTTTAGTTTTAATTTTTTTCTATTTAATTATATTTTTATTTCCCTCAAGGAGATCGATCGCTAATCAGCATTTGGTATTTCTTCATCAAGAGAAGTCTCCTAAAAATGATATTTTAAGTTAATATATTTGTGTTTCGTTTTTTTGTTGTTGTTGTTGTTGTTTTTTACCAAGTCTAACATAGCTTTACAAAGGGCCAGGTCAGCTTTTAGCCTACTGACAATACTAGTGATGATGCAATACCATTAGGTATCTTTGATAAGATGTACATATTTAGCTCCAGATATTTGGAGCTGAGTGTTCAAAGCTAAAAGAGGAAGGTGGTTCCTTATCCTCCGAGAGGACAAGTACCAGATTCTGACTCTCCACTTCCGGGTGGGAGCCAAGGGTGGGGGACAATCTTGAAAGACGACTGAGCAGGAAAAGAAGGGGGCCCTGGAGTGGTTTGGGATCTGTTAGAAAAGAGGAAGCAATTTTAGAAATGCCACCATAAGTGTACCCACTTCTACTTGCTTTCCCTACCTCATACCCTGGACACGTGTAGACATTTGTATCCACTGGGGAGCGGGGAGAGCAGAGCAAAGGGTACCAGGGCTACACCTTGCTACCCCCTGCTCACCCCACACACACACACATAGGCACACATAGTGCCCCGGGCTGCATGCCCTGGGCCTCACCCTCGCCCTGGGCGTCCTCTCTCAGGCCTGCAGTCAGTAGGTTAGAAGGAAAAGAGAAAAGTCTGTGTCTCCCAAGTCGTCAGGATGGGTCTCTTCTCCTCCATACTGTTTGTTCTTCAGAACTAAGTGACACCATCCTTGCTCAGTAGAGATGGTGTGGGTCACTTTTTCAGTGAATGTTAATGGTGACACTATCATTGGCTTTCTAGTTGTTTTATCGTTAAAACAAAGTCCTTATCAGGCTTACAATGTTATGTAAGACATTTGATTAAAATACTCTGGAGTTAAAAACAGATTCAAAATAAAACTGAAAAGAGCTTGCTTTAACTTTGTTTATTTACTCTAAGGCTCACTGGCTGCCCTATTCCCAAATAGACTTTTATATCTACAATAATGATTTTTCTAAAAATATTTGATTTATTTTTTTAATAAAATCAGAAGCCTCTCCTCAGGTTATTTAAAAATAAGTGGGACCCTATGACCGAACATAAAGCAGTGAATACAATGCTGCTTTTATTTCAAGTCCCATACCTCCTCCTTTCCAGCTCTCCTGCTCCCCTCTTCTTGAAAGGGTCTGAGCTCTTTATGGGATCATCCTATGTGATGGTTACACAGTAAGCAGCTTCTCCCGCCCACAGCTTTCTCTGGTCCAGTGATATGGGCAGCTTCTATCAAGTCAGCCTTGCTGGTTGAGTGGCACAGCCTGCCTAGTCAGGAACAGCAAAGGTCTCTCATTTGCACCAGACAGAGGAAGGCTCAGAGGGAACCAACCATATTCCTATGGCTATGAGCCTCCTCTTGCTGCTATAACACAGTGCCACAAGTTTAAAATAACATAAATTTATTATCTTAAGAGTTTTGGAGGTCAGAAGTCCAAAATGGGTTCCGGTGAGCTCTAGTCATTGTGTCAGAACGCTGTGTTTTTTGTTCGTTTGTTTGTTTGCCATTTGTTTTATTTGTTTGCTTCTCAAGGAGAGAATGTGTTTCCTTGCCTTTCTGTCTTATGGAGCCTGCCCACATACCTTGGTTCCTTTCCATCCATCTTCAACCCAGATTAAATGCATTGCTCATATCCCTGCTTCTTTTGTCTCCTCCACATCTGCCTATCCTGCACCATCTTGCACTTACAAGAACCTTTCTGATTATATATTCAGAATTGTTACCTTATCTGAAAAATCCTTAATTAAATCTACAGAGTCCCTTTGGTCCTGTAAGGCAAGACATTCATAGGTTCTGGAGATTAGGAATGTCTTTGGGGAACCATAATTTTGCCCATCATACTGTGACCTATGTTCAAGAAAACATATTGCCAAGCTAGTTTTTGGGATGCCTTACTGATTTGGGACCATGGTATGCTCAGTCACCTCATCCCCCTCTCTCTTGATCCCTGCCCCACCCCTCCTGTTCCTAAAGCCACGGTGATGTCTTGTTCATAAGCTTCCAGCTCTGCCTTTGTCCTCAGAGTTCTTACATGGACCATGTATTCCTCTCCTGGGTTGAGTTTCTATCAGCTCTTCTATACCTATCTCAAAATCCTCATCACCTCTACAAGTAGGCACTCCTCACAGATCAGACTTACACAGTGGAAAGAGCTTTCCATCCCCAAGGTGTTGCACATGCATATAATTTATTAAGACTTCTCCTATAAAGCTTTTTATAACTTCCTTAGAGGAAGTTAATTAGTACCTCTTCTGTGCTTCCAAAGCCTCTATTGTATCACTTATCATGTTTTATTATAATTACTAGAAGCCCAGTGCACAAAATTCATGCACTTAGGGAGGGGATGTCCTTTCGCCCAACCTGCACCCTCTCCAATATGAGATCCCTTGGGGGACATCTCTTTCACAGTCCAGGACTGCTGGCTCCCAACTGCTCACTTGCCTGCCTGATTGCCCCTAACTGCTTCTCCCTGGCAGCCTGATCACCCCCTAACTGCCAGCCCAATCGTCCCCAAATGCCCTACCCTGCATATTCCCTCTTTATTAGATAGGGTTTTTCTTTAACATGTTGGACAGCTCTAACTAATTTGGCTAGGTGGATGGAGCATTGGCCTGCAGACTCAAGGATCCCAGGTTCGATTCTGGTCAAGGGCATGTACCTTGGTTGGGGGTGCATACCCAGTGGAGAGTGTGCAGGAGGCAGCTGATCAATGTTTCTCTTTCATAGATGTTTCTAGCTCTCTATCCTTCCCCTTCCTCTCTGTAAAAAATCAATAAAATATATATGTATATATTTTTAAAAGAAACTTTTAGCCGAGACCGGTTTGTCTCAGTGGATAGAGCGTCGGCTTGTGGACTGAAGCGTCCCGGGTTCGATTCTGGTTGGGGGCATGTACCTTGCTTGCAGGCACATCTCCACAGAGGGGCGTGCAGGAGGCGGCTGATCGGTGTCTCTCTCTCGTCGATGTTTCTGACTTTCTATCTCTCTCCTTGCTCTCTGTAAAAAATCAATATGTGTGTGTGTGTGTGTGTGTGTGTGTGTGTGTGTGTATAAATAAAGAAACTTGTAAGATCCCTCCATATCTGCCTGGTTGGTATGACTCAGGGGTTGAGACTCTAGGCTGCCACCACTGGCAGGGGATCACGCCGTGGAGGTGTAGCACCCCTGCCAGGTTGAGACCCCAGCCCAAGCTGCAGGCACTGGCAGGGGATTGTGCTGTGGGGAGTGAATTTGTTTTTGTTTCTTTATAAAGGGTCAGGAGGGCCTCTGGGCAGCATTCCTCCAGGTGCTTACTCTGCCGGCTCTCAGCGACAGCTCTCCCTGAGACTGGGGGACTCCGGCGGGGCTGACAGGACTGGGTGCCATGATCTTGTGGCTATGGGCACTGCCGTTTTCATCACAGAGTGATGCTTAATTTGCATATTACTCTTTTATTAGAGAGGATTCGTTTATAGGTATTTCTTACCAAGTAGTCTTTGAATTTCTCAGGAACAGAAGTATTCTTTTGTATTTATATTTAGAGCACTTAGAAAGTAGATGCTTAATGTTTATTGGATGAAAGAATGAACATGAAGTTAAAACATGCTCATGTATTACTAAGCTGGCTTTACCTAAAATTTTTAAGTTTAGTTATGCAGTTATTAAAGGAATAATGGACTTCATTTCAAAAGTAGTTCCATAACAGAGACCAAGGGTGATATTTTTTAAAGTTCATGTATAAATATTATTTTTCCATCTTCAGGAAGGTGCAGTTTCCAAAACATATAAGAGAGTCTTGATCTTAATATTGGCTTAATATAGTAAAATTTGGTAACTTGTTAAATGGAAATATATTGCAGACACCGTTTTGTATATCTCTTCATTAACTGATGAGTAATGTAAAGTGACATTTGTACTTCTGGATTATGCTTACGTAACTGCATTTTTATCACCAGAATGGGAGAATGGCATTTTGAGATAGCTCTTGCTGCTGTTATTGTGGGAATTCTAGCCCTTGTCTGATGGTTTATGGTGAAGCATCAAGTTCAAGGTCAAGAGGAGTTAGGATGAATTGACCTTCTAAGGGGCTGGAGGAATAAGCCTCCAAAATAAATAGGATGTGATGGAAAGAAGAGAAATGAAAGGAGTAAGAATTAAAATAATATTTGGTTGAAGAGCTTAGTGGAGTGACACACTTCTAACAGGATTATTAACAAAATCAGTGGAACCCACGGTCTCCAGAACAGTTGAGAGAAGAACCTGTTTTTCCAAGAACTTCATTAAGTTTGACAGAAAAGCTCAGCCCATGTTTGGGTCCCTTGAGTGAAGTGGAAATAAACATTGCTGAGTTCATGACCACCAACACAAAGACAGTATTCCAGTCCTATTTCTGTGAAATAGAGAATCCCAACAGCTGAAAAAGGAGAATGTTCTTCAGGAGACTCTTTCGGACCTTCATCATGTGAAAAAAAAAAAAAATAGGTGCCTACATTACTGAACCCTCATCACCTTCACACTCAGGCATTCCTCACAGATCAGACTACATTCATGATTGAATTAACTTTGTGCAGTTTACACCTGGAAATTTCTTCAGATTGTCATCATGTTTCATTGAACACTGAAATTTTCTAGGTGCAGGGCTACCATTCACGAGACAGGGAAAAGAGAGCAACTTCCGAAGATAAGAAATGGGCTATAAACCTAGGGGTGTGGACCTCTTTTCCTCCAGGTGGTGTCAGCAGGCAGTCGACCTGGGGAACAGTGCCAGCAACACAGACAGAGATTAAGCTTTGGGAAGGCCCTGTTTCATCACAGGAACACATATTCCTTTGAATGGATGCTTAGTAAGGAAGCCTATTATATGAAACCCAGCTTGAATTTTAAAATGGGAATGTTGAAATCAGGCAGTCATGAGTCATTTTTTTATGAGTATAATAACATACAGGATATGCACTTGTCGGTCAGTACATACACCCTTTGGGTGTGGTAGCATCAATCCTTGGCTGAGAGTAGTGAATTGTAAATCTGAAGTTATAATTACACCAAACTTCGGGACCTTCTCTAGTATGCTCTATGTGTATACCTGTGTTGCCTGTAAATTATGTTTGTAGTTGAGAAGTGTGGCACTGATCATGAGATCTGGATTTCTAGGAAACTACAGGTAAATTTCAAATATATGGATAGGTTCTCATCCTTTATAACACTGATAACGTATACAAGGAATTTTAGATAGAATTTGCCTGTCTCTTAAGCATAGGGTGAAAGTTCAGGGCTGCATCTATAGGGAGGGGCTCCTCTCAGCTCCAGCCATATGTTGTCATTGAAGAAAACAGGCGAATATTGCCAGATTTTAAGATTTCTTTTTGAGCTATGAGAAATACAAATTTTTACATGAAATATGCCAAATTCTGAAAGATGAAAATGAAGTTTTTAAATTATCCTTAGCTCACTTTCCAGTTTATGACTTCTGCTATCAAGGAAACTCACTTTAGGAGCATAATAATTACGCTTCTTATTTCAGCTCTCATTTTATTCTTTTTAATGCAAGTCTAGGGATTTAATTATCTGTCTAGCTTAGGCTTCTTCTTTATATCAACTTCCTTAGCAGAGACCAGTGGTCCTCAATCAGGGGCCTTTATACCTCCAGAGGGGGGTCATTTGGCAAAGTCTGGAAATATTTTTGGTTGTCACAACTTGGATGCCTCTAGCATCCAGGGAATAGAGAACCAGGGACACTGCTAAATAGTCTACTTTGTGGAGGACCGACCCAGTAAATGTTATTTGGCCCCAGATGTCAATAATGATGAGCTTGAGAAACCCTGGTGTAGAAGATATTTTTATCCCTGTCTATAACTCCTTCCTTTCCTTCCTACTTCCTTATCCTTTTTTTAACGTAACCTTTTTCCAGGGTCTCTCTGTCTCTCTCCCTTATTGTAATCTCATTTAGAATCTTTAGGTTGATTCCCTATTTCAGAATACAAAGAAGGGATATCACATGGACTTTGTTGAAAATGAAGACCTGCAGGCTTCATTTGTAGATATTCTGACATCTAGATTTGGGATGGGCCCCAGATAATTCTAAGGAAGACCAGGCATGGAGCACAGAGAATTGGCAGGAGAGTCTTTGTTTCATAATCTCTGGCACTGTACTTGTCTTCACTTTTTAGGTCTTTTATTAGTTGAACTTCTCTATTATACTTTTATTAAGCCTTTAAAATATGCATAGTTTTTAATAATTATTTATACTTTGAGAAATAATAAAGTAACATGTATTTAGGGAGAAAGCTTTGAAATTAGATATAACCATATTTGGTTCTTGTAAGTATTCCAGTTAGCTGCATGGTATATCTGATAAGTGTCTCTTCCCCAAATTTCTAGTCTCTTTTCCTTACTTTTTATAATAAACTATATATCTTCCCCATAAGAAGCTGGTTGGTAGTGGGTCCCTAAAAATTTGATTTTTGAACATCTGAACCATAAAACTCCTTGGAGATAGTAGTGAATGCCATGTACTTGTATCATGTAGGCAAACTGATGAAGGTAGTTCTAGGTACATAGGAGCCTTTTCTACATATGCTACTGTTACTGAATGTTTATACAGGGACCTGCCTTCAGGGGCTTCAGGTCATATCTGACATTCCATGTGTTATAACGTAATGACTTGAAATCACTTTGATAGTCAGGTCTGTAGCGGTTACTCGGTGTCCTCTTGAAATTTAAAATTAGAGTAATACATGGCAGTTATTGGGCCGTTTATTAAGGTGTATCATTTCTACTGTCATTACAAAAATATAGATGATCTTCTACATAGGTAAGACAACTATCAGTCATACAGACACCAGCAGTCAGCTAACCAGCTTGTTACCAAGAGTCATAATAACTTTGTTATCCAACTTTGATCACTTTTCATGGAAATCCTAAAGAAACTATTTTGAGAAAGCTGGAATTCCATTTGGATGGCATTGTGTTTATACCAAATTAAAGAGATATCAAAGTGGTTGTCAGATAGCCTAGAGGGAGGTCTTTAGCTTCTCCCACATAATTTCCATCTAATGCCTTCCAGACTGCTATAAATAAATAGAAACAAATGTTTCGTTGACCAAATGAGTTTTCACAGGTTTGCCTAAGCCCATCCTCTATAAAAATTCTGATCATGGTACTAACAGGCCATTAAATTTGAAATGATGAGGCTGAGTGCATATACCATCTCGATCAGTGAGAATCCTGGGCAAGTCAGTTTATCTTTTGAGAACTTTATTTCCTGTGAATTAAAATAAGGACATTAAACTGTGTGTGGGTGTTTGTGTGTGTGTGTGTGAGAGAGAGAGAGAGAGAGAGAGAGAAAGAGAGAGAGAGAGATCCCTACTGATCACAACTTTTCTTTGTATCCCCACCCATTTCCCAAGGATGGGCCAGGGTCAAGGGCAAGTATGTTTCCTGTCAGTCCACCCACAAAGTATCCCATGCTGACATGACCAATTCTGTGACATTAACTGGATCCTAAGATTAAGGAGGCAGCAGAGTGCCTCTTGCCTGGATTCTGTCTCTGGAGTATGCTTTTTCTATGAAGTGAAAGGGGTAAAAAGCTGCTTGCTTTTTAGCTTTTTCCTTTTCCATCTCTCTTTAGACTCTCTCAAAGTCAGAAGTGATAAGGCTGCTTGCCCTCTAGCACTGGACTTGGCTTGCTGCTGCTTGGAGAATGCCCGCTATCAAACTGAGGCTAGGTTGAGCCTTGGCTGGCCTTGTTTTTCAGATAGATTAGCCTGGCTCATTGGCATTTGGAGTGAAACCTAAAATGCTCTCTCTCCCTTACTCTTAAACGCTTTGTTAGAGAATGGTCATCATAGTAATCCAACCAGTTATGCAGGGTCAGCAAAGCATTCATATAGCATTTGTTTATTTGCACTTTTCTTTCTCTTCATTCAATAGGCACCTATTTAACACCTGTGTACCATTCAACAAAATGTTTAAACAAGTTCTAAGCCTGATAATCTAGAAAACAAACAAATGCAGAATATATCATTATGTTGTGCATGTATGATCTTTGTTCTCTATTATCATATATGTAAAGGGAGAATATTTGATTCTGAAAGAGAATATCTAATCTTAACTATGGGCCCAAACAAAATACCATTAAAGAAAAAAAAATTCTATACAGAGATTTCATCCCCATTCATTTATGGAGGTTAAGAATGATTATGGGGCATGACTCGTGTGCCTCAGTGATTGAGCATGCACCTATGAGCCAGGATATAATGGTTCAATTCCTAATCAGTTCATGTGCCCTGGTTGTGGGCTTGATCCCCAGGGGGCATGTAGGAGGCAGCCAACCAATGATTCTCTTTAATCAGTGATATATTCTCTCTCTCTCTCTCTCTCTCTCTCTCTCTCTCTCTCTCTCTCTCTCTCTCTCTCTTCTCCCTTTCTCTCTGAAACCAAAAAAATGTTTAAAGGGCACCACTCATTCTTCAGAGCTATGTATGCGAGTATTAAAATCACAGCATGCTAGCAGACTGTGATTTTAAATTAAGGGAAACTTATCTCTGGGACAGAAGCAGAATACTAATAGCAATTGGTGAGCAGAAACAAGTAACTGTTATTGTTTAATCTCCTTATTGTAAATGTGATGTTACTTGAAAATTATTCATGGTGTCTTAAGTGTGAATTGTGGATTTTTTTCCCCAAAGAAAGACTTTCAGAAATGGCCCCGTTATCCTTCCTGAACTACTGGAGTCCTCTCCAGGAGACCTCCCCGGGCAGCTCATCCCAGCTCTGATGCAGCAGGGCTGACTTGTTTCCATCTAAATCTGTTCCCATCCCACATGGAAAAGAAAAATGCAGACACTGAAAGTAAAAAGGACTTCCTGGTGACCTATTCCTAAAAATCTCTTTTTAATGAATTAGTGAGCATCCTATTTATTAAGAATTTAATTCTCTCTTGGACCTTTTTTTCATGTGACTAATATGAATTTGAAGAATACTTTTGAAGCTTAAGTGGAAAGCATATTCTCCTAAGGATGATATTCAGCCTGGGCACCGAACTAGGCTCTCGGGGAGTCCGCCAGGCCTGGCTCTCCTCCTCCAGGCCACTGGGAAGGCTCCTCCTCCACAGTGCCCTGGGACCTGCAATACTGGACATCGCCAGAGTGCCTCAGGATGTCTCAGTGCCAGCCCTGTGTAAGGAAAGCTAGAATGAAAACACGAAAAGCAAAAGCAGGAGAAAAAGCCATGATTCAGAAAAAAAAAGCCATTTGGTTTGCCTCCGTTTTCTCGAGGAGTTTCCAGAGCAGGTCAACCTGTATCCCGAAGAGATCCCAGCCTAAAAAAAATAACTTTTCAAAGCACATGCATCTTTGGCTACTATTAATTCCTAATTATTTTTTAAATATATTTTATTTATTTATTTTTTTTAATGGAGAGGAAGGGAAAGGGATAGAGGGCTAGAAACATCGATAAGTTGCCTCCTGCACACAACCTACTGGGGATATGCCCACAACCAAGGTACATGCCCTTGACTGGAATCAACTCTGGGACCCTTCCATCTACAGGCCAGTTCTCTATCCACTGAGCCAAACCGGTTAGGGCTATTAATTCTTAATTTAGACTTGTTCTAATAATGTCAGTGAAATAAAATGTGGATAAAAAGTTTTTAAATAAAGTAAAATAAAAACCAGTAATATTTATTTAAAATGCATAAAAACTATAAACATTGACCTTTCTTTTTTCCCAGGCCTACTTAATTACCATCATCCCCCCACCCCACCCCCTCCAACTTGTGTGGCATCATGTGCTTATTATACATATCCTTTTTTATGTTAGTGTTAGCTTCTAACATGAAGATTTTCTGCTTGGCTTCTTCTGTCTTGCTTTTGGAAAATGTTCTGAATACTAGAGTAATAGTACACAGAAATACAGAATATCTTCTGTGTCATACAAATTGTGAGAAATATGTCCTGGGATTATTACTTTACTAGAGGCCTGGCACATGAAATTTGTGCATGGGGGATGGGGTGGGAGGAGTGTCCTTCAGCCCAGCCTCTTCCCTCTCCAATCTGGGACCCCTTGAGAGATGGATCGGGCCTAAACAGGCAGTCGGACATCCCTCTCATAATCCAGGACTGCTGGCTCCCAACTGTTCATCTACCTTCCTTCCTGATTGCCCCTAATCACTCCCCTGCCAGCCTGATTGATACCTAACTGCTCCCCTGCCAGCCTGTTTCCCCCTAACTTCCCTCCCCTGTGGGTCTGGTCACCTCTAACTGCCCTCCCCTGCAGGCCTGGGTCCCCCCAACTACCCTTCCCTATAGGCCCAGTCATCCCCAACTTCCCTCCTTTGCAAACTTGGTCACCCCTAACTGCCCTACCCTGCAGGCTTGATCACCCACAACTGCCCTCCCTTGCAGGTCTGGTCTCTGCCTACTGCCCTCCCCTGCTGGCCATCTTGTGTCCACATGGGGGCAGGATCATTTGACCACATGAGGGCAGTCATCTTGTGTATTGGAGTGATGGTCAATCTGTATATTACTCTTTTATTAGATAGGATAGAGGCGCCTGGTGCACGGGTCAGGGCCAGCTGGTTTGCCCTGAAGGGTGTCCTGGATCAAGGTGGGTTTTCCCTTGGGGCATGGGCTGGCCTGGGCAAGGGGCCTGTAGTGGTTTGCAGGCCAGCCATGCCACCCAGTGACCCAAGCAAAGGGCCTGGTATCTGGGATTTATTTATCTTCTACAATTGAAACTTTGTAGTCTGGAGTGGAGCTAAGCCTCCTCCTGCACAGCCATTGAAACTTCATTGCCTTAAGCAGAGGCCTGGGTGCTTGGCTTACTTCATCTCCAGGGGCAACCCAATCCTCCCTCCTGCTCTCTCTGTGGTCCTAGCCATCTTGATTGGGTTAATTTGCATATTCACTCTGATTGTCTGGTGGGCATGACTTGTGGGTGTAGCAGAGGTATGGTCAATTTGCATATTACTCTTTTATTAGATAGGATGTGTGGTTACCTGGCTCACCAGTTCTTCTTTGTACCTAAGTAAAAATTTGAATAATTTTTAACATTCAGTTATAATCTCAACATTGGTAATTTCAAGTAAAACCTAGTCAATTTACTTTTCATATAAATATCATGACTTATAATTTGCTTTTATTTTATATAAAATATATTCTTAAATAAGTTTTTAAAAAATTAAAACTATAATGATAAGGCTCTCAGTAATTATTTTACAAAAGAATATCAAGATAAGGAGTATGAAATATTTTGAAGAAAATTGGTATTGGTAATAAAACTAGTCTGTATATTTTTCATCCCACTCCATAGTTTTTATTTCTTATATACACAAATAATAAGCAGAAAGAAAAAACATGAAATTGAATTTAGGCAATTTCCTTCATTGCATTAGAATTATCAAACATTGTCCAAGTTCTAAGGTCACTGGGCAGAATTAAATGGACCAAGACGAGGAAACCATTGCAGTAAAGTAGCAGCAAATGCTGAGAGGGAAGAACAGAGTAATTGAATCAGGACTAAAAAGTGGTGTGTGCACAGATGGTCAGGCATTATATGTTAGATGTTCTTTAAGAGCTTATTTAAGGAGTCTTCTGCTGAAACTTTATAAAGAAAAATGTCATTACCTCGTGTAAATAACCTCTTACTATGTAAACTCTGACATATAATGTATTATGGATGCAATGTTGCTTACAGATAAGTCCTGCTTAGCCCACTTGCCAGTTGGGGGATATTTCCTGCCCAGCTTGTGCTCCAGTATCTGAGGAGTTCATTTCTGCCTGAGCCCACTGAGGATCACATTTGGACTTGGGAAGGCACAGTAAATTAAACTGGGTGCTTTGGTCTAGTTCCGGGTCACTGCCTTTTGACTCTTTCTCATGCCTTGTTCACCCCTTGACCTTGTTAGAACAGTAATGTTTCTTCATAAAACATTCTTAATGAGACTATTTACCTTGCACGGCCAATAAGATCGTGCTTCATGTAATAAATTCTCTGCTCAAACATATGCCAGGAAAGCAAGCAGCTCTTGCAGCTGTTAAAGAATTAACTTTTTAACTGAGGGAGGGACCTTTTGCTGGGCGGCCACAGCTATTTTCATAGTGTGTATTTTCCTTATTTTGAACATATTATAAAACTAAATGAAGGTTTCTTTCTCTCTCTTTTTGGCTTTTTTGTTTGTGTCTTGTTTTACATATACTCATAGCATAGTTAATCCCAACAAATAGACATTTACAGAGCAGGTAATTTGTACAGTTGATTCTTAAACAATGAAGGAGTTAGGGGTGCTCACCCCCTGCACAGTTAAAAATCCACATATAACTTTTGACTAGTCAAAAACTTAATTACTAGTAGCCTAACATTGACCAGAAGCCTTACCAATAACATAGTCAATTAACACATATTCTGTAAATTATATGTATTATATACTGTATTCTCAGAATAAAATAAGCTAGAAAAATGAAAATGCTATTAAAATCATAAGGAAGAGAAAATTACATTTACAGTACTATATATATTTATTGAAAAAATTTGCATGTAAGTGAATCTGTATGATTCAGACTCATACTGTTCAAGGGTCAACTCTCATTTTCTAAAGAATTATCATTGGGTTTTAAAAATATGTCTGCCTTGGCCAGTGTCAATAGTTAGATTATCCGCCTGTGCACTGAATTCAGTTTCCTGTCGAGGGCACATGCCATGTCTGAGTATCAAACTTGTGCGGGAGTGTGTGCGGCAGACAACTAATTGATGTGTCTCACATCAATGTTTCTCTTGCCCTTCCTCCTACCTCCCTCCCTCTTCTTTCCCTCCCTCCTCTCTCCCTCCTCTCTCTCCCCCCTCTCTCTTCCCCCTCCCCCTTACTTTCACCCTCTCCCTATCTCTTTTCCTCAACCCCCTTTCCTTCCACTCTCTCTAAAAATCAATGAAAAAAATATATCCTCAGGTGACAATTAACAAAAACAAAATAAAAAAATAGAATCCTATATAATAAAAGCCTAGGTGGTGTCACACCCTCGCACAACATCATCACAAGATGGCCACACTCATGTCATCACAAGATGGATGCCACAAGATGGCCAGCAGGGGAGGGCAGTTGTGAGCCATCAGGCTAGTAGGGGTGGGCAGTTGAGGGCGAACAGGCCAGCAGGGGAAAGCAGTTGAGGGTGATTGGGCCAGCAGGGGAGGACAGTTGAGGGCAACCAAGCATGCAGGGAAGGGCAGTTGGGGGCAACCAGGTCAGCAGGGGAGGGAAATTGTGGACGATTGGGTTGGCAGGGGAGAGCAGTTGAGGGCGAGATCAGGTGGACAGGGAAGTAGTTAGGGGGTGATCAGGCTGGCAGGCAAAAGTGGTTAGAAGCAATCAGGCAGGCAGGCAGGTAAGCAGTTAGGAGCCAGCAGTCCCAGATTGTGACAGGGTTGTCTGACTGCTGGTCCCAGATTAGAGAGGGTGCAGGCTGGGCTGAGGGACACCCTCACCCCCACCCCTTGCACAAATTTTGTATACCAGGCCTCTAGTATTTATATACTTGTCTGAAGAACTCAACTAATATTTGCAATGGAGCTTACAAACTTTATTTTTAATCATAAGTAGCAAGTTCTTCCCAAAATGTATTCTGTTGTTTATACAGACAGACTGGTTTGAATTCTGCCTCCTTTAGTTTCTCCTCCCTTCAGAATTAAGGTGTCACAACAGGAGCAAAAGCAAAAAGCCTAAGCAGTAGCCCCCGAGTACACAGAAGTTGACTGTTGTGCCAGGGAATTAGAGAGAAAACATCCATTGGCACAAGTTGTTATGCACCTCCTATTAAAAAGACTAAGCTCTTCAGTAGAGGTGATCCAGTGGTAACCTTGCTGATATAATTTAGAAGTCATTTGAACTCTTGGTCCTGTTCACACCCCCTTAGACATTCTGATTAGGTGTCATCTTTAAATGTAATGGGGTTTCTCTGTTTTTTTTTTTCCATATCATTACAATAAGTCACCTTCTTTTAACTCAACCATACTGTGAGTATTTCCTTTGGATCCTGTGCAATGGTGATAACAGTGGTACCGACTTCCTAGGGCACTTAGGAGGATTAAAGGGGAAGGTATTTTTAAAAGATGTTGTCCTAGCCCATGATATACAGATTGTATTAATAATAGTTCTTTATTATTGCCGTTGTTCCCACTAATAAAATTATATAATCTCAGGATTAGGAGAAACCATTTTAAATACAGAACTGAGCTCTCTCTCTTATTGATGTTTCTAATGTTTCTAACTTTCTGTCCCTCTCCCTTCCTCTCTGTAAAAAATCAATAAAATATTAAAAAAAATAAAAAGGCAGAGTGGCTGGTGGGGGTGGGGGGTTGGAGGGGGGAGTGCCAGACATTCTTCCTGGCATGCAATCTGAGAGCCCAGTATTTGCTCTTTGAACACATTTTGGAAAGATATTCTAAAATTGTTTCTTACCAGAATTAGAAGTGTAAGGAATTTATTCCTGAACTAGAGAAGTTCCCTTCAAACAATGAAAGGCAGGGCTGTACCTAGGAGGTCTTACTCCCATTGTAGGTCACTGCATACCAGTAGCATATTTCATCCCAGTCTCCTGCCTTAGGCAGGACCGCACTCAGGCGGGCAGGATACCTGTCTCCTTACTACTTTAGCATTTTTAGAAGACGATATTACATGTTCTTGTCAGTAATGCATTGCAGGCTCTCTCTAACTTGTTCCAGAACACTTGGAGGAAATTATCCCAGTGTCTGATCTAAATCCCATCTTCTGCCCTTTGAACATATTATATCTTATCTTGACTTCAGTAGAGATAGAAAAGAGATGCTCACCATGATTTGGCAAATGCCTGACATTTTTTAAATTGCTGGTTGGTTTCTCATATCCCTCCCCTTCTACCCTAAGATAAGTCAGTCCATCTTTTCCATGATTCTCTTCCATAAGCATCATTTTGTCCAGAGTTTTGTGAGTGGAGGGTTGTCATTTTGTTGCTCCCTTCCGAGGTTTCCTGGAGGTAATGGGCACAACAATGGTGAGGCCTACGTGGGAGGTGGCCATGTCACAAACCTGCTGCCTCTGCTTCACCACGGCCTACAGTTCTGCAGAAGTGGTGCCAGGAGGAGCTTTGGAATTCTTGCTCAGCCCAGTTGCCATCTCTTGACTTAATGAAAACTGAGCTAAAGCTGCGATGGAAGAAAGGTTTTTCCATTACCCAGAAGCTGTCACCAAGAGTCCATTTCTCAGTATCCTGCTTCCTTCCAAAATGCCATCCCAGCCTTGCCAGAACTCAGAATCAGGTTGCCTCCTTTGACTGGCAGGTGTGGCTCAGGTTGAGCATCAACCCATGAACCAAGAGATAGCCAGTTCAATTCCCCGTCAAAGGCACATGCCGGGTTGCAGGCTTAATCCCCAGTGGGGGCATGCAGGAAGCAAACAGTAAGTGATGTTTCTCTCTTATTAATGTTTCTATCTCTCTTGCCCTCTCCCTTCCTCTCTTTCTCAAAATCAATAAAAATATTATTTAATATTTTTTAAATAAATTAATTAAAACCTGGTCCAAAGGAACCCTCCCCACACGTGTTCTAATGTGTGCACACATTCCTGAGTCTGACTGGCATTAAAGGGGAAAAAAATGGGGGGAAATGTTGTTAAGTATTAGAGGAGGGGAAAAAAGAATATAATAACAGAAAATATGAATACCATAAAAGCAATCATGTAATTTTCTGCTGAGCTCTAGAAGTACCTCACAGATGCATGCTGGTTTTGCCCCTTTCTGGCTCCCTGTCTCCAGCAGGGAAGGTATCAGGACCCATCACTGAGGATTGTCTTCAGAACCGTTACTTTCTCTGCAAAACCAATGGACCTATTGCAACTCCCTAAGATTTCCTTCAGTCTCTCAGCTCAGATTGGCTGCAGGTCCTACAGATTCTCCTTTTGGGGATTCCTACTCAGGAGACTGGCCCAGTCTCCACATGGGCCCTCCATGAGATCTGAATCACAACAAAAGCAAACCAGGGCATGGTGAGAATTAATATGAGGTTTACAGGGAAGTGTGAGCTCCTAAAAAGATAAAACTTCTCCCTGCCATTATCTGACTCTGATATATTGTTAGTTCCACTGACGTACAACATATTATAGCTTTATAAACCCAATTACTTTCTTCTGTATTGATCCAACATCTCTGAGACTGGGATTCCTGGTATAGACCTTGTTACTCGACATTGTACTGCTCACAAAATCAGGGCACTGTCTACACAGTGGATAGATATTAGTTATGTGCTAAGTAATGGATAGATGTATCCTACAATAATAGCAACAAAAGTATTTTTAAAGATATCAAGGTACCTATGAATATCTTTATATATACATTAAATATAATATATGGAGATCTATTAATTTGAAATATCTCTCCCTCCCCTCCCCGAGTCTATGGAGGTTATGGTTGACAAAAATGGATATATTCCAGGTATACTAGTATAACATATTAAGACATAAGTATGCCTGTGTAATAATTACCATGATCAAATTGATTTGTAACATCTTCATCACCTCACATAGTTTACCATTTTGTGTATGTGTGGTGTGCAGTGTCTTTTAAAGAAGTCAAAGATTGGGTTTGAGTTGCCTACACATGTTAAACATGCTAATAAAATCAATAATGCCTATTAATTCATTACATAATGTAGATTAAGAATATTTAGAGGTACTTTTTAATATGTCGTATTTTCAAGTTTCTTAACCTCTTGAAGAATATTTATAAACAATGGCAGTGCCTCTTCAATATTATCAATTGAAACATTAATTATTCCTAAATGAGTGTGCCCCTGGACCCCTACCCCAGTTCTGTGGTGTGTGTTACCTGGAGAACCATAGATGCCCATTTGCTGTTAGTACAAATGAGAGAAGTGTTGCTGCAAAGCCAAGTAAATTTGTAGAAAAATGGCATTCCTTCCTTTGGTTTTATGACCAAAATACTTGGTTGTCTCCTGAACTTGCAGAGTGTTTTGCCTCTGGCACTAGAAAGGCAAAGAGAAATCCTCAAGTAAAGAGGACATGGAAAGTAGGAACTCAGGATCTGGGTGAGGGGCTGTGGAAGACAGAAGAAGCGGGTGGATGCAGATACTGGCCTGTGGGTTTCAGCCAGCAATTACATTTGGCCCATAAACAGGAAAATGCATGTTTTGATATAACATCCATATATCTTCTTCATTATAATTCCTGCCAAGACCTAAAATGTCAAGACATGGCAGGAAGTATGTCTAAAATGACAAAGTTCTTTCTCACTTTAACTTTTTCCAATGAAATGTTGTGATTGAAAACATTCCATATCAGTGTTTTATTCTACTCCAGAAGAAAAAAAAAAATCTGTGCTGATTCCCTGCTGCTGAATCTAAAGGATCTTAAATTGCACATACTTGAGAAAATCGTGATGGAAGTACCACGAGAACCCTATTAGTTTTGTCACTTTCCTAGGGAAGCAAGAATGATGTAATTTCTAGTCAGCCGCCTTCCTCCCACACCAGTCATTTGCCAAAAGGGTATGTACTGGGTCATATCAGCCTCAGGAGGTGGAGCAAAATGAAAGGGAAGGGTTGTCATGACACATTCATGGCCTTTGTGCATCTAGAGATCCCCACTGGGAGCTTGCCACAATTTTTATAGGGTCCCACCAGATGCTCGAAGCTGGGTGTTCTGCATGTCGGCAGGATAGGGAGTAGGGCCTCCCCACCCCACAGCTCCAGAAGAACAATTCGTGAGAAGTCAGTGCAGTTCTGCCACCCAGCAAGGCCAAGAGAAACTGGCTTTCAGGATGCTGCCAGTAATTACAGATTTGGCCTCAGAGGGCAGCCACTACCCATGTACTAGTGACTATAGCATCCAGGCAGAAAAAGTCCGACTCCTCCAGGCCTAAGTGGGACTGGGAGACATTTAGTCATATTTATGCACACCATGCACACACACTAGCACGACTGTGGCTGGCAATAGAGAAAGTGTGGCTCTGGCCACCTGGGAGCATGAGTGCCCAAGTCTATTAACTCCGCACTTAAGGAAGGTGGCGGGTAGGGATAAGGCCCTAAACCTGTGTTCACTCCTGCTTTGGGTAATGGAAACCTGCTTGTCAAATATCTTTGGCCAAAGACTTTCCTGTGTAATTAGCAAACTTCTTAATTATATAGTTGGATTTGAAGCTCCTGCTAACCTTAACGTGTAAATAGATACAAATTAAATAAAGAGAAAGGGTTGGAAGAGAGAGCATGGCACATAGGTGAAGACTGTAGTCTCTGAGCCAGGCTGTTGCCTTGGAGGACTTGCCTCTCTTGTGCTTCCGTTTTCTTACCTGTAAAATGGAAATAATATACTTAATTACAGTTTTGAACTGTGCTGAGCCCCTAAGTGCCCAAGACATTTAGTTTATTGTTATTTTAGTGATGGCATTTTATGAGTAACAACTCTACAAATGGATCATTGCTCAGTAGACACTTTGAAAAGGAAGAATAATTAATAATTCAGAAATTGGATCTCAAAATCTCAGAAACTTTCCTAGGTTTTCTATATGGAAGTAAACGAATACTTAATATATGTAACAGTTTATTAAAATTTGAAAATGGAATAAATTTTGTCAACAAACATTTAATGGGTACCCGTAAGCATCATGGAGAATGTTGTAGGGATACGTAAGACCTTATCAACTTCCAGGAGCTTTAATTCTAACTGGTGTTAGAAGACCAGTTATAGGACTGTCAGGCATTCTAGGAAGACTGCCTGGAGCAAGATAAGTATAATTAATATGTAACCTTACTTCCATGCTCTGAGAAAAGATACTAGATGAAGAGTCTGCACACTGAGAGTACATATTACCTTGAAGTATTTAAGTAAATACATATTATTATTCAATTCCAGGTGCCCCATATATATTCATAAAACCATAGCACGAAATTAAATATGACTGACATGCTAAACAGAATGTTGATAATCTGCTCAGTGGGTTATGCTCCAGGCCACAGTTTATAACATTAGAGGAAATGTTAAGGGTCTTTTTCCGTGGTATTTCATTGCACTGACCTTAAATAGGCCATGAGAATAAACAAAGCATTATAGACCTAAGGTCTTAAACAAATGTGAATTTTACCATTACTTTGCAAGCAAATATCACTCTTAATAAAATTTGAGATTATCACCCAGGGCTATTTCTAGTCAATCAAATTGTGGTTATTATTAGATGTAGTTTTATACAAGGTGAGGACATTTTCATGAATGGGGACATTTTTAATATTTTCAAAATTATGGGAAAGAATGAAAGTAACACTGAAATAGTATTTCAGGTTCTTATTTTTATCATCCACTTAGCTTGCTGTGAGATAGGAGAGGGAAGCACTGCTTCCCCATTTCTCATAGGAGCATCCATCAGTTGAGGCTTAGGGCAGTTCCAAGTATCTGGTTCCCAATGACCAGATATGCTTTTAAAGATTTTCCCAAGCTCTTCCAGAGTCATCAGTTGGCCAGCATTTTGGATTATCTCTGTATTTGGTTATTCCTTCTCCTTTGTTTTGCCTTTTTTGGGGGTTGGAAGTGGGCATTTAGCTGCTATTTTTTCTTTTGTTTATTCTTCAGAGGCACCTTAGTTACCTACTGTATGCCCAGTGCTGTTGGACAGTACTTTGTCGCAGTTCTCAGTAGTATGCATGAGATTGACACATCTGCTTTTCATTAAAAGAAATCAGATTTTTCTGCCTCAACTTTTTTATCAAAGATGACCGTCTATAAGAAATGAAATGATTTGAAGTTACTGGAATTTTAAAGTTACTTTGCTGATTTTAAACTCCTTAAAATAGGAATTATAGCGTGTTCATCTTTTAAGCCCATTCCATTATTTAATGAATGTGTGTGGCTAATGCTTCTATTGTTGGACAGTGGCTTTTATCTGAATTGGTAAGTGTTTCTGTGGTGAATGTGGTAAATGTTAATGGCTGTAATTGTAAACATGAATGGTTACTATTAAAATCAAGTTCATTGGTGTGGCATAGTCCTATACTGTGTTAATTTATATCCTGTAAATTCTTCACATACGTTAAATTAAGTACAAGTTGTCTGGGTGTTCAAGAATTTTAAAATAAATTCTTTTAAAAAATGGAAAACCTTCCAATTGGAAATTGAGTTATTATCACATCTCTAAGTTCTGGGCTTTCTTTTCTCTTTATCTATTCATTAATCTTCCCTATCTACTTACCCATCCCACCCACCTGCCATCCATCCATAACCCTCCCATCTGCCTGCCAATATCCCCTTCTACCTTCCCACGCCTTTCATTACTGTTATCTATTGTCAGACAATAATAACCTTGAAAGGAGTGTGAAAGAAAAATAGTTGCCATTAGAGCTACCACTGTTTCTTTGGTTTTAATGAACACAAGATTGACCAAAACCTGGCACTTTTAGGAGTAAGCAGGGTACTATTGATAATCAACCATACTGGGGAAACAGGCATAAACCAGGGCTCTTCTGGGTCCCTCAGAGCATATATATGGTCACTTGTCCTAAAAATCTAAGGTAAGATTCTTATATAGGATTACGGTATGTTTTAGTTCTCGGCTGTATGTTATGTGAATTCTTTACTTATATTAGAAACAAAGAGTGGAACAGACTTTTAAAGATTGTATTTTGTGTGTATTGCTGTAACCTGCACCTGATTTTTTGTGTGGCACGAGTTCCTGTGCATTACTAGTTAGCTGTCCAGTTTGAAATCATCCAGATATTTAATTTCTTCCCCTTTGTTACATCGATTTGAGGTTGATTGTTCTCCCATTCATCCTATGGAAATACGTATATAAATCACTTGCATTAGGTATAGCATTTCCCAGGGTGCCAAAGGGGCTGTAACAGAGGAGGAACATCCACTATTTGTGCTTCTGCACCCACCATAGAGCTGGGGATGCACAGGCTGGCAGCGTTTGTACAAAATAACCACTCTGCATAAGCAGGTGATTGTGCAGCGACTACAACACGGAGAGGAAGCAGCACCAAAGAAACTCCTAATCCAAGGGAGCAGGCACAGCACGAGAATCACAAGCTCAGTCAGGCCATCCTAGTACTTGCTGGAAATTCTTCAGTGGATAATAAGTGGGAATCGCTGACTTATGGGAGGCTTAGTTGAGGCATATGTCATTTATTAACTATGAAATGATTTCCCTTTCCTCTGAACTTGTGTCTCTGTTTTACATATATTTGCTGTGCAATCTCAGGCAAATCTCAGAACCCTTTTGGTCTCAGTTTCTTCATTATAAAAGGACACTAAGAATAGTACCTACTCATAAAATCATTAAATTGTTTCATTTATATAAAGCATTAGGACATGGTATTCCAAAAATATTTAAAAAGACTCTTTCTGTTAGTATCTTAAGTCATCTTTAACCAATAAAGGGTGGGGCAAATGTAGGTTACGGTTGCCAGTACACAAAGCAGAGTTTATTCTTGTATTATTATTTACTAATTATCATTTTTTCCATATGAATAATTGTAGACTTTCTTTTGCCCCACTCTGTATAAATCAATGTTTGGATTTACCTCATATGGTGTAGATCCCTATCATAATTTTAATCTGCTCTTATCACTTATGATTTTTATACAGCCCGGAAGTCAAAGAAGTTGGGAAAGTTAAAAGGGATTCATGAGGAGCAGTCACAGCAGCAGCAGCCCCCGCCACCACCCCCACCGCCCCAGAGCCCTGAGGAAGGGACGACCTACATCGCCCCTGCAAAGGAGCCCTCTGTCAACACGGCGCTGGTCCCTCAGCTCTCCACGATCTCACGCGCACTCACCCCCTCCCCCGGCATGGTCCTAGAAAACATCGAGCCCGAAATCGTGTATGCCGGCTATGACAGCTCCAAACCAGACACCGCCGAGAGCCTGCTCTCCACGCTGAACCGCCTGGCGGGCAAGCAGATGATTCAAGTCGTGAAGTGGGCAAAGGTAATTCCAGGTAGGCTGGCCTCTCCTTCCACGGTCTGTGTCCTGAACTGGACAGGGCCGAGCAGCCTCTCTCACCACCTCCCACAGAGTGATCCGAGTCCGCTTTCTCTTAAATCCTGGGAGCGAATTTTAAAATTATCAGATGCACACATGCCTCGCAGAATTCTGGTTAGTGTGCTCACGTCTCCTGAGCAGTTAGAATGAAAGGCTCTGTTGTTCATGTCACACATTTCCTGCGGATGATGGCGATGGCACTGCCATCCCAGAGAGATGACCACAAAAGCATAACAGCCTGTTGCTAGCAGCTTGTAACCAAGGCTGATCTAACTAGAGACCAAGTACACCATGACCTGTCGATTACATTGCAGGAACCCCTGGAAATCTGTTCTTTCAAAACAAAAAAATCTTACCTCCAGCATCCTTTAAATCGTCCTTGAAATTTCTACTTTCGTCCTTTTTTATGGCAGAGGATTTTATTAATGAGGTCCCTATTAATCTACAGAAACATCACTTAGAATTGCTATCATAATATCCTAGTATGTTTACCCAAAGCAGTTTCTTAAAGGACCTCTGGCCAACCAACAGCCATATGAATGCAGACTGCGGAAAGCTCGGAGATGGGCTGTTTTTTTTTTTTTAAGAGGAGCCTAATGTCACTGGGAATATAGGGCCCAGGAAGAGGAACAAAAGAAGGGCTTGAGACCCAGAAAGGAGGCCTGTGGGACGGGTTGGGGTCGGGGGGCGAAGGGGGAGGGTGCCAAGAGTGCTTATGCGACTTCAGAACTTGGTTGAAGTCCAGTGTTATCCCAGCCTATGGGAAGCAAGGAATAATGCTTTTTCAACCTCCGCAAACTCATGAAGAGTAAAAACTACATACTTGCAGATTTTCACAGTAGCTGATTGTTATTAAATTATCCTATCTATTAATATTATTCACTGATAGTATGATAAAGATGTTCACAGGTTAATACAGATTCTTTCCATGTAACCAAGGGTTTTAGACCATCATCCAGCAAAACGCCCTGAATTCCCCAGTTTTAGTGGCCCTGGCTATTTGCCCTCATGGAGAACTTAAAGTGAATTGAAATGAAGCCTGAAACAGGGCCAAGCCCAGGGTGGGTGCTCTATAAATGGCTGTGACATTGATTGGGGTCTTAGAGGAAGGTGGCTGTTGGGAGGTTAACTTAAGAAGCTTCTTCCTGGAATGTACTCAAATGCTGTGTTTCTCTGTGTTTAATTGTTCTGTTCTTCAGGATTTAAAAACTTGCCTCTTGAGGACCAAATTACCCTCATCCAGTATTCTTGGATGTGTCTATCGTCGTTCGCCTTGAGCTGGAGGTCGTACAAACACACGAACAGCCAATTTCTCTATTTTGCACCAGACCTGGTCTTTAATGAGTGAGTACCTGTTAATTAGCCTTCATAAAGCAGACTGCAGTGTTATTTTTTTATGTCTTTATGATTTCTAAACAGATGTATGTTTGTGAAGCAATCTACTGCTCCTTGCATTTTTTAAGAGTAAAAAAAAAAAAGCTATCATTTGAGAATTTAAAAATTACTCTTTACCAAATCATCCTGAACATGCCTGCATATGTATAAATCAGTATATATATAAGTTTCACATAATAGTATGTGGGAATTGTCCCAAAAGAAAGATGATCCAGTTGGCTCCAAAAACTTGACTGGTACAAAGCCACGATTAATAGAAAACAGCCGCTTTTGGGATCTACACTCGGACTATCTAATTTCTAGGAAGTGTGACTGTAGAAGCACCTACCTCTGTGCACATTTATGTAGTGGTTCCTTTGTGACCGCTGTACAGCTGCTTGGCATGTTTTCATGACAATTATATTTATTCGTCTTCGCAGTCATAAGAGAAGCCAAACTGTTAGCTTTGTGATGCATTTTCAAAGATGGAAAGAATCGCGGTTGGTTTTCCTTTGGCCATGAATTCCTTCCTATGTTTTAAGTTTACATGTTAATGCTGTTTGTATTCCACATGAGCACATTTCCTCTGTGTCTATCCAGCAGTGCTTCTTTGTATTTGTTGGGTCAAGAGATACAGAAAATAAACTGGAACGTTTGAATGATGAAGTGAACCACAGCCATATTCCAACAGATGGCTCTCCCTGGAGATATGAAAATAGGGGTGTTCAGTGGGGAAGGAAGCAGATGAGAAATAGATTGATGATCAAAGAAACAAAAGCAATGGAAGAGATTAAAAGTGGACACAGAGTGCCAAGATACTGAAATAGTACCGGTACTAATTTACCTGGGAGGACTGATTCACCCAAATACGGTGACCTTCCGGCAACTGTATTCCAAGATAAATCAGGAACGTCAGTTGTTGGCTTTCAAGGTGACCCTTCTCTTGGCAATTACAAAGAATAATTCTATTACTGCATAAATTTTCACCGAAAGCATGAAGTGCGGCCAAACAACTGACGTGCACATTTTAATTTACTTGTTGTCCTCAGTAATTAGTTGATATTACTAAATAATAAGCCTGTTTTAAAATATGACTTATAAACAAAAAGAAAAACATAGTAAGGAGGGTATTTTCTTTAAAAAGAAGTGAGGGCAATAGGCTGTTGGTGTCATTCAGTGTGTCTCCATTTTTTTTAACAGGAGATTAAAGTGATCCATTTAATTTCATTTTAGCATATAAATTTTTGTCATAAAATATATGTAACAGAATTTTCCATTTTAATCATTTTAAGTGGAAAGTACAGGGGTGCTAATTGCATTCACATTGCTGTACTACCCTCCCCACTGTCCGTCTCCAGTCCTTTCACATCATCCTTAACAGAAACTCCGATCCCATGGAGCAGTAACTGCACATTTACGCCCCACCCCAAAACCCTGATAACCACTAGTCTGTGAATTTGCCTGTTCTAGATATTGCATGTAAGTAGGGTCAGACAGTGTGTGTCCTTTTGCTTCTGGCTTATTCCACTTTAGTACGTCTTCAGTGTTCATCCTTACTGGAATATGTATCAGAATTTCATTTAATGGCTGAATATTATTCCATTTTATGTAGCTACAGCGGGTCCTCATTGATTACAGGTTTTGTACTTAGGAATCAGCCTCTGTCTACATTTATGTGTAACCCAGCATCAACCCTGGTAGCACTCTCAGGGGCTGTTTGCAGGCCTCCACAGAGGCAGTGCGTTTCAGAGGTGCAGCCTGTGCGTTTCAGCTGAGGCCGCCGTCGCCTGTCAGCCCTCATGTTATAAACAAGTGTCCTTCTCACGGTCTACTTAGGTTTGCATTGTTGGGCTTTTTGTTGGTGATTTCCCTGTTGAAGGTGACTCCCAAGCATGTGCTGAAGTCGAGGGCTCCTGAGGGCAAGAGTCTGTGATGCGCCTTAGGGAAAAATGCGGGCGCTAGATAAGCTTCTGTCAGGCATGAGTTAGTGCTGTTGGCGGTGAGTTCAAGTTAATGAAACAACAGTATGTATTACTAAGGGGTCTCTAATAGATATACACATAAAACGGGAGTAGGTATAGGTCAGTTGATCAAAATGTTCGAGCCAGTGGCTCTTGAAAGCCTCACGTTCCCGTAGGAGGAGCAGTTTAGTGCTCACTAATTCAATCTTTGCTGCCACCTCCTAGAACATAAGACCTTATTTATTTTCACCAGAAAGAGAAACTTGCCCACATTTGTTTATTCTTTCATCTGTTGATGGATATTTGGATATTTTTCCCCTCTGACTGCTGGGAATATTGCTGCTATTCACCTCAACGTATAAGTATGTGTATGAATCCCTGCTGTCATTTCTTCTGGGTATGTACCCATGAGTGGAACTGCTGGGTCACATGGCAATTCTATATTTAACTTTCGAGGAACCACACAACTGTTTTTCATAGCAGTTGCACCTTTTCCCAATCCTGGCAATATAGCGAGAGTAACAAGAGTTCCAAATTCACCACATCCCTGCCAGCACTTATTTTCTGTTTTGTTTTGTTTTTAAATAGCTATATTAGTAGGTAAGAAGTATTGAGGAGAGTTTTAAATATACTCCATATATAACATCATGTATATTTAAAGTGTATAGTATGTTGATTTGATACATTTACATATCCTATCTAATAAAAGCCTAATATGCTAAGTGTCCAGTCGACCAGTTGGCCATTCAACCAATCAAAAGTGTAATATGCTAATGATACGCTAAGACAGATCAGCTGTTTGCCATGATATGCACTGACCACCAGGGGGAAGACAGTCAACCAGTTGACCAGTTGATATGACATGCACTGACCACCAGGAGGGCAGATGCTCCGACCAGTAGGTTAGCTTATTCCTGGGGTCCGGCTGATCAAGACTGAGCAAAACAGGCCAGACATGCCCTGGAACCCTCCCACAGTCCCTCCATGGCTGGCTAACCTCCTGTGTCCCTCCCCAGCCCTGATTATGCACCAGTGGGGTCCATTGGCCTGGCCTGCACCCTCTTGCAACCTCTTGGGACCCCTTGGGGGATGTCAGAGTGCTGATTTCAGCCCAAACCTGCAGGCCAGGCTAAGGGACCTCACTATTGCATGAATTTGTGCACCAAACCTCTAGTTGTAATGTGATTGCCATTGTGGCTCTAGCACCTTTATTGTGTCACA
The DNA here is from genome assembly GCA_011751065.1 of Lasiurus cinereus. Classification (NCBI taxonomy): domain Eukaryota; kingdom Metazoa; phylum Chordata; class Mammalia; order Chiroptera; family Vespertilionidae; genus Lasiurus; species Lasiurus cinereus. The sequence goes on along the minus strand of JAAGEH010000293.1, from coordinate 27,732,657 downwards.
TAATGATCATTTCCTTATTTGTGGTGGGAACAAATAAAACCTCGTTTCTTAGCAAGTTTAATGGTTATAATACCACCAGAGGCCCAGTGCACAAAATCCATGCATCGGGGGCAGGAGGATGTCACTCAGCCCAATCTGCACCCTCTCCAATATGGGACCCTTCGAAGCCTGTCCCAACTGCCCGATCCTACCAGGATTGGGCCTAAACAGGCAGTCGGACATCCCTCTCACAATCCAGGATTGCTGGCTCCCAACTACTCGCCTGCCTGTCTTCCTGATTGCCCCTAACTGCTTCTGCCTGCATGCCAGCCTGATTATACCCTCTAACCACTCCCCTGCCAGTCTAATTGATGCCTAACTGCTCCCTTGCCAGCCTGTTTGCCCCTAACTGCCCTCCCCTGCAGGCCTGAGTCCCCCCCACACACACACTCAACTGCCCTTCCCTGAAGACCAAGTCGCCCCCAACTTCCCTCCTCTGCCAGCCTGGTTATCCCTAACTGCCCTCCCCTGCACTCTTGATTGCCCAATTGCCCTCCCTTGCGGGCCATCTTGTGGTGGCCATCTTGTGTCCACATGGGGGCAATCATCTTGTGTGTTGGAGTGATGGTTAATCTGCATATTGCTCTTTTAGTAGATAAGCAGAGTGATGGTCAATCTGCATATTACTCTTTTATTAGATAAGATAGAGGCTTGGTGCATGGTTGGGGGCCAGTTGGTTTGCCCTGAAGCATGTCCTAGATCAGGGTGGGGTGGCCTGGGCAAGGGGCCTATGGTGGTTTGTAGGCCAGCTACACCCCCCTGGTGACCCAAGTGGAGGCCCTGGTATCTGGGATTTATTTATCTTCTACAATTGAAACTTTGTAGCCTGGAGCAGAACCAAGCCTCCTCCTCGCTCTGTGGTTGCAGCCATTTCTGTTGGGATTTATTTATCTTCTATAATTGAAACTTTGTAGCCTTAAGCAGAGGCCAAGGCAGGCCAGGGCTGTGGAAAGCTTGGCTTCCTCCATCAAGGGGGGCAATCCTAGCCTGTGCTCTCTCAAGCTCTGTAGCTGCCACCATTTTTGTTGGAATTTATTTATCTTCTATAATTGAAACTTTGTAGCACTGAATGGAGGCCTGGGTCAGCCATGGCGTGCGGAAAGCTTGGCTTCCTCCATCACTGGGAAAACCCAAGCCTCCCTCCTGCTCTCTTCATGACCACAGCCATCTTGGTTGGGGTTAATTGCATACTTGCTCCTGATAGGCTAATGAGTGTGGCTGGTGGGTGTGTCTTGTGGTATAGTGGAGGTACAGTCAATTTGCATATTACTCTTTTATTAGATAGGATTGTCTGTATATACTTTACTGTACATCAGATTTCTAGAACTTACTTGCCTACTAGTTGAAAGTTTGTGTATTTAAACAGCATCTCTCTTCCTCTACCCCCAATCCCTGACCAGACTACCATTATACTCTATTTTTTCAAGTTTGGCTTTTTAGGTTCCACAAGTAAGTGATATCTTAGTTATTTGCTTTATCTGTCTCTTAGTAGGTATGAAGTGGTATCTCCTTGTGGTTTTTATTTGCATTTCTCTAATGTTGGGAATCTTTCATGTGCTTATTAGCCACTTGTATGCCTTCTTTAGAGAAATGTCATTCAAGTCCTTTGCCCATTTTTAATCAGGTTGCTTGCTTTTTGTTCTTGAGTTGTAGGAGTTCTGCACATATTCTGGATATTAAGCCCTTATCAGATACATGTTTTTGTAAATTTTTCCCATTCTCTGGGTTGTCTTTTCACCTCTTGATATAATATCTTTTGATGCACTTTTAAAACTGAAGTTTTTAATTTTAATGAAGTCCATTTCATCTTTTTTTTTCTTTTGTTGCCTGTTTTTAATGTCATCTATTAATTTTTAATTGTGTACAAACATTCATCTTTACAGGTTCCAAACAAAGGGCAAAAATGTAAGAATCCTTCTTAACAAATGAAACTTAGGGTCAAACACCTTATATTTGAAGCCTGGGAGGATTAATGTCAATAAAGAGTTTGGGAAATAAGGAATAATAAACCAAAAAAAAAGAAAAAGAAAACGTCATATAAGCTTTTTATGCATTTATCTGTTCTAGAAAATAGTAATAGAGATAAAATGGAACCAACAACAAAAATTGCATTCTAATGTTATAAGTAGTTTAAATGTTATGAAATTACATAATATTTGAATGAAAAGTTTGTTTCTTATTCTTAAAACCATTGACCTCAACTTGAACCTAGACTTCTGTAAGTTTTCTCTCAACTAGAAAGAATAGGGTGGAGCTGTGTCTTTTTCAAAGGACTGGGAAGGGGGGAGGCTACTCCCAGGAAACATTTGGGAATGGCATAAAGCCTTTTAGGCAAATTGAGCTTGATGCGGTATCTCTATTATAGGGTGCTATCACAGACTCTGTATTTTCTAGGGAAACTACTAAGTTACAGAGAATGTCCTGCAACTAAAGTCTGAATGTGGATGCATGCTTCATCCTGCTGTTATTTAGTGTTCTAAGCATTGGTTCCTGTCTCATGGAACATAACAGTCTAGTAGGAAAAAAGAAATTAAAGACTCCAAGAGTCATTATTGTGATAAGTATCAAAAGGAAAATTGCTCTGAGGGCAAGTAGTTTATGGGATGTGTTGATCTAGTCAGGAAAGGCTTCCCTGGACTAAGTTAGTGTCAATCAGGTGAAGCAAGATTTAGGCTGAGGCACCAGCATGTGCAAGGGCCCTATGGCTTGAATGAAAGACATTGTAATCATGGACGTGGAGAGATGTGAACAGATGTTGAAAGCCAAAATCACCAGCAGTTGCCAGTGGTTGGATTCTGATGGAGTTTGGAGCGGGGGAAGAAGTCATAGTCTAGGATGACTTCCAGGTCTGTGCCTTAAGTGCCAGGTAGGATTTGGTTGGTGTGACTCCCTGGAATAGGGAACAAGGATAGAGGACCAGGGTTTAGAAAGAAAGAATAAAGGAGGGCAGTTTTGGATATGCAAGGATTGAATTATCTTTGAAACAGTATTCAAGAGGAAATATTAAAGAGGCAGTTATTTATACCAATCAGAAAGTTAAAAAGAGGTCCATGCTAAAGATACAAATTTTGAACACATTTTGCAGTAGAGGTTAAAGAAGGAATCTCACATCTGCCTGGGATTAAATGCCATTGTAACTCCAGTGAGATGTGAACTGGAAATCTGGAAGCATGCCTCCTCATTGCCTGCCAGTACCTTGCACATTCACCTCTGCTGAATATGCCCCTCAACTTTCCCCTGGCCAGTACCTGCACTTCCTCACCCTTCCAAAGTGCAGGAAGCACCTGGCATTCTGGGCAGGGGCGTAACGCATGCCATTCCGCTGAGAGTAGGACATGCTGATGTGGTCCTCTCCTGCTCTCCACCAACTCTCTACCGATGAGACCACCTCTCACCTGCATTGATGGCTCTTTTTTAGATAGATTGATGGCCCACCTTTGTCTAGGTGGCACCTTCTCATTGAAGTCACAGACTCTGTCTCATCATTTTTCATTTCCAGCACCTACACTGTGTCCAAGGCATAGTAGGTAAGCTGTAAAAATTTGCGGAATAAATGAATTATTGAACAAATGAACCAAATAGTCTATCCATCAGTCTAGAAGTAGATTTCTAAGTTATCCCTTCTCATGAGAAGGATTAAGTTTATGGTAAAGAATTGTGCCATGGGGTGCCATGGACGGAGGCACTGCTGTGTTTAAAACGGTGGACAGAACTTCTAAAGGTAGTCATTAGTGTTTGTCTTCAGCTATGAAACACATCCGCAAGCTGCCAGCGACCTCCCACTTCGGCTGTGCACCAACAGTGTTGGACCGGGAGGAAAAGCGGGAGTAGGGAATGATTAAGGAAAACATTCCAACTTTTTATTAATCATTGGGGTGAATATATGAGTTAGTCCTTGAAATTAGCATAGAACTTTTTTTTATAAACTCAAAACTTGTCAAATATATATTAAATGATTAATTATTCCATTTTTACCTTGAAACAGCTTATCACATATTGCACCAGATCACTGCAAGTATTCACATTTCTTACCAATTCAATGCACATATTAAAACTCCCATTTAAGCCTATAATGAAATTTCTTCAGAATGTTTTTCATTAACTTCTGAAATGAAGGTTCAGTTTGCACTCTCTTTGGAGACTCAGCCGGTATGTTGGAATTAAAGTATAGTTAAAAGCAGATTTTTATTGTCTCAAGTTGTAGCCCAATGAAAAATGTGTTTTGGGTGACCTTTCAGTGCTTCGTGGTTCTGAAGCTTTCCCGGTTCTGCCTCACAGGTAGTTGGTAAAACAGAGAAGGTTTAAGTCTTGGTGTCCCTTTCTGACCCTCCCTGTGAGCACTCTGACGTGGCTGCAAGTGGGAAGGGGAAGTCAGCCCACACTGTCCTTGGGATCAAGTGCTGACTGTGCGATGGCAGCAGCTGTAGAAAAGCCGCGTGAGGCGCAGTCAGTCATCTCAGGTCATGTTTCCTGGAGTGCGGTCCATCCCTGTTGGGTACCCGGCAAGGGCTCACTGTGCTGTCAGAGCCCAATCGTCCTCAGAGCTCCCCTGCACCCAGCTCTGCCCACAGGATGATGCCCCAAAGGCCCCTCTTTGTCTAGGGTCTCCCAGCTCCTGGTGACCTGGCTCTTACGCAGGCTACATGTCCCAAGGCTGTGTCACATGATTCAGGGGGGATCTGAGCGTCCTTGTGTGGGGGCTCAGCCTGCTTGGAGGTCAAATGTGGCATGCTCTGCACTCCGTCCCGAGGCTGGGCATTGGTATTCCTGAGCCATAGGGGTTCCTTCTGTGCCTGGACTCTTCCTCCAACAGAGCCAGGGCCAGGGCCAGGGTCAAGTCTATAGTCAGAGCCAGAGTCAGGGCCAGTGACAGGTAAGGGACAGGATTTCTGATGAGGGGGACCAGGACAAGGGATGGAGCTGGGCCAGCTTCCCCTGCACAGCCCCCAGCCTCTCTTCACCCCCTCTATTCCTTTTCTGCTTCTTTCCAACAGGATTTCTTACTTCCCATCGGCTCCCTGGGACCGCTCTGTGTTGTTTCTAGTCTCTGGCCTACTTCCTTTCCCTTCCCCTCCCTCACTTGCTCCCTCCCCTCCCTCCTCCTTCAGTTTTCCTCTTCCTTTCTCCCTCTTCCCTCTCTGTCACACACACCTCTTCTCCCATCACTGAGATGCCCCTTGTTGGATTTTTTTTTTTTACTTCTGATTTACTATGAAGGTATAAACTTTAAAAGAAAACAAGTCTCCTCGGCACCTTATCTCTGCCTCGGACCCAATGAACAGCCGGTCCCTGTACCAGCAGCTGGAGGGCCCGGGTCTGCAGCAGAAAGTGTGAGCATTGTGTCTGTTGGAGGAGCAGCTCCCCTAAAGGGCGCCTGTGTAGACCGACCCACCGTGGCTCCCACTGCTACCTGCTGCTCTGCCTGGCCACGCAGATGGTTGAGTTTGAGAGTCCTGGACTAACAGAAACAGTGTCACAAGTAGTAAATGGCCCATTCTTACCTGCAAAGGGCAGAAGCATTGCAGAGTGGAATTCTCTTACACTGAGGTGGGGTGCAGAGGACACCTGTCACCTGAAGGAAGTTACCGGGGGTCTGGGGGGAAGATGCAGCGTGGCCTGAGGAGATCTGATAAGCTACAAACTAGAAACAATCTTTCACTCATTGTGTATGGGGGCAGAGGGGAGGTAGGTAGAGTCCCCTCAAAACAAGAGCTTTTTTCTTTTTACAAAATTTTCAATTTTATATTAGTTTAGGGTGTACAGCACAGCGGTTAGACATTTACATAGCATATGAAGTGATTCCCCCAATAAGTCTAGTACCCACTGACATCACACACAGTTATTACAGTATTCTTATTGCCTATCGTCTCTATGCTGTCCTTTACATCCCTATGACTATTTTGTAATCCCCCTTTTATTCCCAGTAGTATTTTATTCTTTAAATGAACCTAGCATAATGGTAAGAAGTAGAGTTGTAGTAAGAAGATACTTCCAGACATTTCCAGCAGAGTGATTGAGAGCAGGGAAATTCACAATGAATTGGGCACATTTTAAGGAAAGGTCCTGGAATGAGCATGCCAGGGACAGGGACTGTCCTTATATGGGGAAGATAACCCTGAGGAGAGGAGGGTTAGTTTAACACTAGAACCACGTTCTAACTCATTTCCTGACCCACTTTCTTTTTTGCCAACCCATGCCTCATGCAGGACCACTCAGGGGAGATGGAGACATTCAGTTGTTCATTCAGTTAACTTCAGAATACTAAGCACTGACCCAGGCACTGGGAATACAGCAGTGATCACACCGTGGAGCTCAGGCCCCAGTGAGGGTGGGTGGCCCGGACAGTGGAAAAGTGAACATGCTCCAGCTGTGTCCCCAAAGACTACGGCTTTAGGCAGCACGCGTTCATCCCTGTGATGGTTGTGTATACCTGCAAGACAGTGGTATTTAACATGGTAAGATGGGGTGTGGACGTATTCTCTCAGAGGGTAAGCCACAACAGCCTCCTGTTGCTCTAAAGCATCCAAGCTCGTTCTTGACTCAGCTCTGACATTTGGTGTTGGCTCTGTGCAGGAAGATGGTTTTTCTCACCATTTTGTCTCAGCCCCAGATATTCCGTGTTCATACAGCTTTTGCCTGACCACCAGACCAAGAGCAGGCCCCTCTGCCCAGTTCCTCCCCATGGTATCAAGTGCTTCTTTTCTTGGTAATAGGTCTCCTGCCCCATGCCCCTAATGTCCACTAGGGGCAGGCTCACCTTTGAATCACCAACATCTAGGATACTCTCTGGCATTAGTAAGTGTTTGATGAATTAATTAATCTCAAAATGCTGTTTTCAACATTATTTCTTGCTGCTCTCGGCATAAACTCTATGCTGGACAAATTAGCATTTTTCTTCCCCGGTCCTGTCCCTCCCCCACTGTGGATTCTCTTCTCACACTTTCTTTGCCTCTCAAAGGACACTGCTTCTTCATTCAAAGTCAGGAGGGACTTTTCCTCCCCAACTTTTTTTTTTTATATATCAGTTGTTTGGTGCTTTATGTGTTTTGTGTACATTTCACTCCAGATAGACCATAAACTCTAAGAGCACAGAAAGTATGCATTTAAATTTTTTTCAGAATAGCCAGCAAAATGCTTTCCATGTTATTGGTACTCAGAGACTACTTTTGGTTTGTTAATGAGTACTTTTCCTAGCATGAGGGTCAGAAACAAAGTCCCTGGTGTGGGTTTACCCTACAATGTTTTTAGGGCTTAGCATGTGAACTTAATGAAAAAGATTCATTCTTTGTGGAGTTGTGTTTTTTTTTTTTCAAGTTTCACTTCAGAAACGCTGCTGTATGGTAATATTTCTTGCATTGTAGTGTACTTGAGAAATATCCTAAGTAGTTAATGAAGCTGGTTAATTGCCAGTAGAGTATGAAATTAAAGCAAAGCAAATAGGAAGGAGCAGTCTAAACTATATATAACTATATTGGAATCACAAGGGAGCAATTTTTCATTTTGAATAAAAGTCAAAAACAGTTTTAAGATCATATGTTATCTTTAAAGTCTTAGGGTGGCTAATATTAGCATATTTTTAATTTTGTTAGTATGCTCAAGAACTTTGGTCTCCAGCTAAAAATACTCCTCTCTTCAATACAGGATAAAACCACAGGAGTGAGTTTCTTTATTGAAAAATTGATGGAGAAAGTTTAATTTTGGTTCAGTGCTTGTGTTGCCCAAGTGGGCAGGTGAGGAATAGATTGATTGATTAATTATAGGATCGAGGAGGATCCAGCTTCCCCCATTGACACTTGTCACAAGACAGAAGGACGGTGGCGTGGATGGTGCCCTCCGGATTCAAGCAGGAGCACACACTCACATGTGTCTTGATTTATAAAGTGTGTTCCAAACCAGTGTCTTTAGACACTTCTAGAACCAGAAGCGAGCCACATCGTATCACAGAAGAATGATGATTTGGGATTTATATCCCTTACTTCCAACCATGAACCTTAAGCTATTTTAATAGGATTATGTGTTTGGAGGGCTCTGAAGCGGTCATTTAAGTTTGGGGGATTCTGGGATTGATACTTTTCTGAAAGAAACAGTGGGAAAGGGCAAGAAACAAACTAAAAGGATGTTCTATTGGGAGACCCTCCACTTCCTTTTTTACAAGCTTACAATATGTCTGGTTCCTTCACTGTGCAGTTAAAGTTGTTGCCCAGCCAATGTACACATTTACATTATGGCAGCCTCCATCTGTCTTCCCACATCTGTGCCCCTCCTCCTTCAAATTGACAGTGCCATGGAATTGGTGGCTTATGAACTCCAAATACCCTTTTGGTGCAGGTGTGATATCCATCCCTCTCTGTCTTAGTCAACTCAGGCCACTGTAACAAAATACCACAGGTGAGGGGCCGGCACAGGCGATTTCGGGTGAGGGCCTTTTCCCAGCATGCAGACAGTGCCTCCTCAGTGTTCTCAGGGGCAGAAAGGCTATGGTGTTTCTTCTTCTCCTCCTAAGACACTAATCCCATCATGGGCTCCCCCTCCCACCAAGTGCCCTCCCAAAGACCTCACCTCCTGATACTATCACAGTGAGAGTTGGCGTTTCAACATATAGATTTGGGGAGTGGGGAGCATACTTTCAGTTCATACCATTCTCCATTTACATGATCCTAGAGTTAAAGAGTACTTGATAGTCAAGTGATTTAGAGGGGGTGTGGGGTGGTGTGGAGTGATGCAAGCTGATGCTGAAAGCTTGGGAAAGGTGCTGTGCTCTACACTGTCTCCAATATGTTCTCCTATTTACTCCTCCCAGCTCTGTGAGGCAGGAATTTATTATTCCTCTTTTAAATATGAGGAGACAGTGGCTCCAAGTTTGGAACCCAGCTGTCGCTCAGTCTAAAACTCAGAATTTTTCAACAACATCAAGGCTCGTACCTGTACTGTGGGACTTTGTTTTCAGACAGTCACACACAAAGTGGACCTTTGGAGCCAGTGGTGAGTTTCATTAAGTTGGACCTTTCACTGACCAATCCTCCATCACCTTTCAGCGGTAAGAGTTATTCTTTAAAATGGGTGACAGGGTGTATGATGTATAAAGAGCACAATTGGAAAGTAAAACGTTGTTGGAAAAATGAAAACTTTGGTTCAAAGTTTGAATTATTTCTCTAAATCTGTTCTCCTTCCTTTCCTATATGACAATACTTAAGAGCTTAATTGTTGAAGACCTAGGGCTCAGTTCCTAACTTTGCTGCTCAGGAGCTTGATGTTGTCAAGTCAGTGAGTGAGAGTCACTAAGCCTTCATTTTCCTTGTTTACAATAAGGATCATATCAGCGGTTCATACATGTTTTGTTCTCAGGACCTCTCTGTGCACTTAAAATCATTGAGAACCCCAATGATTTTATATTGTTTATATGTTATTGGTATTTATCTGTATCAGAAGTTAAAACAGAATTTTTAAAATACTGATTCCTTGATTCGTTTTAAAATAACAGTAATCATCTTTCTTGTTGAGTGAGGCGATATCATTAGACATTGCATTTATTGATTTAAAGTGTTACCTCCCATTGTTTTAACATTGAAATTAAGTGTTAAGGCTTTTATACGCTTTCCAAGAGGAAGAAAAGTGACAACCCAAAGTTTCTCTTGTACTTCAATATGACATTTTGTTCCCTTTCTCCCACCCACTCTCCCTCTCTTCTCTCCCCTTTCTCCCCTCTCTCCCTTTCTTTTCCCTCCCTCCCTCCATTCCTCCCTCTCCATCGCTCCATACTTTCCCCCCTCCCTCTCTCCCTCTCTCCCTCCTGCCTTCCCAGAGCCAGTGTCTGACCAGGGACTGGGGGTCCTGTCTGCTCAAGCAATCTCAGGGACCTAACACTTTTGAACTGTTCGTCTTAACACTTTGCTTCTGGGTGATGGACACAAAACCCCAAAGACTCATTTACTTGTTGTTAAAGAGAGACTACATGGCCAGTGCCATCTGCTTACAGGAAGTTCAGAAGTTCACAGAGTGAAAAATAGACATTTACAAAATGTCTTGCTGCTTTGACTAGTAACCTACAGCGGGTGGAGAAAAAAAGGGTGCTCAGGCTACCATATGAATACACATTGTGCTCATGTCATTTCATGTGCGTGTGTAGTGTGTTTCTGTGCTTTACGGGAAACAGGTGTCACTGCTGGTGGAGTGGCCTGGTGGTGTGGTACTCATTCCACGCAGTCATGAATGATGTATATGTTCAGAATGTCCTGAACAAAATCTGCTCTGTGACAGATGTTCAGAATCAGTAATAAGAAAGGACACGTGGCCAATCTCTAATAAATTAATTGAGTTGAACATCGCAATTTTTTAAGGCAGATGATTTATCAGCTTTCAGATTGATTCAAACAAAAGTAAGTACCTTTCACCCAGAGTATGGTGCCCAAAGATGTTTTCTAGAATCCCAGTTGATTAATGAACAGCGTCTGCGATAACAGTCTCTAGAGGCTTAGCGATTTTCTTCTTCTGAAGCAAGACTTTCAAGGTAGAAGAAGGAATCTGTTGCCTTGTAAAGTGAGCACAATTGCTGTACACCTTCCACACATCCCCACCCTGGCACATTCACCCCCTGCTCCAGTCACCTCGGGGGTGTGAGCCGTTGCTATGGAAGCACAGCTGCACCTCCGTCAGAGTGAACGTCCTTCTTTATACCTATGCCAGGCTATGATTGCTAGAACAATGTCGCTTTTGCATCAGGAGGATCTGACTCCACAAGGTGCAGCCGATAACAAATCTTGTATTGCACTAGGGAGAAGTGATTTGCTATCACCCTTCACCCAAACAAGTCTGTCCACACTTCTAATTTCAGCAGTTAACTTAATTCACATTCTTGAAACTCACTAGTTATCAGGCAGGAATCTTACCTTTTATGGCTCCTTTTTACAAGTGGGGAAACAGTGGTCGGTCGTTTGTTAAAATTAAGCAATGTCTTTAAGTATATATTCCCAATGTCCCTATTTAAAACCACGGGAGATTTTCTGTCTTCTATCCCTGTAGTCTGCATACCGTGAAATTTCCAAAACTTAGTATTTAAGTCTAAAGTCTATAAAAATGAGGCTTAAAGGTATTAAAAAATTCTATCTTCTTTTGTCTCCTTTCTATGTGCAGGGCAGTTTTGGCCATAAGTCTTAACAGTCATAAGTGCTTTTATGCTGTTGGGTGTTTTACTGTAGTTGAATAGTAAAGAGTACAGGCTCTGAGACCATACTCAGAAGTCGCTTTTATCTAGTTAAAAACTATACCTGCTCATCTGTCAAGGACTCATACAAACTTCCTCACCAAATCAAAACATGAGGTTTGCTAGGTCTTAACACGTCCAGTGAACAAACAGGCCCACCTCTGAGCCCAGGTAGCAGGGCCGCTGGTGCAGGCCCCTCGGTCAGGAACAAGGTGCAGTGGTGTTCACATATCTCATTTAGCCAGAGACACCACCCGCCCTCCCACTATCGGAGGAGGTAGACAGTGAGCTAATTTTTTTTTTTAATTTTCTGCAGGTTGCTGTGTTTCTTACCTTATCCCAGAGTGATATTTAATCACATATCTTAGGGATAGGTGTCCATGATACCAGAGGTAGAGTCATGAAAATATATTTAGAAATCACTTTTTTAATGAATTACTTTGTCTTTAGTCTGTGAAATTCACAATTCAGTGACTACTAAGACTGACGCGTTAGTTAAGCCAGAACATCCTAGTATTGTGATTTACCAGAGAGACCCTCTCTCTCAAATTGGAGTTTTCCCAGTGAGTCATGGCTGCCTGTTTTCTTTTCTCTACCGAAAACATGCGTCCTTGTGCCCAAAAGAAACTGTGCTCAGCATGTAAGTATTTAAAAATCTAAGGTACAAAGTAATGTTTTACCAAAAACTTTATGGTAAAAAAATGTATTTCCTGATTTCTACGGCTATCCTTAGTCAGATATGGTTGCCATGTAACCAGACCCCTTCTAGATTTTTAGATCGTCAGGTGTTATTTTGATCTGTGTAACATCCATTAAAGCCAGTGGAAATTGTGATGCTTTAGTCCAAGGGCGGTTCTATGAAAACATGTCCCTTCTGGAACATCAATTAAGGTGACAAACAAAACCCTGAATTGGCTGTTAACTATTACTAGGCTTGGCCATGTAAAATGGATGAGAATAGATGGGTGTCATGGAGACCATGGGGCACCACTCTCTCTGGCACAGGAGTCCAGTGAAGCAGTGACTACCAACAACATTCGCCAGTAATCTGGAGATCCAGCTGCTCAGTTCTTCCGTGGCTGTCAATAATGACGTAAATACTACAAAAATGAACAGACAGCAACCACAACTAGGAAAACGGTCCTCCTACGGAGATATCTTGTTGGTCTGTTGAGGATAAATCTAGTAAGAATATGAAAAAATTAAAAACCATAAACTGGAATAATTTGAATGCTCAAATTGAGGTCATTTTTATTCTAATTAAGGTGTTTTTTTTGTTGTTTTTTTTTTGGATGGGGGGAACCTGTTTCTGCATCTGTTTTTTAGGAAAATAATAAGCCTGAGACAGGGACCATCTGTTATACTGACCATATAACAAGATGTTAGATTTACTCGGACATAATGATGTGGTTTGCAGTATCAGCTGTGAGGGAAGAGCTGGTCTTTCAGACCTGCTGTGATTATGTGTGTGCACCACACCACTCAAGCTATTTAATTCTCATTGACACAATCGCAGCATACTCTCCAGCAGTCACACACACACACACACACACACACACACACACACACCAAGGGACAATTTATGGAAGTAATAGCATATTAGCAAACCTGTTCATAAAAAGGCCTCTTCTTGAGATTGCAGGGACTTCAAGAGTGAGCATCACTGTGTGTTGGTTATATCGGTATTTGAAGAGCAACTCAGAGTCTGTGCAGTCACTGAATTTGCCTGTTCTCAGTAGCAACCAGGTATTTATTAAGCTCTCACATAATTTTGGACCTATGCATCGTAAAACAATCAATCATAGAGAGATATGCCCCTTAGTATCTGGAAGGACACAGCCCTTCCAAGGGACGAGAGCTCCCTATTGTTTAAACCAAGGGCTGAAGTGGAGCACTTCACAGGTTTATTTCTGTAGTTCCACCTAAATAAAGTGAGTCTTACACACCTAAGATAAAAGGTGTTTGGTACAGTACCGCTAAAGGATATTCAGTTAAAAGATGTCATTCATTGTACAATCATGCATGCCTGGAAGTGGATGTCAGACCCTCTGCACTCTGGCATCATCTGTAAACTCAGCCAGTGTGAGATACAGTACGTCTAAATATCCATTAAGACACAAAAAGGTGAACAAGACAAGTCATCCAAATAGAGGATAAAAGAGATATTCTATATATTATAAAAGAAGAAGAATGAAAAGCGTAGACCCTAAGAGAAGTTACATAATTAAACACAAATCTTAGTTTTTTAATCTTTTTCAAACAAAGTATAGGAAGTAGGATCATGGGTTTCAGAAATTATTTTTTAATTTAAAAATTTTATTGTATTTAAAATATCAATAAAATTTACCATCTTCACCATTTTAACTATACAGTCCTATAATGTTAAGTACATCCTCACTGTTCATAAACAAGTCCCTTCCCACCCCTCTTCCCAGCCCCCAGCAACCAGCATTCTACTTTGTTTCTTTGAGTTTGACTACTCTAGGTACCTTATATAAGTGGAATCATACAGTATTTTTCTTTTTGCAGCTTATTTCACTTAGCAGCATGTCATTAATGTTTATATGTAACGTATACCAGAATAGCTGTTAAATAATATCCCATTGAAAGCTTTTACCACATTTTGTCTGTTTACTTGTTGATGGAGACTTGCGATGCTTTTACCTTTTGGATATTGTGAGTAGTGCTGTTGTGACATGAGTGTAAATGTCTTAGAGACCAGTCTTAGAGATTCTTTACTTAGAAGCCAGCTTGCATTCTTCCTGCCTAGGCCCACAGCTTGAGGAGTTCTGGGAGGCAGTCAGGCTAGCCTAGATGCTTTGTGGGCTTGTCAGATATAGTATCTACTTATCAGTATCTGCCTATCAGAGTAGAAGATGAATGTGGTTCCAGGATTGCATGTGGTCTGGGGCAGTGATTTCCCAATCAGCTGCCTCCAAATGGTCCTCCAGACAACTAGAGAACTAACCTTTTTGCTCCTGTCTTGGTAATCTAGTACTTGAACACGAACATACTAAAGAGTGTTCCTGCAGACAGCTGTTGGCCAGTAGGTCCACGAGGCTATTCTTCTAATGTGAAACCTGGCAACACTGATAACATGTAATGATGACACACACAAAAGTTGTTCAGATTGTTGAGCCACTAAAGTTAAAGACTGGCAACTAGCATACAGATCATGTAAACTGTGACTGTCCTTCCCACTGATTTTAAATGGGGGCTTTTTACTAATTCCCCATCTTATGCGAATAAACTCCATTGCCAGCTCTACATTCTTTCCAAAGTGACGGCGGGGGGAGGGCATGTTTTCTAACTCTTTAGTTATTCACTTTGGTCCCAAATGAATAGGGTTTGGAGACATGAGATTATTTTAAAACTTTTTAAATGATCATATGATTGTAGTTTAGTGTAATGGATGTTCTAAGAGAGGACAGGATGAAGTTATAGCTATGAATAAAATTGGTGTCCTAATTGGAAAAAAATGATAAGTTTACAAAATGATGGAAACATTTCTTTTTCTGATGGGTTTCTCTAAAATTATTTTTAGAACTATTTTTTTCAAAGGTTTCAACCAAGGTCTTTGGAATGAGACTGCAGACTGAAGGGTCCCAGGTTGTATTTATTTATTTATCCAAAAGCAGAGGTTATCCTGTTCCTGCAAATGAAATGATGTTTAGAACTGGATGATGTGCCCACAGTTCACAAGAAGAAACGGATGGCTATCAGTTAGTTATTCAGGTCTGATGTTCACTTTGATGTAGGAATATTTCCTAACTCACTAATCTCCTACAGCCTTTATATTAGTCCACTGTCCAAGGGTGACATTTCATCTTTTAGAAGCATTATACAAAATTTATCTCTTTCCCAAAGTAATCCATATTTTTTCATATTACTCTACTCAAAATGAGGTAAGATTATTAAATGAATAAAAGCATGTAGCAAAAAGATTTCTGTGAGGTAATATTGCAAAATTAATATCAGTATCATGCCAAAAAGATTGTCCTTGATTCAACTTCTTTGGAAGTACATTTCTGTGCATTTAATCTAATTATACAGAAATGATGTGATGCAAAATGTGTTTTTGAGATGGCCTATTTTCTTGAAATTTCAAGCTATATTGAGTACACAGTACCCTTCATTTAGAGAACTCAATTTCATGCCGTACAAACAGCAATGGAATTTGATAACACAAAATTTTACCACATAATGGGAACCAAAGGGTAAACAATTGAGTGAATATAACAACAAAATATATGAGGTGGCAAATATCTCTATAGTTGTAAAGAGATACTGTGGAGAAAAGAGCTAAAACTGTGCTGGTAGCATGGAGAGAAGAAAAGGTATAAGGTTTTAATTTTTTAATTCTTTCATTATTGACATATAATATGAGTTTCAGGTATCCAACAAAGTGATTCAGCATTCATATGTCTTATGATGTGATCACCACAATAAATGTAGTAACCATCTGTCACCCTCCATAGTTATTACGATATTATTTACTATGTTTCCTATGCTGTTCATGACATCCCCATGACTTATTTTATAACTGAAGTTTGTACTTCTTAATTCTCTCCCCCTTTCTTCCTGTTTCCTCACTCCTCTGGGGACCACTACTTTGTTCTTATATGATTTTACTTATATGTGCAATCTAAAAAAAAAAAAATGAGCAAACAAAATGAGACAGAAACACACTCACAGGTCTAAAATCTGGGTTTGGATCCTGGCTGCATCATGGACTTAAATTTTCTTACATGACCTTGATGATAATCTTCACAAGGCATTGTGAGAATTAGCAAGAAGAAAGTGAGATTTGGTGTGTAGTAGGCATTCCTGAGGGGCAGCACTGAAGGCCCCGGGAGTTCCTTGGATACTTCCTCAAGACATAGAGATGCTGTTCACACTGAAGTGGCAGAGCATGCATTCTTCAGGTGTGTTGTCACATTAGTATTCACATCTGCCTTCAGGTAGCATCTGAGGCCTCTCTCTAATTAGCCTTTCATCTATGTGTGATGTTTAGTTACCACATCTAATAACAGAAACACGGACACACAGGGGTTTAATTCTCATGCTCTACACTAAGCCAGTCCCTCCCGCCTTCTCCAAAATCAGCATTCTCTCTGGTTGTTCTCTCAATTTCCCATGCTGCACTTGGAAATATTAACAACAATAATAACACTATATTAGTTTTCTGAAAAGTCATTTTAAGAATTTGATTCTACCTAGCTGGTTTGGCTCAATGGATAGAGCGTCGGCCTGCAGACCGAAGGGTTCGATTCCAGTCAAGGGCACATGCCCAGGTTGCAGGCGCATCCCCAGTAGGGGGCATGCAGGAGGTAGTCAATCAGTGATTCTCACTCATCATTAATGTTTCTATCTCTTCCGTCTCTGAAATCAATAAAAATAATATTTTTTAAAATTTTTTTGATTCTTTCTTGGTTGATTTTTATCAAAATGATCATTGGTTGAATTTCAAGAAGCATTTTATTCTATCCATTCTATATATATGTAAATATATATTTTAAATAGCTCACATATCTACTGTACTCTATAATTTAAGAACCCCTAAGGTTGGTTCCTATATATCTGCAAAGGTGGGATTACTGTTGTCTCCCTGTGTTACACAGGACAGCATGGGTTTAGGAGCCACACAATCACAGACGCATGTGGAAGGGCTTCTGGGTTGCACATCTCTGGGGCCTATTGTGACAAAGCCAAGGGTGGCTGTTCTGCCTCCAGCACAAGGTGGCTGAAGGGATCACAGACACCTGAGTGCACCTTTAAATTCAGGGTGACAGTACATGCTGCATTATATTCCATGACATCCTGATTCACAATCTGCCTCGCCCCATTTTACAACCTAAATCTCTTCCTTTTTTGAGAACTTCACAGATGCCACATCTATTGTATTAGCCATTTAACCTTTCTGTAAACTTTCAGGATCATCATCATCATCATCATCATCATATGCAAATTTGTGTCTTCAATTCTTTTTATTGTCTTCACTTATTCTCTCTCCTTTTCCTTTCCTTCTCTCTCTCATTTGTTCATGCAATATTGACCGAACAAAGATTTTACTTATGGTGCTTGCCCATCATGTTCTCTTTGGCATTCAAAAAGGTTAGCCAGACCTGGAGCTTGCCTTTAAGAAGCTTGTAGTTCGTAATAAGAATGGTAGAACTGAACTGAGCCTTATTTTTCCCTAAACACATAGACATTCTGCTCTTAAAAAAAAAAATCCTTAAATATACAGCCAAGCTCAAAAGAAAAAAAAAATGCAAGAATAGGGAATTCACAGCCAGAGTGGTTTAACTTGGAGCTAAAGCTACAGTTGGCCCACAAACTACTGGATGTGATAAATGCCTTCGGGTGGGTATTAGAACACCAACTGGAATAGCAGACAAGAACTAGAACTCCAGCAGGGTTGAGGCCTGAAATAGAGCCCCTGCATAGAGCCAAGGCTCTGTAAAAATTTTCTGTCTACTAACAAGGAATGAAAAACTCAACAAGCCAGCCAGCCAGCCAGCAGCCCAGGGACATGGCAAGAAAGCTGAAAGAAATAAGAAACACAAGCCTGCACCATATCAAGTGTGGGGTCTAAATTTAAACTACACAAGTATCACAAAAAAGCATTCAAGCCAAGAAATTAGCATAAAAACTGATCCAGAATAAGTGAAAGGCCTATACCCTGACAGTTACAAATGCTAAAACTTCCTACAGAGTCCCTCCCACAGATAGTGCCCCTGGGATTCGCCCAGAAGACAAATATATGCCAAAACAATACATGGTAGAGCTGCGTATTAGCATACAAAAAAAATGAACAAAAAAAAGGAGAAACTACAAAATAAATGCATTAAATGTATTTAAAATTACAATAGGTATAGATAGAACTTAGGGAAAGGAGATATAATAACAATAAAGTAAGTATATTATGCAACAAATGTTTGAGAAAGAACTAAATATAGCATTTCTAGGCACCTAGACATGAAAAATATTACCATTATCATTAAAACACTGTAGAAATTAAATAAATTATACACATAAAAAGAAAAAAAATATATTTGTTAGGAACTAGATCTGAGAAAAATCACCTAGAATGCCAGTACAATGATAAGAAGATAATAATATGAAAGGGAAGTTACTGTGGAAGACTAAATGAGAAGGTCCAACACACTGCTAATAGGAGTTCAACAACAACAAAAATAGCACAAATGGGATGGAGATGATATTTAAAGAAACGATGGTTAAAAGCATTTCAGAAATGAAGAATACCTGCAGTCTCCAAATCAAATACAGATATTGAACCCCAAGCAGAAGAAATAATCAGTCTGCACCTCAGTATGTGAAACTGCAAACATCAGATTAACACTGGAAATTTTTTTAAACTACCAAGAGAAAAATGCAGAATGACAATTTAAGAAGAAATTTCCCAGAGGCAGCACTAAAGGCCCAGGTGTAGTAGAATACCATCTTCACAGTACTGAGCTTCCTTACCTATCAAGTTAGAAACTTTTAAACTATCCTACAAGAATGAAGGTGATATAAAGGAATTTTTCACACTACTTACTAGTAAGATTGAAAGATAAACATTCAATGACTGAAAGAATTCCCCCCAAAATGGTCTTCAAAATAGAAATTGAACCCAGAAGTAAGGAGGGAAATGCCAGAAACAGTGGTGGCTAAAGAAACACATTGGTAACTCTAAACAGACATGAGGTGTGGGTATGTAGGAGAGACAAAATTCAGGGCCGATTAGAAAACAAGCTGGAATTTAAAGAAAGAAGCAAAGGAGGGGATAACTTAAAATGGTAGGAAAAAAATCTACATATATCAGTAATCATAATAAATGAAAACAGGTTAAGACTGAGCTGTTCAAATCCAAAGACTTTAAGGTGTTTTTTTTTACTTAGCCTTTTGCTGTTTATAAGAGACATATATGCAATATAATTATATGGGAAATTCAGAAATAAGGAACTTTAAAAAAAGGGTTTACCAGGCAAATTCTAAAGATAGAGCAAAAGAAAGAGATATGAAAGAAGGGAGGGAATAATGAATGAATAATATGGATATCACTAAAAATTTTTAAGGCAAAAGATATTTGGAGTAAAGATGATATTAGTGTTCTGGCTGTGTGGCTCAGTTGGTTAGAGCATCATGTCTCATACACTATAAGGTTGCAGATTTGATTCCTCGTCAGGGCACATACCAGTTTTGTGGGTTCAGGCTCCTGTCAAGGTGTGAAAGGAAGGCAGCTGATCAATAGTTTCTCTCTCACATCATTGCTTTTCTTTCTCTCAAATATATATATAATCTCCTTGGATGAAGATTTAAAATAATTTTTTAAAAGATGCTATTATGCTGAAACTGGTTGGCTCAGTGGATAGAGTGTCGACCTGTGGACAGAAAGGTCCCAGGTTCGATTCCGGTCAAGGGCATGTATTCTGGTTGCGGGCACATCCCCAGTGCGTGCAGGAGGCGGCTGATCGATGTCTCTCTCTCATCGATGTTTCTAACTTTCTATCCCTTTCCCTTCCTCTCTGTAAAAAAAAATCAATAAAATATATTTAAAAAATAAAAGGTCCACTTTAAAAACAAAAAAAGATGCTATTAGTAACAGCAAGAGAAAACTTACAATAAAATGAGTAAAGATATTAGACAAATCACCAAAATAAAAAACCACAAGGTCAGAAAACATTTGAAAAATATTCATCCTACTGTTGATAATGGAAGTGCAAATAGAATCAGCAGTGTGCTACCCTTTCAACCCCCATTAGATGGGGGAAAAAAATAAAAGGATAATATCAAGTATTGGTGGAAAGCGGGATAAAAGGACATGCTCATCTCCTACTGGTTAGAGGGAAAGCGATGTGCACAGATCTGCAGCTCACCATCTTTGTTCTGTCCTAGAGGAGTGCTCAGGGATGTTTCTTGAGCATCACTGATAATAGCAGCAAACACCAAGTGTCCATCCCTAGTGGAATGGATTAGTGAATTGTGCTGTAGTCACACAAGTGAAACTTGTAGCAGTGAAAATGAGTGAAATTAAGAGTTATCTGTGCTAAGATGGATATATCTCAGAATTATAACATAGAATAAAAAGAAGTGGCAGACATTCATATCTAGTTTCAAATTTACTAAAAGAAAGCAGTACTGTGTGCTATTTATAGATACATACATGTGCAGGAACATAGACACATAGGAGGGGGAATGATAATTAGCAGCCCAAGTAAATGGTTCCCTTGAATGAGGAAGATGAATGGGTTCAGGGAGGAAGACACAGCAGACCTGAACTCTTGTCATGTTCCATTTGTAATGATGTGAATCAAATGTAGTAAACATATTAGCATTTATTTGCATTAATTATGGATTGTAGATGCATAGGCTCCTGCTGTTATTGCCTGTGTGTGTGTGTGTGTGTGAGTGTATCTATTTAAAATACTCCCTTCATTGAAAATAGCTTCCCACCGAAACAGGTTTGGCTCAGTGGATAGAGCATCAGCCTGCGGACTGAAAGGTCCCAGGTTTGATTCCGGTCAAGGGCATGTACCTTGGTAGTGGGCACATCCCCAGTAGGGGGCGTGCAGGAGGCAGCTGATCGATGTCTCTCTCTCATTGATGTTTCTAACTCTCTATCCCTCTCCCTTCCTCTCTGTAAAAAATAAATAAATAAAATATATTTTAAAAAAAGAAAATAGCTTCCAGCTTATAATTAGAGAGGCATGACATCATCATCCTATGCAGAGCAGAATGTTCTGTTACATTGTGAGTTCTTTACAAATGGCTTTCAGAGTTGAGATAGATTTCTGCCCGTTGAACCCAAGAGTGCTTCCTGGAAGAGGCAACACAGTGTTGCTCTCCCACAGATGCCCTGCTGTCAATTATTCATAGACTAGAGGCCTGGTTCATGGAATTTATGCATAGGGAGAGGTGTCCCTCCACCCTCTTCAATCTGGGACCCCTTGAGGGATGTCGGACTGCCCATTCAGGCCCAATCCTACAGGGATCAAGACTAAACAGGCAGTCGGACATCCCTCTCACGATCCAGGTCTGCTCGCTCCCAACTGCTCACCTGCCTGCCTTCCTGATTGCCCTTAACCGCTTCTGCCTGCCAGCCTGATCACCCCCTAATCACTCCCCTGCCAGCCTGATTGATGCCAAACTGCTCCCCTGCCAGCTTGATTGCCCCTAACTGCCCTCTTCTGCTGGCCTGGTCACCCCTAACTGCACTCCCTTGCAGGCCTGGTCCCTTCCAAATGCCCTCCCCTGTTGGCCATCTTGTGGTGGTCATCATGTATCTACAAGGAGGCAGGATCTTTGACCACATAGAGGAGCCATCTTGTGTGTTGGAGTGATGGTCAATCTGCATATCACTCTTTTATTAAGTAAGATACAGGCCTGGTGCATGGTGTAGGGGGGGGAGGGGACCAGCTGGTTTGCCCTGAAAGGTATCCTGGATCATGGTGGGTGTTCCCTTGGGGCGTGGGGTGGCCTGGGCGAGGGGCCTATGGTGGTTTTCAGGCTGGCCACACCCCTCAGTGACCCAAGCAGAGGTCCTGGTATCTGGGATTTATTTATCTTCTATAATTGAAACTTTGTAGCCTGGAACAGAGCCAAGCCTCCTGCTCACTCCACGGCCACAGCCATTTTTGTTGGAATTTATCTTCTATAATTGAAATTTTGTAGTCTTGAGTGGAGTCCTGGGCCCACCAGGATGTGTGGAAAGCTTGGCTTCCTCAATTGCTGGGGGAAACCCAAGCCTCCTGCTCTCTCTAGCTCTGTGGCTGTGCCATTTTGTTGGGATTTATCTTCTATCATTGAAACTTTATATTCTTAAGTGGAGGCCAAGGCAGGCCAGGACAGGCAGAAAGCTTGGCTTCCTCTATTACCAGGGAAACCCAAGCTTCCTGCTCGCTCCATGGCCACAGCACTCTTGGTTGGCATTAATTTGCACTCACTCCTGATTGGCTGGTAGGCATGGCTTGTGGGTGTAGCAGAGTGATGGTTAATTTGTACATTACTCTTTTATTAGATAGAATTTCTATCACTCACCATGACCTTTTTTGTTCATTTCTTAAGCCTTTGTCAAGTTCTTTCCCACTTTTCACTGTTTCTCTTTTTCACTAATTACATTCTGCTCAATATTAAGTAGTAGTTACCTAGGGTCTCCCCAAATTACTATGAGCCAATACATTAAAAACCTACATAATGCCATACTTCTAATAGAGAAAATAATGCCTTCTGTTGTAACATAATGTGGATTTTTATGATAACATTGGATTTAGTGGAGGAAGAGGATTGGTTGGTTGTTCGAATGAATGGACATTTGGCAAACTCCCAAATCGCTTTCTCCCTTTACCAGGAAAATTCTAGTCAAAGTTGTGTCTAATTGTGTCTAATTTCTTTTTAAAGATGCTTCTTCAAACAGTTCACAAACTTATTTCAAAACCTCTGTGTGTGGAGGAGGGTGGTAGGGGGGACGGAGTGTCCACGTGGAAACTGGATTTGGTCATCACTATCCTGTGTTCCTAGCATCCAGCACAGTCCTTTCAAACAGTGAGTGCTTGATCTCTGCTGACACGGACCAGAAGCCATATCACAGTGGCTTCTCTGCTCTCCGGATGCCCTCACTACAACAGCACACACCACACGATGAAAGCAAGGCACGCTGAGAGAGGTTGGCAGCCAGGCTTCAGACACATGCTCACATGCAGCGTGGGTGTAGAAGCCATTCCCCATCATCACTGGGCAAGGCATCCAGTTTGTCTTTAAAATGCACATCGGCTCCGTGTTGACACCTATAGGAAGACTTAAACCTCTCGGAAGTCTGCCGGACTAGGTTTGACAAGGAACCTTGTTTTTTCAGACCCTTTTTTCTTTCTCCTTGGCAGAGAGAAGATGCACCAGTCTGCCATGTATGAGCTGTGCCAGGGCATGCATCAAGTCAGCCTGCAGTTCGTCCGACTGCAGCTCACCTTTGAAGAATACACCATCATGAAAGTATTGCTGCTGTTAAGCACAGGTAAGCTGATGCCCACCCAGGCACTTTTCTACCACGTCAGGTCATTTCCCCTTGGGGGAGTAGCCTATGGAGTGTATCAGGTAGTTGGTATAAAAAGGAACATTTTGAGGAGCTGGGAGGAGGGCTTTGGTCTTTGATGAGCTAGGTTACTTGCAGAGGATAAAACTTGGGATATATGGAAGAGCACATACCTTCAGTCCTTCATTCTAAATGCTCACTAGGAGTCTGTGATGTTGTGTGCAGATTGGGTAACTGAGGCAGGGTATCTGCCCTCGGGGAGTTTTACTGAAGGTGGAGACATCATTGCAATACACGTGGAAGGGACTGTCTACTATGATAGAGATAGAGTGTCATGGCAGCTCATGGAAGGGAAGGGCATGGTCAGCTCTGGGGTCAGGGAGGGATGCAGGGGAACGGATCTTGGGGAGCTTTGCAAGGGTTCCTGGGCTGGATATGAGGAATGAGATGGCATTCCCAGCAAGGAACTGGGAGAGCGAGTGTGGAAATGTGGCAGAGCATTGTAGGCAATAGCACTTACTTCTGGGGAATTGTGTTGCCTGTTAATTTTTAATTTTTATTGTATTTAAGTATTTAATTTTCCAAGTTGCATCTGGTTATATTGGACTGGGGAGGAGCGGGGAGTGGGGTTGGGATGTGGACTGGACCCGGATATTCAGTGCCTGTGGAAGACACCTGGCCTCTGCTGGGTGGGCAGAGAGGACAACCCTGAAGGCTCTGAGCAGCCGGGTGACATGAGCAAAGCTGTATTTATGGCTTTAGGAAGAGGTGTCTGGTGGTAGACTGGATTTGATGGATTTGAGAGGAAAGGGGGTGGGAGAAGCAAAGACAGGATCTATCCTGTCTGGAAACACAGAGACCTATGAAGCTGTTGAAATAATGGACTGGCTAATGGTGATTGGTAGACAATGGACAGGAAGAGGAAGAGAAAGGGGAAATGAACATGGCCTGGGTAAGAAGTGAGCATAGGGGAAGGACTAGGATGTCAGTGAATACCATTAAGAGAAGTGTGTTGGAAGGAAGATGGCAACCAGCAGAAAGAGTAGGGAGGAAGAGAGTGTGAGTGAGGAAGCCATAGAGGAGATTGTAGACATGTGGTGTGTGTGTGTGTGTGTGTGTGTATGACCTAGGGAACAGTTAGATTCTGTAGGTCTTCCAAAGGGCTGCCAAACCAGGCAGTCTTAGATGGCGGAGCCCCGCGCACAAAGCAGACACTTCTTGGAGGCCAGTGTAGGCACAGAAATGACACCATCTTGAGAAACAGAGCTGCTTAAGACTAGGATCCTGCCCTCACCACCACCCAGTCTTGTCTCAGATGTAAACCCAGGACCCTGCAGCCACTGGGGTCAGAGAACTGCAACCACAGCTTCAGACTAACAAACAACAAGAATCCAAACTTCCCGGCCGGCCGCAGATTTCTGTGAGTCAAAGAGCCTGTCCCCCTCTCTGCAGGCTTGAGGATAGTACCATAGTAACTGACAGCCCACAGTGCTGCTCCTGGAAGTTGAGAGAATGGCATATGCTCCTCACAACGCAAGCAGGCGACCAAACCCAAAGCCCAAGCAGGGCAGCAGTGCCACCTGACTTTGATTCTGGGCAAGCGCACATAGAAGTCAGTTTTCTGCAGCGCATGCATGCCACAGAGCTATTGTGCAACCCAGTCCCCCATTGTGCCTGGGGCCCAGATTCTCCTGGCAAGAGGCAGCACTGACCACCACAGACTTGACTTTGTTTCTTACCTTGTGCACCTGGGATCCCTGACTCACCACGCATTCACACTAAGAGCCAGTGACTCCAATTCTTGGTGCATGCGCACACGGGGACCCAGATTCTCAGCGAGAAGCTGCACGAAGCAACAGAGACACTAAAAATAGATTCTTGGTTCAGACAAAGGGAAACTCTAATTCCTGGCATGCACTGGGGAACTCATTTTCGGCACACGCCAACAGCGGTGCAGGCGGGGTCCCTAATTCTAGGTGCGTACACGAGACCACACTGAACACTGGTAACACTGACCCTGGGCAAGCCTGGTTCCCACCAACCCATGGCAGCCACACGTCCTAGTGTCAGAGCACTTCAGTGATACTCAGGTGGTGCGAAATTCCCACACCATACAGTCCAGGTCCCGCAACCCATGGTATTATATCTGCAAATCAATAAACATGATACATCACATAAACAAATTGAGAGATAAAAATCATATAATCATATCAATTGACACAGAAAAAGCATTTGACAAAATCCAACAACTCTTCTTGATAAAAACTCTCAGTAAGGTGGGAATAGAAGGATTCTATTATAATAGAATATAATAATATATAATAAAATATAATAAAAGCCATATATGAAAAACCCACAGCCAACATCATACTCAATGGAAAAAAACTAAAACAATTTCCCCTAAGAACAGGAACAAAACAAGGATGCCCACACTCACTACTACTGTTCAACATAGTACTAGAAGTACTAGCCATTGTGATCAAACAAGAAGAAGAAATAAAAGGCATCCAAATTGGAAAAGAGGAAGTAAAACTGTTCTTATTCACAGGTGACATGATATTGTATTTAGAAAACCCTAAAGACTCCATCAAAAATTGTTAGACTTAATAAATGAATTTTGCAATGTAGCAGGATACAAAATTAATGCCAAGAACTCTATGGCATTTCTTTACATCAATAGTGAACTTACAGAAAGAGAGACTAAAAAAACAATCCCATTTACCATGGCACCAAAAAAATTAAGATACCTAGGAATAAACTTAACTAAGGAGGTAAAAGACCTATATGCGAAAAATTACAGGACACTGAAAAAAAAAAGATAAAGCTAGACATACAGATGGAGGAACATACCATGTTCATGGATTGGTAGAATCAACATCGTCAAAATGTCCATACTACCCAAAGCAATCTATAGATTCAATGCAATCCACATTAAAATACCAATAGCTTATTTTACAGACCTACAACAAACTTTCAAAAATTCATCTGGAATAAAAAAAGACCCCAAATAGCTGCAGTAATCCTGAAAAAAAGAAGAAAAAGTAGGTGGGATCTCAATACCAGATATCAAGCTGTATTGCAAAGCCACTGTTCTTAAAACATCCTGGTACTTGCACAAGAATAGACATATAGATCAATGAAATAGAATAGAGAACCCAGATATCGACCCAAACCACTATGCCCCATTAATAGTTGACAAGGGAGACATGAACATAAAATGGAGTCAAGACAGTCTCTTCAACAAGTGGTGTTGGGAAAATTGGACAGATGCAAAAAAATGAAACTAGACCACCAACTTACACCATACATAAAAATAAACTCAAAATGGATAAAGGACTTACACATAAGATGGGAAACCATAAAAATACTAGAGGAATCCACAGGCAGCAAAATCTTAGATGTATGCCGAAGGAACTTCTTCACTGATACTGCTCCTAGGGCAACAGAAACTAAAGAGAAAATAAACAAATGGGGCTACATAAAAAGCTTTTGCATAGCAAAAGAAACCATCAACAAAACAACAAGAAAGCCCCCTGCATGGGAGAACATATTTGCCAATGTCATCACTAATAAGGGTTTAATCTCCAACATTTACAGGGAACTCATATAACTTAACAAAAGGAAGATAAACAATCCAATCAAAAAATGGGCAATGGGAGGGAAACCAAGATGGCAGCAAAAGTAAACACCTAAACTGCTGCCTTGCACAACAATATCAAAACTACAACTAAAAGGTAGCTTTCCTGTGGTTCTGGATGGTGTCCATTTTGTCTGAGTACAAATTCTACTAGAAGGAAAGAGGAAAGCACATTGAGACTCAGAGGAGCTACGGAAGGCAGAGGTCCAGAGGCAAGTGTGTGTAGAGAGGACTGACTGATGAGTGCACAGACAGTTGAGTGCATGTCAGGCTTCCTAAAGCAGGACGGAGATGGAAGCTCCCAACTACGCTGAACTCCAGTCCTGGGCAAGACTCTGGGAACCCAGACTCATTTGGAGAGAAACTGGACTGACATTGGGTGAAACTCGAAGGCTGCTTTCTCTCAGAGGTGCTTGCAGCAATTACTGAGGAACACTGAGACCCAGGGGCCTCATAAGAGAGGGCTGTCTGCTCCACCCTGAGACTCTGTTCCATCCAAGCTGAGCACAGAGGCTTTTGCAATTTTGCAAGTCTTGTCTCATAAGAGTGTCTCCAGCACAGAAGTTCTCCCAGTGTAGACAGAGCTGACCCTCACAGCCAATCAGCCTGGAGGTCAATTCCTCCCCAGTGATACCAACAACAATGAAGACCTAACTACAACAAGGCTGTGCACACAGTCCACAAAGGGATGCACCAAAAGTGTCCACCTCAGGTAACTGGGGGAGGCTGAGCCACTGGGCCCTATAGGACACCTACCACATAAAACTATTCTACCAACTCAGGGAAGCAGCAAAAATGCAGAGACAAAGAAACATATCACAAGTGAAATAAATGGAGGAAAGCAAAGGACTGTATATAGAGTTCAAAACCATGGTTATAAGGTTTTCCAAGAATTTCCTAGAAAGGGCAGATAAATTTAACAAGATATGAAAAAGGACTGACTAGAAATTAAACATACACTGACTGAAATAAAAAATATTATACAGAGACCTAACAGCAGACTAGAGGAAGGCAAGAATCAAGTCAAAGATTTGAAATACATTCAACTGGAAAAGCAAAAAGAAAAAATAATCCCAAAATTGGAAAATAGTGTAAGGAGCCTCTAGGACAACTTCAAGCATACCAACATCAGAATTATGGGGGTGCCAGAAGAAAAGAGAGAGCAAGATACTGAAAACCTACTTGAAGAAATAATAACTGAAAACTTCCCCCACCTGGTGAAAGAAATAGACTTACAAGTCCAGGAAGCGTACAGAACCCCAAACAAGGAATCCAAAGAGGACCACACCAAGACACATCATAATTAAAATATCAAGAGCAAAAGACAGAATATTAAAAGCAACAAGAGAAAAACACTTAATAACCTACAAGCAAGCACCCATACGATTGTCAGCTGATTTCTCAACAGAAACTATGCAGGCCAGATGGGAGTGGCAAGAAATATTCAAAGTGATGAATAGCAAGAACCTACAACCAAGATTACTCTATCCAGCAAAGCTATTATTCAGAATTGAAGGTCATATAAAGAGCTTCACAGATAAGAGAAAGCTAAAGGAGTTCATCACCACCAAACCAATATTATATGATATGTTGAAAGGTATTCTGTAAGAAGAGGAAGAAGAAGAAAAAGGTAAAGATAAAAATGATGAACAACAAATACATGTCTGTCAACAAGTGAATCTAAAAATCAAGTGAATAAAAAAATCTGATGAACAGAATAAACTGGTGAATATAGAATCAGGGGCATAGAAAGGGAGTGGATTGACAATTCTCAGGGTGGGAAAGGGGTGTGGGAGATGCTGGAAGAGACTGGACAAAAATCATACACCTATGGAGGAGGACAGTGGGGGGAGGGAAGGGCAGAGGGTAGGAACTGGGTGGAAGGGAGCTATGTGGGAAAAAAAAGAGGAACAATTGCAATAATCTGAACAATATTTATTAAATTTAAAAAAAATGGGCAGTGTACCTAAATAGACACTTTTCGAAGGAAGACAGAAGGCTAAGAAACATATGAAAACCTGCTCAAAGTCACTAATTATCTGAGAAATGCAAATCAAAACAACAATGTGGTATTAGCTCACCTGTCAGAATGGCTATCATCAACAAATCAACAAATAGCAAGTGTTGGCAAGGATGTGGAGAAAAAAGAACTCTTGCAATGCTGGTGGGATTGCAAACTGGTGTGGCCCTGTGGAGAACAGTATGGAGTTTCCTCAAAAAACTAAAAATGGAGCTCCCGTTTGTGGTCCCACTTCTAGCAATATATCCCAAGAAACTGTAAACACGAATCAGAAAGTATATATGCACCCTTATGTTCATAGCAGCACAATTCACCATAGCTAAGATTTGGAAACAGTCTAAGTGCCCATTAGCAGTGGATTTAAAAAAAACGTGGTACATCTACATAGTGGAATACTGCACTGCAATTAAAAAAAAGTTCTTACCATTTGCAAAAGCATGGATGGAACTGGAGAGCATTATGCTAAGTGAAATAAGCCAGTCAGAGAAAGATAAATATCACATGATCTCACTCATTGTGGAATATAATGAATAACATAAACTGATGAACAGGGACAGATCCAGAGACAGAGAAGCATCGTTCAGATTGCCAAACCTCAGAGGGAAGGTAGCGGGGAGTGTGGGAGAAGAGAGGATAGGTCAATCAAAGGACTTGTGTGCATGAATATAAGCCAAACCAATGGGCATGAATGAACACCAGGGGAGTGAGGGCATGAGTAGGGAGAATTTGGGGGGGTTAATGGAGGGATGAGGACACATATGTATTACCTTAATCAATAAATAAATTATTAAAAAAAGAGAAGTGTGTTATCATTGGTACTTGGAACAAATTTTATGGAGTTAAAAATGAATTTTATCTTTGGTTAAATT
Source organism: Lasiurus cinereus (assembly GCA_011751065.1). Lineage (NCBI taxonomy): Eukaryota > Metazoa > Chordata > Mammalia > Chiroptera > Vespertilionidae > Lasiurus > Lasiurus cinereus. The sequence continues at coordinate 27,702,861 of JAAGEH010000293.1, read as the reverse complement.
CATTTTTAGACATACCTTAATTGAGAGGCCAAAAGGGGAAAATTTGGGCCTGGCACTCAGAAGACTGGTTTGGGTATTGAGATATAAACTTGAAATTATCTTTACAGAAAATTGTAGTCTGGACTCCACTGGTGAGCAGGGTTGCCAGGCCACAGAAAGATGAAACCAGGTCCAGTTGGCCACGTGAAAGCGGGTGGCACAGGCGGAAGGGACACAGACACAGCTGTCAGAAGGGAGGGTACAGGGTGGAAGCCAAGACTCGGTTTCCAGCAGGGGAGAGAAGAACCGCCTGGCTTGCCCAGAGACGCCTGCCAGCGGTTGACCATTAGGTGTCAGGCAGGTGCCAGATGGCCAGCAACTTTCAGATGCTGGGAAGCTTCATTCAGCTTCTGAAACCAAGTAGGGGTTGATAGCATAAGATGCCAGAAGAGACAGGTCAGGATTAGCCTTGGCAAAGACAGGGAGCACCTTCTCCTTGGACAAGGGTATAGGCATGTTCAAACAGGGGGAGGAATCTGAGGAAACTCAGTCAGATGAGGAGCAGACTAGGAATGGCATCTGGAGAGGTAATGCCTCCGCCACATGCCATGGCCACGGAGGTAACTCGACATGTCCTGGATGCCAACGATGCCCGCGCGAGTGGCGTGGACCTCAGAGGAGTCGTAGTTGTGAGTGACCAGCTGTGGCATCCCGTGTGTGCCCAACCCTTCCATGGCCAGTGAATCTGGGGAGGAGGGCTGTTCGCAGCAGTCATTTGGAAGAAAGGGGCATCAGTAGCCAAGGTAGCAAGGACACAGTGGACGAGAAGAGATGTATTTCCAGCCAAGAGCAGCTGGGCCTGCGGAAGAGTGAGCCGCAGACAGGTCCAGCAGGAGCAGGGATGTAGTGGTGACTACGCATGAGAATCCACCTCACACACATTTTGCACCTTGCAGTTTTATATTCTCTAATAAGATTGATAGCCCAGTTCTGGAGGTGATAGAACAGGCACAAGTGTTATTTGCTCAGTACCCTCTGTGAGTTAGGACTTACCCAGGACTGTGGACTTCATGCCCAGGGCTGCCCCCACTGTCCCGGGAGCTGGGAGTGAGGGCTGCAGAGGCAGCTCGTGGCGCCTGACAGCCTCAGGGACAGTGTGCTGTGAGTGGGCTGAGTGGACGCCGCAGAGGGGGCCATGGGCAGCCTGGCAGGGGTGTGCCGCACCTCACAGCTGTGTTTTGTTTGGCCGGGACAGGATTTTTAGGTTGCTTTTGGCCTTTTGTCTTCTTTTCATAGAATTTGATCGCCAGGGGCTGAGCATGTTCTCTCCTTTGCCACAGGCCCCACCATCCCTCACTGTTTACATCAGACCCTCATCTGCCTGCCAGGAAGGATCCAGGCTATCCCTACTCCTGGATTCCTCCCTGGAATGTAACCTTGGAAATTGAGACTCAAATCAGTGATCTCATTCTTCTTTCCAATCTGTCTTTAACCATCCCCGGTTAGAAATATGCTTTAAAAAATATATTTCACTTATTTTTTACAGAGAAGAAAGGAGAGGGATAGAGAGCTAGAAACATCTATGAGAGAGAGACATGGATCAGCTGCCTCCTGCACGCCCTCCACTGGGGATGTGCCCGCAACCAAGATACATGCCCCCAACCAGAATCAAACCTGGGATCCCCCCCCCAGTCTGCAGGCCGATGCTCTATCCACTGAGCCAAACTGGTTTTGGCATAGAAATGTGTTTTAAATACACACACCTACACACATACACACCAAATAGAAAATTTAAATGAAATTTTTTTTCTAAAATTTCCTGTGATTGTAGTTATTTATAAATTTTGACTACTCAATCTTAATTGGTGTCTGACCCTTTTATATACAGGAGTGGGCAAAAGTAAGTTGTGAGTACACAAAAGTTTGTCCTTGTATTATTATTTATTAATTGGTGTTTTTCCATATGAATAACTGCAACCTAATTGCCCACCCCCACACATTTAATCAGCCAGGCTATTATCAACTCTGATTTGATTGTGAAGCTGTCCAGGTTGATGTATCAGCTTCCAAAGGAGCTCAGTACTTTCATTTCTGATTTTTTATAGATGCAAGAAAAGCAAAATGAAAAGATAGAACAAGAATTTTATGAACCACAGGAACTGTGTGGGCTTTAGTTTGCTCATTTGCAAATCTGTGGAATGCCTGAGCATCCTTCCTCTTAGGATCGGGAGTTGTACCCCTGATGTCCAATGAATCAGGAGACTGTTTAGCAATGACAGCAAGAGTTTTGAGTTCCTTCTGCTCGCAGAGGAAAGCAGAGGGACTTCCTCCTACCCGTAGCCTCTGCTCTTCCGCAGCCCATACGTTCTGGATGATTTCCAGCAGCCATGCTGCTTAATAAGTAAATTCACAAAATCTGGGCAGACCTCCAAAACCTGAGGTTTTGCTCAAGTTCTCTTTATTTGTGGGTTTGTTTCAGCTTCTAAAATATCTATCCGTAAAATTGGTACAATATATTTCAACCACTTCAGTAATGTATAACTAAAATTTGATACAGGTTGTTTATATTTTGAGAACTTCTGATAACACAGCTGTCAGAAATATGAGGGTCTTTGCTTAATCTTCTATAATGTGCCAAATAGTATTGAAATATAGTTATGAAATGTATTCACTTATTCTAATTTTAGGTAAAATGTTAATGTATAGGTTGACACCCATAAATATTTCTAGATTGAAAAAAGTTTTACTCCATAAAATGTCATAACTTCAAAAGTTAATACATGGATGGGAAATACAGGCTATTACTTGTAAACTTTCAGTTTCTTTTGGAAAGGTTTAGGTGAACATTAAAATTTTGGTTGAAACAGATATATGGCTTTAATATTAACATCCTGGTTATTATCATCCTTTTTTAGTATTTTTACACTTTTAAAACAAGTTTTTAATTTTAGAGAAAAAAGTTATATAATGGATGGTTTTAATTCTTAATGTGAATGTCAAATATTTGAAACCACGACTAATACTGTGGAAGCCTCAGGAATTTGTGCAGTTGCTATTAGGGACTTATTTTCCCCCACAAAAAGAGACAAATCAAAAGCCTCACCAGTTCAACTCAAGGAGAAGATTATTAATATGTGAAGTTAATTTTGCAAGATAATCCATATCTTTATAGAAAAGCACAGGTTTAATTGCAAACAGTGGCATTCCTGGCCTCCAGGGTTGCACATACTATTCAGAAATGTACTTAGCCATTCTGAAGTGCTCATGACCCTGTCAATTATCATGTATACCAGTTATGATAAAGTAACAAATGTGCTGTGTAATTGACAATAAGAGCAGTTTCAAACTCAGAATGTTAATATCAGCTAGTCACTACATAAAAGAAGAAAACATAACCCTTCATTTTCTATCTTACTGAAGATAAAGATGAACATGGTATTTTCTCTTTGTAAGTTTTAGATTTTCCCTTGACTATAGATGGCCACTACACATGCCCCCACCCCATCAGGTTATCTGGGAGGTCACATGACAGTGCCTCATTGTCATGTGATCTGAAGCAAAAAGAATGGAAAGTGCTTCTTTGTATGCACATTCTCCCATGGGTAGATGGCCAGTTTTCCCAAGTGTCTTTGATATTTGAACTTGAATATGAAAACATTGCTTTCTAATTCTAGCTCCAGCTTAGATTGTCTGTGGCTCTTCCAGTTGTTCTGGAAAATCAAAGTATGTTTTCCTTCCTCAGAGGTGTTGGCAAGTCAGGATTCATAAAACACTTTGATGACAAGCCACAAGGCCATGAAGCATTGTGGTCAAGAGTCAGGCTTTGGAAACAGACCAAGCTAGGTTTATATATCTTCTCTCCCACTTATTAAACCTTCGGTCCTTTGTTTCCTCATCTGTAAAATAAGCATAATATAATGGTTGTCATAAGACTGATGTCAAGATTAACTGATATATGCAAATGTATAATAACATGCTCTTGATAAATAGCAGTTATCATTCTTTTGTGTATGTATGTGTACAAGAGTTAGCAAGATAACTGCCATATTTACTAATAAATGCAATTAATTGAGACTCTATATCAATCTAAAAGTGGAAACCTAACAATCTCAAAATATCTTAGGCCATTGAACGGCTAAAATGTGAAAGCTGTTTTCCGTCCTGGGATTTTACATATCTGTTCTCCTTAAACACAGTTCCAAAGGATGGTCTCAAAAGCCAAGCTGCGTTTGAAGAAATGAGGACAAATTACATTAAAGAGCTGAGGAAGATGGTAACTAAGTGTCCCAACAATTCTGGGCAGAGTTGGCAGAGGTTCTATCAACTGACCAAGCTTCTGGACTCCATGCATGATGTGAGTATTGTCCTGTGATGCCTCTTCAGTGAAGGGTCAACAACCACACACTGTTCGCCAAATGAAGTAGAAGAATTGAGAAAGTTCTCGGGACTTGGGAAAAGGAAAGATCTGTTATCTAGTGGGAGACAGCAGGAGGTGAGAGCTGACCAGGAAGGAAATTTTCCTCCGGCTCACGTTTGTAACAAACCTCCTTTCAGGCCAAGGGTGTGGCTTTCCCTGGGAGTAGGACCAGAGGAACGTGTGCCACCAGGGCAGAACCCATGTCTCGGCCCTGGGTCGGGTCAAGTTTCACATTTCTGTGTGCAATTTAGGAAATGTTTGCTTAGTAGACCTGTTTGCTTTCACGTTGCATAGGGTCATCTTCTACAACTGTTAATCTAATAACCCAACCTTTTAAAAACATTATTAGTGGTCCAGGGCCAAGCGTGGATCATCTGAACCTTTGCCAAATTTTGAATCCTATATTCACTGTTCTTCATAGGAATCATCTTTCTTGTCTTAATGTAAATGCAGAAAGCAAATTCTGAAGTTGTTTCTTCTATCTTAACCAGTTATAGATGCAGCTGAGGTATCAGTTAGAGGTTTCTACAAAATATTGATTTGAATCACTTGCTTTATGTCATTTAAAATATGCTTCTTGTTTCACTTTGTAAATGTCTTCTCCCATTTTGGCTCAAAAAAAAAAAGGAGAGTTGTATGCAGTCATGCTAATTTAGTTTTTCACATTTATGAGGTTTTCATACTTTTGGGGGGGTAAACTGTATCACCCAAGCAGAACCCATAGATTTGCATAAGAAATTCATCTTCAAATATTTCTCTGTTGAGGAAAATGTTGCAGGCTTGATGACCAGTATTAGTATTTTTTTTGAACTAATGGTTTATCCTTTAGAAATCTGATTATGCCAGTGGAACATTACCTCTCTGCAGGTTCTTTGATAAGATTGTCACTTTGCAGTATTTTGCATGGAAGACCCATTGCCTATCAGATTGACCTTTGCCTTCTCTGAACTTTTTGTATGGTCTCAGTCAGATGACCAGCAAGTGAATTCAGGGATGGATAGTTCTGTTGATTATCAGTGTCCTAAAGTGTGTGCTTTATTTGGAAATGAAGAATAAGAGAGGATGGCAAGCAGGCCTTTGGGGGACACAGCAAAGGACGTGCCCCACAACTCACATTAAAGGGCATAAGGAAAGCAAAGCATGGATACAGGCCATCAACCTGAAAACAAGGGGACAGTTACTTCTTCCTGGTGGTTGTGTCCAACTCCTTCTGAATGGGGTTTAAATGGGGCTTTGTAGTTCTTTCTAGAAGAATTCTCTTGTTTGTTCAAATGTATGGGCAGGCATAAGTGCGGTATCAAAATGAGTGTGCAATTGTCATCACAATGTATGACAATACATCAAGTGTTTTGAAGAAACTTGCATGTAATATAACAAAAATGACAACTCTTTTCCAACAGCCTTTCAGAATCTTTATGCCTTCAGCAGAGTAGCACAGTGGAAACACTTAAGGCCAGCCCAGTGCTCCATGTGTCAATCCATCCTCTGCCAGCTGCGTGTGTGAGCCAGCATAGTGCTGGCCACCAGATAGGAACTCAGTTTGCCAAGTGGCTATATTCTAAGTGATGCTCTTCTGCAAAATCCCCCAGGGAAAATCATTGTCCTTTTATATTTTTTAATCAAGGTATAATTGATATACAGTAAGGTGGACATAAAGTGTACCGTATGAGAAGCTTGACCCATATATTCACCAAGACAACAAACACGTCTTATCACCCCAAAACTTTCCTTGTGTACTTTTTTAACCTTTCTTCCTACCTACTGTTCCCTACTTGCTTTCTGGTAATATAAATTAGTCTATATATTCTTGAGTTTATATAGTGTACTCATTCATATACTCTAGGAGCAGTGGTTCTCGACCTTTCTAATGCCGTGACCCTTTAATACAGTTCCTCATGTGGTAGTAACCCCCAACCATAAAATTATTTTCGTCACTACTTCATAAATGTAATTTTGCTACTATTAATGAATCGTAATGTAAATATCTATGTTTCCGCTGGTCTTAGGCTACCCTACTAGCGGCCCACTGTTAAAGAGCCTAAGATGATCAGAAAACACAAATATTTACACTATGATTCATTAATAGTAGCAAAATTACAATTATGAAGTAGCAACGAAAATAATTTCATGGTTGTGGTCACCACAACATGAGGAACTGTATTAAAGGGTCGTGGCATTAGAAAGGTTGAGAACCACTGCTCTAGACTTTCATACACGGAATCACGCAGTATGTAGTCATTTCTGTCTAGCTTTCTTCACTAAGCATGATTATTTGAGATTCATCCATCCTATTGCATACATCAGTATTAAGTTCTCACTCATTGTTGTGTAGCATCCATCCATGGCACAGATAGTCCACATTTTGGTAGTCTAGTTACCCATGGGTGGGAGGTATGGGATGTTCCCAGATTGGGAACTATTACAGAGAAAACTGCACTGAACACTGAACACGTGTGTGCAAGTCTTGAAATGGATATACTCTCTTTTTCTTGGGTGAATCGCTAGTAATGGAATGCTTGGGCCATATAGGCAATGTGTTCCCATTTCCTATGAGACTGCCAAACTCTTTCCCAGAGTTTTTGTACAATTAAGTGTACATTCCTTTGACAAGTGAGTTCGTATTGCTCCACATCCTTGCTAAAACTCGGTAAGATAAGTCTTCCTAGTTGTAGCCTTCACAATAACTGTGCAGTGGTGGTTTCAATTTGCATTTCCCTGGTGATGAGTGATCTTATCATGTGCTTATTTACCCTCTTCATGTCTGTTCAGCCCTTCGGCTCATTTAAAGAAGAAAAAAAAGTTTGTTTTTAATTAGAATGTTGAGTTTTGAGAGTTCTCCCTACATTCTAGGTAGAATTTCTTTATAAAATACATGATTTGCAGTCTGTGCTTCTCTTTTCATTTTTTTAGCAATGTCATTGGAAGAGAAGTTTTCCATATGAATGAAGCCCAATTGATTATTTTTTTCTTTTATGAGCCATGTTTTGGTGTTGTATCTAAGGAATCCTTGTCTAAGCCAGCGTCACAAAGCTTTGATCCTGGATTTTCTCCTAGAGATTGTTGTCCTCTATTGACTGATATGTAGCTTGAAAAGCATTTGTTCTGAGTTTTGGTTGTTTCTGGTGGTAGATAAAGCCAATCCTTTCTACTCCTTTTGTCTGGAAAGAGAACACTCTTTGGGGGAATCATTTTAATTCTAAAACCCTCATTTTAAATTATAAAAAATGTTTGCTCTTAGAAGTAGCCTAATAGGAGCATCTTGAAAGTTCTATTTATATTCCTATTCCAGACAGAACATTGAAAAATGCATTGTAAGCCTAGAGGGACCTTTCTAACATTCACGCTTACCCCGACCTGAGACTGCCTCCGGCTTTTCATTAGAGGAAATCAGTGAGTCAGCATTTGTGGATTCTCTTCCAGGGAACAAAGAGCTGCAGGAGGACCAGCTCTGTGTGTAGAGGGAGTCCTGCTCACCTTCTGGAAAGAGAGGGTTTGTTGCTAGGAACTCTGTGGACATAAACCAAAGTGCTGCTTTAGAAAGCAGCATACTAGGCCACCCGTCAGGGCACATGTCCGTAGATCTCGTGTGCACAGTACCCCAGGTTAAGTGGACTTGGCCTACACGATGCTGACAGAACTGTGCCACGGAGGAGTGAAAACAGCATTCTCTGGAACAGGCTGGCAGTTGAGTATTTGAATTGGTCAACAACTTTCATGAATCATAAGCCCTCTGAGCATCTATTTCTCCCCACCCAAAAAAAAAAAAAGTTTCAAAGAAAGCAGCTGTTGTCAGGCTTCTAGGGGTGGATGTAATTTTGCATTGCAAGTATTAACTGCTGTTTGATAGTGGCCCTCCTCGTGTGTAGTCAGATGGCATGACACTGTGGTTTGGTTTGCATTTCCCTCATGGTTTACGGTGTTCAATATCTTTTCATGTGTTTATGTCATCTTTGGAGAATTGTCTACTCAAGTTCTTGGCCTATATTTTTTGTTTTTATATATGTTCTAGATATTCACACCTTATCTAATATATGATTTCAAACATTTTATCCCATTTTGTGACTTCGTTTTGGTGTCAAAATCTTCTCTTCTGAACTTATAAGTCAGTAGTTTCTTTCTTTTAATTTGCCAGTTATGGATTACAGTTGTATCTGATTCCAATTTATTTAAAGAGTGTAAAAAAGCATTTTTCTTATAACTTCTTTGACTTCATTATTAATGAATGTTTTGTACGCAGCATATCTACAGAACACGTGCCGTTCATTGTTTGTAGCCAGATTTTTCAAATCTGTCAGAGAATAATTTTCTCTGAGAATGCTCGGGGGAAACTAGGGCCTGGCCTTGTCTGGGGAGGTATAAAGGAATTGTGCATTCCATTCCCACCTGAATCTGTGGGATTTATGATGCTACAAGGTGAGCTTTGTGGGGAAGAAAAAATAACTATCCTGTAGAAAGAAGCACTGAGGGTCCTGGAAACTCGCTCATAGAAAATCACATCTAAATCTAACCTGACACACAGGAATCTCTCTCTAATCTGAAATATATCTAGGGAAGATTTTGGAAAACTACCTCATTGTCTAACACCTGTGTCAATAAATCCCTCCCTCTTATGCTGCCTAAATCCCTCTTCTTACAATATAAAATAACCATATAATGCCTTGGGTTTACCTAGTGCCTTTCTTCCTAAGTCTCATCATTAAATCCTTCTAATATCTCCATGTGATAAGGATGAGTAAATATTACTATTTACACTTCATCACCTCATCTTAATTCCCTTCTCTATAAAAGAGGAATAATAATATTTACTCCTTTTTTTACCCTTTCATGGAGAAAAGAATTAAGGCAGGGAGTGATTTAAGTGCATTTTCTCTTGGTTCCTAAGGGAGGTGGGAGCAGAAGGCAGGAATGCAGAGGATGCATCTGTGCACAGCCAGCCCTGCACCTGGTTAGCTCCTGGACTGCTGGTAGGTGAGGTGTCACTTTGGCGTCCCACACATAGAAGGGTCTCACTCTGCACTTCCTGTTCTGCTGTCTCCATCTTGAGGTCCTTCATAAACTTTGAACAAGGGGTTCCACTAAGTAAAGCTGTGTAGCTCAGAGGGGATGACAAGTGGAAGAGCAGCACCTGTGGCGGCCCATGCAGATGTGTCCATGGAAGTTGCAGGGATGGAAGGCGGAAGCCTCAGTGGAGCAAGGTGTCCATTCGAAGGAAGCCGGAGACTCATCCACACACTCGAAAGGAGCCTTAAACCTCAGGTCCAATTAAATACAAAAAGAAAGGGTAAAAAAAATTCTTTAGGGTGGACTAGGGCAGATCATATGAAATGACTGACATTGAAGATGCCAGTTGATCAAGGTCATGGTTAAAGGGACTAGAAAGTATATATAGCTTCACACAGTCGATCATTATCTGAAGATTCTGTATTTTTGAGTTTGCCTACTAGTTAAAATTGTATCCTCCAGGCCTAGCCGGTGTTGCTCAAGAATTTGAGCATGAGGCAACACACACGTGAGGGTCACAGGTTCAGTTCCCAGTCAAGGGTATGTACTTGGGTTGCAAGCTCCATCCCAAGTACCTATATATGTAGGAGGCAACCAATCCAATCGATGTCTCTCTCTCTCCCCCCCCCTTCCACTCTCTCTCAAAAAACAATGGAAAAATGTCTTCAGGTGAGGATTAACAAAAACATTTAAAATACTTGTAACCCCCACCCTCCAAATCAATACTGTCAGCACTTTCACAGGCATGAGCAGAGTAATAAATTGAGTCACCCAAAGTGCATGTTCCCAATGAAGGTCAAACAAGGTGACAGTCTCCTTTCTTGTTTCAGCTCATATAGGAAATAAGTGTGCTTTTCATGATCTACTTGGTAACACATTTCTTGCCTTTTTTTTTTCTTCATATATTGCTTATTTACAGAGAGGAAGGGAAAGGATAAAGAGTTAGAAACATCGATGAGAGAGAAACATTGATCAGCTGCCTCCTACATGCCTCCTACTGGGGATATGCCCACAACCAAGGTACATGCTCCTGACCAGAATCAAACCTGGGACCTTTCAGTCTGAAGACCAATGCTCTATCCACTGAGCTAAACTGGTTAGGACATTTCTTGCATTTTTGTTAGTGATTTTGCTGTTTAAAATTGTCCCCAAATGTAGTGCTCACACGCTGTCTTGTGTTCTTAAGGGCAGGAAGCTGTGATGTGCTTCATGGAGAAAATAAGTGTTTAGTAAGCTTTCTTCAGGCATGAGGTGTAGTGCTGTAGAATGTGAGTTCAATGTTAAGGAATCAGAAATGTACATTAAATATGGAATCTTTAAAGAGAAACACACATAAAACAAGGTTAAGTAGAGATTGAAAATGTCATGGGAGCCTAACTCCATATTTTCGCTAGGAGTGAAGGTTCAGTCTTTGGAATTCACTGTTCCCAATGACTTTATGGACAATGAGAGTCAGCTGTAAATGGGTATAATCTGCAGAGGCTATAGGATCAAAGGGAAATGGCTCCCGAGGGCCCAGTCAGAAATGGAAGGCACAAGTGATGGCCACTGTCCCTTTGAATGACAGATTCTAGAACCTGGAAGCTAGACAACCAACCCCCTTAGCCAGCTCAACCCCTATCCAAGGGTTCTCCCAAAAGCATTTCCCAGAGGCTCAGAGAATCTGTATACTGTATTTGGAAAGCCGGATCTAGTTGATGCCATCTTTCCTGAGTCACAGACTTATTTTTCTCATTTAATATTTCTGAAATCAGGGGGCATCTTATCCTTGATTTATATATTTTAATAAAAAACAAAACCTATTCTCCCTTAAATTGTCACTAAATCTATGGCATGTCTTCCAATCCAGGAGCCAGCATATGTTTTTCCCTAAAAGGCCACATTGTAAGTACTGTAGGTTCTGTGGGTCCTGTGATTGTCACAACAACGTGGCTCTGCCCTTATAGTCTAAAAGCAACCACTGATAACACCTAAATGAGTGAGCATGGCTGCGTCCCAGTAAAACTATTTCATACAATTCCTACAAAATATTCTTTTGATTTTTTTCCCCCCAACCATTTAAAAATGTACAAAAACAATCCTTAGACCAGATTTGGCCTGCAGGCCATGAACTGCCAACTGATTCATTCAATGGCATCATCAAATCACGGGAGGAAACTAGATCACCTTGGTGTCAGGGCCTTGGATCAGCAGAGGCTGCCTTTGGCCAGTGCTGCGTGTTCCTCTTCCGTTTGCAACTGAAATAAGGATCTAACTGCTCAATCTTGATTAAACCTGATATTAAAGTTGGTAACTTAGGAACATGAATTGGTTTAGATTTTTACATTGCTTAGTGTGGTGTGCATTTGCAAGAAGGATCTAGGAAATATTGAAAACAAAATTGGGAAAAGTTCATAGTTCTATATACAGTAACATGCCAATGCATTTCAAACACAACCCTTTCATTAGAATTCCTTTGTGCAGCCATGTTCTAATTATCCCTTTATCTTGAAGCTCTACTTTCTTCTCCTCCATTGTGTCATTTTTCTTTGTTTTCACACATACAATAGACTTTATTCACAAGAAGGTGGAGCTGCAATCTAGAATGAGGGTTGTAATACAAGGAAACTTACATAGAGTAGGAATTAAATAAATTTGAGTACAAAAAAAAATCAGAAGAGAAATGAACCCATCTTACTTAGCACAGCATCTAAACAACATACTTTGAAGATTAAATATTCATTATTGACCAGATACCAGTTTTTGAATGTATTATAAAAATGGTGAAGACGAAATTAAAATGTGACATCTCAGATAATTAGTTTCTAATGGATGGAAATGCCCTTGGTTTTTCATGAGTAATTGAGAAGCGCCCTCCTCTCAACCCAGAACCACTCCCTCAGGCAGTCTCTCTGCGAAACTGGTACGTTTCTGGCCTGGAGCCCTGGAGCCCTGGCTTTGGCCACACTCACTGAGGCCCCACCCTGTTGAGTCCAGATGGACCTCTGCCCATGCAGACTGGTTCTTGGCAGAGGAGGGCGGCCTTTTTAAAATGGGGAATCAACAAAAGATGCCCCCTTCTCGATGGTGGCTGTGCTATCCCAGAGCTCCCAAGCATCCTGCTAAGCTTCCCACAGGCTTGTAAAGGCCTCGAATTTCGCTGACACACTAGCATAGCTCACCTGTTAAGTTTTGGACTATGAAATGTTTTTTGGTGAATTTTTAAAAATACAGTGGTACCTCGAGATACGAGTTTAATTCGTTCCATAACCTTGAGGCATGGGAAACTATGAGACGCTCGAGTCTCGGTAAACTGGTGGGTCGTGTGCAGCCGGCCGATCCTCGCGATTACTAGTATCTCAAATGTTGCTCGTATTTCAAAGCAAAAATCACTCCCTCAATGGCTCATATCTCAAAAATCTCGTATGTTAGGGCACTCATATCTTGAGGTACCACTGTATATATATATATATTTTTTGAATTTTTACAGAGAGGAAGGGAGAGGGATAGAGAGTTAGAAACATCGATCAGCTGCCTCCTGCACACCCCATACTGGGGATGTGCCCGAAACCAAGGTACATGCCCTTGACCAGAATCAAACCTGGGACCTTGGGACCTTTCAGTCCGCAGGCCGACGCTCTATCCACTGAGCCAAACCCTTAAATTGAATGGCTCTTAAAGTAAATGTTTGAAAACTAGTCGTCTTAGATAGTTTTCTGATGGTAACTTCCTTTATTGAGATATAATTGACATATAAAGAATGTATGTTCAAGGTGTACAAACATCTTGCTTTGATGCAATTATATATTGCAATATGATTACCTGTAGCATCTCTATCACATCACATTTTTTGGTGGTGGAACAAGTAAGATCTAGTCTCTTAGCATCTCTAAAGATGATAATACAGAACTGTTGTCTGTAAACCTAGGAATTGTTTTCAAGGTTATACCTTCAACATCTTCCCACCCCCCTAGCCCCTGGTAACTTCCATTCTGCTATTTTTATGAGTTTGGTTTTTTCAGTTCCATATATAAGTGATATTATATATATTTGTCTTTTTCTGTCTGACTTCTCTCACTTAGCACAATAGCCTTCCAGTCCATCAATGTTATTGCAAATGTTCTTTCTCTTGGCTGAAGTATTCTACTGATGGATACTTAGGATGTTTCTATGCCTTGGCTATTGTGAATAATATAATGAACATGTTAGTGCAGATATCTCTTCAATATCCTGATATGCTGTCTGGATGAATATGAAGTATTAAATTCCCAACTATTACAGTATCGTCTATTTCTCCCAGATCAGTTACATATGATTGCTTTGGATACAAACCCAAGGAGTGGAGTTGCTGGATCATATAGTGCTCCAGTCAATTTTTAATATTGTTAGGAATCTCTGTTTTTCATAATGGCTGAACCAATTTACATTTCCATCAACAGTGCACAAGTATTCTATTTCTCTATCTCTTTACCAACACTTAATTCTTATCTTTTACTTTTAATATGTTTTATTGATTTCAGAAAGGAAGGGAGAGAGAGACAGAAACATCAATAATGAGAATCATTGATCGGCTGCCTCCTACACACCCCATACTGGGGATCAAGCCTGTCGACTAGGAATCGAACCTGGGACTTTTCAGTCTACAGGCCGATGCTCTATCCACTGAGCCAATCAGCTAGGGCTTATTTCTTATCTTTATATCATTCTAACAGATATGAGGTGATACCACATTGTGGCTTTGACTTGCATTTCCTGGATGATTAGAAATGTTAAGCATCTATTCATGAACCTGTTGGCCATCTGTATATCTTCTTTGGGAAAATATTCAAGTCCTCTATTTTTTTAATTGGATTGTTTGTTAGTGAGATATATGGGTTCATTATATATTTTGAATATTAATACCTTCACTAATATATAGTTTGCAAATATTTTCTCCCATTCTGTACATTGCCTTTTCATTATTTTGTTTCTTTTGCTGCATAGAAGCTTTCGTTTTAATGTAGTCCTATTAGTTGAATTTGCGCCTTACTGGGCTTTGGTATTAAGGTAATGCTGGCCTCATATAATGAGTTTTGACGTATTCCCTTTTCTTTGGTTTTTTTGAAGCATTTGAAAAGGATTGATGTTAATTATCCTTTAAGTATTTAGTAGAATTCACCAATGAAGCCACCTGGTCCTAGGGTTGTGAATATGGATTGAATCTTCTTACTCATTATTGATGTGTTGAGATTTTCTACTTTTTCCTAATTAGGTCTTGGCATGTTGGTATAGTTTTAGAAATTTATCCATTTCTTTTATTTAATTCTTTATTTTTTAAAGTATTACGTAAGTCTCCTTTTCTCTCCACTGACCTCTCCCCAGCTGCCTGTGTCCATTGGTTATGCTCATATGCAGACATACAAGTCCTTTGGTTAATCTCTTACCCCTCAGCCCCTGCCTTCCTTCATAGATTGGACAGTCTGTTCAATTTTTCATTGACTATGGTTCTATTTTTGCTCATCAGTTTGTTATTCATTAAGAAGTTATCCAATTGGTTAGCTTCTCACTATTCATACTAGTCTCTTACGATCCTTTGCATTTCTATATTATCAGTTGTAATGTCTCCTCTTTCATTTCTTATTTTATTTATGTCTTTTTTTTCCCCCATGGTCTAGCCAAAGATTTGTTTCTTTCTGGTATCTATTTGTTTTGTTCCCACTCTGATCTTTGTTATTTCCTTCCTTCTACTAACTTTAGGCTTAATTTGTTGTTCTTTTTCTAGTTTTGAAGGTGTCAAGTTAGGTTATTTGAGACCTTTCTATTTCTTAATATATGCACTTATTACATAAAATTCCCTCTCAGCACTGCTTTTGCAGCATCCCATAGGTTTTGGTATGTTGTGCTTTCATTTGTTTTGAGATGGTTTATTTTCCTTTAGATGTCTTCTTTGACCAGCTGATTGTTCAGAAGTATGTTTAATTTCCACATGTATATAGATTTCCCAGCTTTCCTCTTATTGGTTTCTAGTTTCATACCATTGTGGCCAGAAAAGTTGTTTTCTGTAGTTTACATCTTTTTTAGTTTTTACTAAGACTTGTTTTAGTTATATTCTCCTTTTGGATTGGAATATCCTATACATATCTGTTAGGTCTATTTGGACTAATATATGGTTCAAGTCCAATATCTCCTTGTTGATATGCTGTCTGGATGAAAGTGAGGTATTAAATTCCCAACTATTACAGTATCGTCTATTTCTCCCAGATCTGTTACATATGATTGCTTTGAATTCATTTTCTTGATGAATTGTCCCCTTTACTATTATATATTGGCCTTCTTTGTCTCTTATTACCAGTTTTGGGCTAAAGTATATTTACCTCACCTTCCATGGAATGTCTTGTTCCATTTCTTCACTTGGAGCCTATGATGTCCTTAAAGTCAAAGTGAGTCTCTTGTAGGCAATATATACCTGTAGTGTTGGTTCATGCTTTTTTATTATTATTCAATCCATTTAGATTTAGAGTTGTTAGTGATATGTGAGGATTTACAAATGCCATCTGGTGCTCTGGTTGTTTTTCATTTGCATTATTTCTTTTCCTTCCATGTAAGCCTGTCTTCATAAGTTGTTGTCTTTCCGTGGTGGTATGCTCTATTTCCGTTATATTCTTTATATTTTGTGCTACTCTAGGTTTTGGCTTTGTGGTTATATAAGACATCTCATGGATTGAATTTAAGCTGACAGCAATTTAAGTTCAATCATCTATAAAAGCTTCACCCTTTTATATCTTTGATGTCATTATTTACCTCTTTGTATTATGTGCTTAGCAAATTATAGTAGCTGTGACTATTTTTAATACTCTTTTCCTTTGAAATTTGTATTGTAGTTAAGTGGATAACACACATCCTATTACACAATTTGGGGTTTCTAAATCTGTTTATTTACCTTTACCAGTATGTTGCATACTTTAATATGTTTCTATGTCCCTGATTAGCATCTGTGCATTTCAGCTTGAATTTCTTGAAAGACAGGTCTAGTGGTGATGAATTGTCTCAAGCTTTTGTTTTTCTAGGAAAGTTATTTCTCTTTGATAGCTGAAGGATAATTTTGCCAGATACAGTATACTTGCTGGCATTTTTTCTTTCAACAATAGAATATCTAACTCCACTCTCTCCTGGTCTGCAGGGTTTCTACGGAGTTCCAATGATAGCTCAACTGGGATTTCTTTGTAGGTTATATTTTTCCCTAGTTCCTTTTACAATTCTTTCATCTTAAATTTTGGCAGTTTCATTACAATATGTTTTGGACCAGGTCTCTGTGCATTGATATAATAGGGTGCTCATCCCAAGTTGGGTTAGTTCTTTCCAGAAGAAGACAAGGGGATATATTCTGTTCCTTGTTGTTTTGATGAAATCTCACAGGCCATGTGGGCTTTCTTCACTGTTTTCTTTGATCTCCTCTAATTGGGTTATTTCACAATTCCTGTCTTCTCACTCACTTATTCTGTGCTCTACCTGTCTATATATGCAAGTGCATTTTTTCATTTCATTACTGAGTTCCTCGGCTACATAACTTCTACTTGGTTCTTTTTCATTATTTCATTGAATTGTCTTTGAGCTTTCTTGTAGTTCCTTGAGTTTCTTCAAAACAGGGACTTTGAATTCTTTATCAGCAAGATCACAAAATGCTGTGTCTTTGAACTCAGATGGTAGAGGATTATCTTTCAGTGGAGAGATTTCCTTGATTTTGAATGATGTTTGTAGTTTTGCATTGTTGCTTTCTCATTTGAAGTAGCAGACACCTCCTTGAATATTCTGTTCCTTGATGCTGGTTTGGGGGTGGGTTTCTGCCTTTGTATGATACTCTGGTCTTACTCCCTCTTGTGGTATAGTTCTTAAGATTTTATGCCTCTGGTTCTTACCACTCACCAGACTGCTGGCAAGAAACCTCTTTGTTTCTATAGGTGGTGCTATAGCTCAAGTTTGTGGTTTCTCTCTTGCCCATAGACCCTGGCCAGTGTTCTGAGGGCCTTCCCTACTGGATCTTCTTCTTGCCTCCACATTTGGAAGGGGACACACCGTGGGGGGAAGTGCAGACTTGGAGCATCAGGTGTGCCTGCAGAAACATAAAGGAATCCCCCAGGTGTGGTGCTCCCAGCGGTTCCTCAGTAGACTTCCTGCTGAGCAGTCAGCAGCAGCCTTGTCCCTGTAATGCCTGTGGATGCCTCAGTATTCTGGATACCACTGCAGAGAAAGGGGCTTCTCCAGAGCTTCACTGGGCAGCTGAGGGAGGTGCCGCCATCACTGATAATTCATCCAGTGTGTGTGGCTAGTGGGCTGCTAGTCAAGTTCTTGCTGTCTCTGCTGCATTTAAATTCATTTGACTTTTGCTCTGATGGCATGATGG
This sequence comes from Lasiurus cinereus, assembly GCA_011751065.1. Taxonomy (NCBI): domain Eukaryota; kingdom Metazoa; phylum Chordata; class Mammalia; order Chiroptera; family Vespertilionidae; genus Lasiurus; species Lasiurus cinereus. The sequence goes on along the minus strand of JAAGEH010000293.1, from coordinate 27,685,105 downwards.
AATTTTCCCTTGGCAAGGCTAGACAGACCTCTGCAGCTTCTCTCTTGAGTATCTCTGCTCAAGCCAGCATTCTTCAGGTTCGCTGGGTGCACAGGTGGCAGGATGCTTCCTGAGCATAGCACTGGATCCCAGCGTTGTTTGTTGAATTGGGGGAAAACAGGGTGAACCATCTTATGCCAGTGTCACTCCTGATGGTATTTTTTATCCTTTTTTATTTGGTCACAACTAGAAGGCCTTCAGCTCCTAAGCACAGCCTCCAGGAGCACAGAGCAGGGTGAGCTGGGTTTGCAAAGGGATCTACAAGTGAAGGGTGGCATCTCCGTGTAACTATCGTGACTGAGAGCACCAGCCAGACCAAAACAGGTTAAACCCACTAGAGTATGCATCTTCCTCACCGGCCTCTGCTGCGTGGAGGTCGGGGATTTTGAATGAAGCTCCTTTATAATCACTGCAGGACACTTTCCAGTGTCCGAACCTATCATGGGAACACCTGGAATATATAACTACTGACCATTTCTCTTCCTGTGACAGTATGGAGTCAAAGTTCTATATCTGCCCCTAACCCCATCATAGAGCTGCCTAGAATTCTGATCTTTGAAAAGAAAGCTTCAAACCTCCCCCAAAGGCTTCTTTCAAGCAAATAGAGCTTGATCCTACTCAGGTGAAAGCTCTGGAGTCAGCAGTAACTTGGGAGACAGGAGTGCACTATTGAAAACAGTGGGACCTGCTTCATGGAGGCAGTTATCTGCCAGGTGCTCGTCCCCACCGAGTGGCTAGGTAACCTTCGAGCGCCAGGCCCATCTGCAGGGCAGTAAGAGGCTATGCGTGGGCAACCACTCAGGGGAGAGCCTGGGAGAAAGGCACTGATAGAGGCCACTGAGGGCCCTCGGTCTTACTCTGACCTTGCCGGCTCATCTGCCTCTGGCAGCTGTTGCCCAGCGGACAGAGAAATGCTGAGCATCGAGCTAAACTTCTGTGATCCCAGCAGATGCATTTTGTACAGAATGAGAAGTCACTGCACAAGACTATCTCTTATTCCTCAAAATGTCAGATTTTTACCTCTCCATCTAGGCTGGTATCACCAGGAAAGCCAGTGAGGATCAATGACGAGAAGGCTGGCCTGGCTGTCTCACTGCAATTAAGGCGTCCGTGCTGACAGGCCGCAGGGCAGAACTTTGGTCCTTGTAGCCGTGACATCCCTTGGACCCCAGTCCCTCTGACTGCAGGGGTGGGCTGCATACAACCTCACATTAAAACCCAATGTAAACCAGTGGAAGGGCATCGGACTGACGGGAAAAGATGGAAGTGGGTAGCTTCACAGATTGAGGTCTGCGCTATTTACTCAGGCCGCTGAAACGCAGATGCCCACTGACAGTAGCCAGGTTTTGTTTTTGTTCATTGATTAATAACAGCAACAGGCTGCTCTGAAAAAAAGCTACTGGGCACTTACAGTCAGAGAAAGGCAGGAGCCAGGGTGCCGGAGCTAGCAGGAGGGCCTCTCCCAGGGGCTGTGTGGCTGCATCAGTACTTCCTGTCTTCAAGGAGCTTGCAGGCCACTTGAGGAGCTGCAAACGTGCAAAATGACACACCAGTAGGTGGTGGAAACCACAGGATAGAAGAGGAGGGGTGTCATCTGGCTCTTAACTGTCAAGTAAATCAGATTTTAAAAAATGGCATCTGTGAGTTCAGAGGAGAGCAAAGGTCCTCAGGCCAAGGTTCCAGGTCTCCTGGGGGCGGGAGGTGACTGCAGGGAGTGGGGTTCTGTGAAAGGAAGAGCCTGGGAAACCTGCAGAAAAAGCCAAAACTCCTATCATTTAAAGAGACATTTTGGGAAAGTCATTCCATGCTAATTAAGTGTCTAAGAAAACTTCCGGACGACCCCTGCAGGGCTGTGGACCTGTGAGAAGTCTGGCTTTCCCCCCACAACACACACCAGGACTGGCGGGTAGGGGAAGTGCTGAGGTTCCCTGCCCTGGTGGTTTCTGACATTGCAAGGGAAATCGTGGTTTGGGTGTTAGCAGAAACTATCTGTGGTGGTTTAGTGATGCACAGCCACCTTGCAGGGTCTGACTACAGCCTGGCCTCACTCTGCCAACTCTGTGATCTTGGGAGAGTGTCCAGTGACGGCGTGTGCATGGTACCCATTTGTGCCATGGTTTTCTGGCTCCTCCGGGCAGAGGCCCACCTGCTTTGTTCCTCTGCACACACTGCTCATTGCTCCAGGTTGACATCTAGGAGACAGCATGAAGTTTAGAAGCTGTGCTCACCGTGACACAAACAGCATCCATTCTGGCTGGTCAATGTCCCTGCCACCCAGTTCCCAGGGTCTAGTCCCCCAGTCACGCTCTGACCACTGCAGCCTTCCCTTCCAGGAGAGCTGGAGACCTGGTCCCACAGGACCCTCACACCCCACCCCCTACCCCCAGCATCTGCAGCGGGTCAGGAATGTTCTCATCCAGTGACTGGGAGCGCATGCCTTTGATTGTCACAGGTGATTCCTGACTTGCAAAGGTCTTCAGCCTTGTCCCACGGCCACCCTGAAGGTGAGCTTTTTCCTGGGAGAGTGGTGGTGACAGGGTCTAATGCCTCGCCTGGAGCTGCCCAGGCCTCCTCCTCCTTCTGCACTCACTGTAAACAGAAGCCCTGGGTATCCGTTCCTGACTGGAAACAGGGAACGGAGGGGGGTAGAAATGGCAGCCCCGGGTCAGATGCATGGTGAGGGAGTAGTGACCGGGACCCTTGTTCCCAGCCAACCTGTGAGGAAAACAGCCGAGCTCCAGGCCTGTCCCTTCTGGGTTTCTCAGCACCTCCTAGGTGATGCTCGGTGCTGGGAATGCAGGTGTCAAAGTCAGGGACAGAGGCACTGAGAAGGCCGGGCCCTGTCCCCATTAGCAGTCACAGCGGCGCTCCATGCACACTGCCTCTTGGTGAGAACTGATTAATTCTGCCTGCATCTGGGTGTATGTGAATCGGCACTGCTCTCGCCGGTTTCAGATGTCAGTAAGGTCTGCGCAGAGCTTCCCCCTGTTCTGAACCCCAGAGGGACCCCACACTTGCTCATCCCAAGCTGCAGGGCTCTCTGCTCTCCCCTCCCACTCCCACTGAAAGGTGTGGCACCAGGTGGGGAGAGGGAGGCATTGGTGGCTTTAGCTTTCACAACCACTGGCCCGCCACCTAAATTAAACTTGCCATTCCGATTCTATTTTAAGAATCTTTTTTTTTTTTCTGGAAAAGCAGAAAACAAAGTCCTCCTGCCCTTCACTTTATAGAAGGGGAACCAAGTTCCAATAAGATGATGAGCAGGTTTGGTAAACTGGTGGAAGGAGTTTGGGACCAGTAGGAGGGCACAGCATTAAAGAGGCTCCACCCTAGCAGAGCATCTTGGCCTCATGATTAAAGAGTAGGCACCCTAAAAAGCAGGTGCTCTCCTCACCCTCATTTTACAGATATGGAAACAGACACCACATTCACAAAGCAAGCATGTGCGTGAACTTGCCCGGCTCCCACACCCAGTGGCTACAGAACACTTACTGCATGTCACAGTCTTTGGAACCTGCCTAGGGAACAGCACTCTGCAGCCACAAACAGCCGGCATCTTTCCCAATGACATTTTCTTGTCTTTCGGTTTGCAGTGAAGGCCTTTACCACGCAGTCATTTACTATCCCGTGCAATTAAAGCTCGCTATTTGAGTTCTAAAGAAACCTGAGGGAAAATGACAGATGTATTTTCATAAGCATCGCTTTCCTGACATGGATTAGTATTGTCTGCTTTACCACAGAGGGAAATGACCAAAAGTCTAGTTGACTAAAAAAAAATCAGAATGCGTATATTGTGATGTGAAATGATATTCCTAGTAAACAGAAAAGCAACCAAGAATGCTGTACTGCATTTGTGGTTACTGTTTCTTTTCCTCACAAAAGTGGTTCAGATCCAGGAGGCGGAGAAGGTCCTCGGGTGACAGAGGAGGGAAAATGGCTGGATGGGCAAGGGGACGTCAAAGTTGTCCTTGAGGCTTTTACTTAAAATCCGCCTGCAGTGGAGCATGGATGACAGTGGACAGATGCGTGGAGATGCAGTAGATGCCCTCACATTGAGTATGGCACAGCTGTGAGAAAGAGAAATCCTGCCATTTGTGACAATATGGATGGACCTTGAGGGCAGGCATTATACTAAGTGAGATAATCCAGAAGGAGAAAGACAAAAACTGTCTAATCTCACTTTCCTGCAGAATCTAAAAGAGCCAAATTCATAGAAACAGAGTAGGACAGTGGTTACCAGGGGCTGGGGGAAATGTTAGTCAAAGCAGACAAATTTCTCCTTCTAGTTATCAGAGGAGTACGTTCTGGGGATCTATTGTACAGCATGGTGATTACAGCTAATCACACACAATATATCTTAAGTACTTACAGCACAAAAAAAGAAATCGTAATTATGTGACATGATGCAGGTTTTTGGCTAATCATTTTGCAATATATAAGTGTATCGCATCAACCTATGGTACAGCTTAAACTTATATAATGTTCTGTGCCAAGTGTAACATTGCATAGCTCAAAAGCTGGGGGCAAATGAAAAAAGTGACTGAGAAGTCTAAGTCTGCCACCAGCTAAGGGAAGAAAGCCTGAATGAGGGAGGTCGAGGGGAAGGCGAGTAGAGAAAAGATGAGGGGCTAAGCCAGGCCTAAAGGGGGCATGGCCCCTGCCAGCAAAGGGGCTCTACCTTGTCTCTCACCTGCCCCTCCAGCCAACCTTACAGTCTTGGGAAGGCCCATCACCCAAAGACACATAAGAATTTGAGGACAGCAATTCAGTGATCCAGCCCCTATGAACTTGGCTGTCCCTGTTGCCACCGATACATTTATTCCGGCTCTTGGCTGAATTTGTTTTGCATGAAGGCATATAACGTGCCCGGTGACATAAGCACCCTCCTGCCTCCCCCAGGACAGGGGACTTACTAAGATTTCCTGGCTGGATTTCTGAACGTTGCTCTGAGGATTTATACAAGTTACAATGCAGAACGCTGCAGGGACAGGGATGGAAATCTGACCTGTGTCACGTCCCCTCTCTGTGTTGCAGCTGGTGAGTGACTTGTTGGAATTTTGCTTCTATACCTTCCGAGAGTCCCAGGCCCTGAAGGTGGAGTTCCCCGCGATGCTGGTGGAGATCATCAGCGACCAGTTGCCGAAGGTGGAATCCGGGAATGCCAAGCCGCTTTACTTTCACAGGAAGTGACAGACTCGTCGGAGAGAAGAACTTTGCCTTAAGTTCCCCTATGTTGTTCCACACCCACGAAGGACCCGAGAAATCATATTTTTAACAGGTGATGGTTGAGTCACACTCGTTCAGCAGTCTCTGGAGTTTAAGGTCATGTTAAGGGTTTGGGGCCAGGTTAGAAGTTAGACATGGATTTGGCAAGACCCGAACAGTCTAAACTCTAAAGGATTCTCCCCTCTCTAGTCCCCAGCGCTTAGAAACATGTTCCTCTGGATGAAAAGCCATATCTAGTCAATAACTCTCTGATTTTGATACTTTAACAGATGGAAGTTTTAACTATGCCATGTAGTTTCTGGTATCAGCCGCTTGTTTTAAAAGGGTTCAAGGACTAATGAACTTTTTAAAGCTTACCCTTGGTTTGCACATACAACGTATAGGCTATATGGGGCATTAATATTCTTTTGTTATTTAAAAAAGAAAAAAAGAAAAAACCTATACAGATTCCCGTTGTGTAATAACAGAGCACGCGCGTGGGAGAGCGCCTCCCTCTGGCTCGCACTCGCCCACGTTCCTCCGCATCACTGGCGTTCCTCCCCCTTCAGCGCCCATTGGTTAATTAGAATGGATAAGATGTTAAAACAAATGCCTCGGTTTCAATTTCTAGTATCTATTGTGTTGGCTTTACAGATAATTTTTTGCAGTCTTTTGCTGTGCTGTACATTACTGTATGTATAAATTGTGAAGGACCTGAGTTATATATGGCATAAGGAACTTTTGTAAATGAGAAAAAAAAAAGACATAAAAAAAAAACTTCAATGGTTAATAGGAAGAATGGGAAAGTATTTTTGAAAGAATTCTATTTTGCTGGAGACTATTTAAGTACTATCTTTGTCTAAACAAGGTAAAAATTTCTTTTTTGTAAAGTGAGATGCTCTGCATGCCTAATGAACCGTTTACAGTGTATTTAAGAAAGGGAGAGCTGTGCCTTTTTTAGCTTCACATCTGATTTACCATTTTCCAGTCTCTGTTGTAAATAACCACACTGAAACCTCTTCGGTTGTCTTTAAGCCTTTCTACTTTGTACCTTTGTTTTGTCTTTGGTCTCCCGCGGGGGTGCTCGTGGAGCGTGAGCATGTTTTCCGGCAATGGGCTGTGGTGTCCAAAGGGCCTTGAAGGTGTCACCTGAGGACCTATGTGGGAGCTGGGCCCGGAGCGCGGCTTTAGCACCGCCGCCCCTGTTCCTTGGTCTTCGAGAAGCAGAACCAGCCGCAGTTGAGGAGAGCCGGTGAAACGCGAGGGCCCAGCGAGCACAGTCTCATCCCATTTTAGAGAAATGCGTCTTCTCCCGTGGGGATAAAAATTCCATGCTCTCGCTACACCTGTGAAAGGTGGCATGTTCACGTCTGGTCTCAGGAAGGGGGTTCACACTCCTGGCACCGGTTATGGGAACACGCAGGTTTGCAGGACACACTGAGAAGATGCATGCTGGCATGGTCAGAGCAGCGTGGAGACCGCAACATCATTAGAGGGTTTTTAGATTTTTAAAAGGTAGGTTTTAACAACAAATTTTATACATAAACAGTTTTGGGGGAAAAACTACAGATCATATAAGCAAGACAGTGGCACTAAAATTTGTAATTCATTAATCTGTTTGGCACTGATGCAAGTTTACGGCTTTTCTCTTGCCCCAAATTGCAAACATCTCTCTTTTGGGGACACTTAGCAATATGATTGCACTAAATAAACTACTTTGAATAGAGGCCAAATCAATCTTTAAAAGTGAAGATAATCATCAGGTACTCAGTGAAATCACATTTTCCAAAACCTACAAGCGGTAGCTGGAGAAGCCCATGGCCAGGAGAAGGCAGCGTCGGATCCACACTTTTCTCCAGGGTTCACTGTGCAGGCAACATTACCTTGTCTTTCCAAAGACACCTGCCTTATGCAAGGGGAAGCCTGTGAAAGTTGCACTCGGAGGGAGTTTTTCTTACATAATTTGCAATTTCGGGAATTTAATTTATAAGCAGATCTTTAAATACAGCCAACTTACATGCATAGCAATATGAAAGCCACACTTGGAGGAGGATAGATGCACAAGATGCAGACTGGGAGTTTCTAGAAAAGAAACTGCTTACAAGAGCAGTTTTCAGCTCAGACTTTTTACGCAGTCAGAATTTCGACGTAACCAGGTTTGGGATGGAGATGGTCTGCCTTGGCTTCTCATATTAATGATGGTCCTGGCTGTGTGTGTGTCTCTGGGTAACTTTGCTTGGTTCAACAGCAAAGCCATATTTTCAATTCACTGCTGAATGCCTGTCCCAATCCAAATCGTCTGTCTGCTCTTATGAATCTCGGTTTGGTACAATTCATAATTCACCAGAACTTCTTCATATAATTAAAAAGAAAACACACTAAATTAGTTTAAAATGAAGCAATTTATATCTTGATGCAAAAACATATGTCTGTCTTTGCAAAGGACTGTAAGCAGATTACAATAAATCCTTTACTTAATCACCTGTTGTTCGGGAAACAGTTCATTTAAATGTCTATAGCAACACCTGGATTTTGTGTCCTTCTAAACTTTGATTACATGTGCTTCTGCCTACATCCAAGATGGAGTATCAGGCTTTTGGTTTTTCCCCACCATGTTAGAGACCTGCATTAGCCATGTTATTAATTATACTCTTTGGGGACTGATTAGATGTCTTGTTTCTTACTATTAATATCTGGCCCACTAAAATGCCCTATAAAAGGATGATTACTACTAACCACTGCATCTACACATTCCCTCGTTTATCTTGACAACTACATGAAAGCCTGTTCATTCTAGAGACTCACGTGAGTAGACCAGATGTCCAGTCTGACTCTAGATGTCTTCCTCCAGTAATCCTGAGCTGTCAGGAGAATCAGGTCCCCACCAGCCATGATGTTTCTCACAGTTCTCACAGACTTCCCTCAATTCTGCTCATTAATATGAAACATGAGAGAGCAGTAAGCAATTATCAGCTCCTTTTAAAACTAGAAAACATTTTTCCCCACTAGGTAAATTCAAGCACAGCCATGCACAGCTTAATGGTGGGGATACGTCTGAGAACTGCATCCTCATGCAATGTTGTTATTGTGGGGATATAACAGCACTCACACACACCTAGACACGGTAGTCTACTACACACCCAAGCCTATCGCTCCTGGGCTACAAACGTGCACAGCATGTTACTGTACTGAATACTATAGGTGACTGCAACACAATGTTAAGTATTTGTGTATCTAAACATAGAAAAGGCGCAGTAAAAATACTGTTGAAAAGTTGAAGAAAATATTACATTCATACAGGCCACTCACCATGACTGGAGCTTGCAGGACTGGATGTTGCTCTGGGTGAGTCAGTGAGTGGATGATGAGGGAATGGGAAGGTCTATGACATTACTGTATATGCTGTAGATTTTATAAACACTGTACTCTGAAGTTATACTAACTATAAAACAACATGAAGTTAAATCAAGCATAAGAAAAAATGGTGCAATCAAGAGAGAACAGTAAGCACGAGATATGTAACCATGCTGTTTTACAGCAAACAATTTATAAATAGAAAAATATACTCTACAATAAAAATTAAACTATAGAAAATACATCAACCAGTAAGAATGACATTTATTATCAAGTGTTATGTACTGCACATAACCACCAGTGCTGCTCTGTTACCCTACTGATAGGTGTGTGTATACCAGCATCACCACAAACAAGTGAATGATGCATTACACAATAATGTTACCATGGCTATGATGTCACTGGTGGTAGGGATTTTTCAGCTCTATTATAATTGTAGAGACCTCGGTCATTTCTGTGGTCTGCCATTGACCGAAAGGTCATTTAACTGGTCATCATTCAAACCATTTGCTTTGGGAAAGACAAGGCTATTTGAGCGTTAAACAAATTCAACTTCACTTAAACACAGTAGATAATTTTTTGGAACACCTCACAATTATTCAACACAACACTGGGAAAAATTCATTTAAAAGACTAAAGTATGTACTAACTTGTAAAACATCTATAATTGAAGGCAATTTTATAACTTAAAATTCATGGAGCAGGGCTTTTCACATAGAACCCATAACTTTAAACAAAAGCCATCTTAGGCGGTGAGCCCACCAAGGTTAGCAAGAGGCCACCCCAGATGGCACCCTTGATTCAAGTGGATGCCTTTTCTGAATAAAGCAGGCTCAGTCTTAGGTCAAATATGATCATATTTCTAAGAATTTCTAAGATCACTCTCAGGTCCAAAGAATCCAGCTGCACATCTAGAAATCAGGTAAGAACTAAGACCGTCCCTGCAATAGCCACCACTGTGGGCCAGAGCAGTGGGAGTCTGCATCATGATCATATATAGTTAGGTGGTTTGCTCTGCTACATTAAATGCAAGTGACAACAGTGTCCTTTTATGTTAAAGTCATCTCTAACATACTTGATGAACCACAAGTGTACACAGACCAAAATGAGTTCATTATAAGTATCTGTGACACTTTAATTTGAAGTCATTCCATTGCCAATGCTGCATTTTTCTTGGAAATAAAACAGTGGCTTCCCAAACTGGATAAGAGGAGATTAAGATATGATCTGAATGATCAGCATGGACCAAGACTGTACTGGAAGCAAAGTGAACCATGGGGCAGAGTAGCTGGTAGTTAGCTGCAACTCCTCCCCCTCCCTCCCCCCAACACACACATACACAAATAATTAGTGGTTTACACCAATCACCATGTATGACTTCTCATGACTTTGAGTCAGCCAGGAGGGCTCTGCTGATGTGGACCAGGCGGGGCTGAGTCAGGCTCATTCATGGACCTTGGGCAGCCAGCCTCTTCTGTGGCTCTAAGACGGTTTTGCTCCATGTGCAGCCTCATCCACCAGTGGGCTAGCCTGTGCATATTTTCATGGTGGAAGAAAGGCTCTAAGAAAGACAATTTTCAAGCCTGGATTGCATCAAGTTTGTTCCTGTTTCACTGGCCAAAGAAGTGACAAGGCCACGCTTATAGTCTACATGGGAGGGCCCCACAAAAACGGCATGGGAAAGGGAGGAGTGAAATTGGGGGTCATTAAATCCATCTAACACTAGCAATTACTCATATATCTCCTTCATAGCATTTATGTTGCCAAGACAGTGGTTTCCAAGTTTTCATGGTCTAACAAACCCATGTCTCTGGATCTCTATGCCCTGGGCTCGCCTGTCCAGAGAAATCATGGCTCCCTCATGACTGAAAATGCATGAATAAATCGGGCCACATTCCTCCCACTCTGCTTGCTTCGCCTACAGCAGTGGTTGGCAAACAGCGGCTCTTGAGCCACATGTAGCTCTTTGGCCCCTTGAGTGTGACTCTTCCACAAAATACCACTGCCTGGGCGAGTGTATTTTGAAGAAGTGGCATTAGAAGTTTAAAAATTTGGCTCTCAAAAGAAATTTCAATCATTGTACTGTTGATATTTGGCTCTGTTGACTAATGAGTTTGCCGACCACTAGCCTACAGTATTTCCTCCGAGGCTAAACACTCTGAGGAAGGAGAAATCCAGACACTGACTCGTGGCACTAAGTTGCCCCCAGGCCTCTACTGCACGAAACCAAAGGGCAGGTGTCCTGTTTGAGGCAAAAGCAGAAATCTACCCTCCAATCGAGTTGATCTTCTGATAGGAAAGAATTCTCCAACGTTAATTTTCCAAGCAGGAGACTGAGATATTTTTAGCCAGGCACAAAAACACAGGGACAATGGGCCAGCTTACCCTCATGGGGTAGCAACAAATGACTGCCCAGGCCGGTAAAGGGGAAAAGAGTGACAAGCCTCTGGGATACATATGCAGAGGTAGGAATAGGACAGCCGCTCTCCTGAACAGCATCCTCCTACAGGGGCAAGGGCGTGGGGGAGAGAAAGTCACGTGGCTCAGGAAGGCTCAGAAAGTCATGGGAAACATCTGGCTGAGAAAGGGGTGACCTTGGTTGCCTTTGGACTTGAGGGGAGAACCAGGAAGAAGAGGAAAAGGGGCCCAGCACTGAGGCGAATGGGGAGCGAAGACAAGGCCCAGGAAAGGCCAAACTATGCTGGGCAGAGGGAAAGAGCAGGGAATGGCCTGGAGAGAAGCAGGGAAGGGGAGAAGGAAGAGGACAGACTAACCCGCCTCCTCCCATCTTAATTTACTAACCATGCTTCCCTTCAGGCACTTGCACGCCTCACCATCAGTCAGAGCATCTCAATGAGGCGGGTGCTACTCTCTCCATTTCTCAGAGGGAACTGAAGCTTCAAGAGCCTGAGTTAACATGCCCGAGGTCAGCAAGGCACAGGGAAAAGAGGACTTCAAACCCAGCTGTTTTTAACTCAAAACATACTTTGAGCCACTGTGTTAGTTCCCCAGGGCCGCTGGAATAAGCACCATAAGCTGGGCCGACTTAGACAATGGAAATGTGTTGTCTCACAATTCACAGTTCTGGAGGCGGCAAGTCCAAGCTCCAGATGCCAGCGGGAGGGTGGTGGGGAAGGACCGGCCCCAGGCCTCTCTCCCCGTGGCTGCAGATGCCATTTCTCTTGTGTCTCCTCACATGGTCTTCCCTTGGTATATCTCTCAGCAGCTCAGTGTTACTGAGACACTTAAGGACACCAGTCATACTGGATTAGCGCCCAACCCCATTGACCTCATCTTAACTAATTACATCTGCAATAACCCTATCTCCGAATAAGGTCACATTCTGAGGTACTGGGGTCAGGACTTCCATATATGAATTTTGGATGGGGTAGAGGTACAATTCAACCCTAACCACCATTATCGCCTACTGGGTTCCTGAAGCAAAATGGTGCAGGAGAAGGAACAGGTGAGCAGCCCGCTGAAGCAGACGCAGCTCTTCGCCCGGGAGTGCCTCCCTTTTCTCATCAACAAGACGGGCTCCCTTCCCCGGCTCCAGTCACTGTGAGGAAAGAAGCGGTTAAACATCCATCACTGGTGCAGACGATCAGCTGTTTCCCACCTCCAGCCTCAACGGCAGAGGTTTCTGCTATGACAAGGAAGGCCTGTTCTCACGTGGCATCTCCTTCACAGGTGTGGAGACCACCAGGCAGGCTCTTGGGTGACACCATCAAATGCAGGCCCACTGCCCCACTGCAAACACAAGATGCATCTGCATGCCCTCTGTTGCCCAAGCCCCCTCGTGCCTCTGGATGAGCACAGCTGCAGACCCCCTCAGCCACTGCAGCTGCTGAACGAGGGGCGGGGTGAGGGGCCTGCGCCCTGAGTGAGGTGGGGCTGTTCCCCAGATAACCTTCAGCAGATGCTTGGGATCAGCCACACCCAGGCAGCAAACACACAGAAAACAACGCATCCCATTTCTCTTCTGGGGAAATGAAGATGATTTGCCAAATTTAAGAGAACACCTCATGATCCTGTAGTAAATCTACCCTGAGCCTGGCCCGGGGGAGGCTGCCCACCTGGAGACCCCAGCAAGCCTAGCCACAGTGCCTGTTCGCAGAGAAAAATACCCCTGCTCTTCACCAGATACCCCAGGAAGGGTTTGCAGGGCATGGGGCCATGGGACCTTTGCAGCCAGCCCTGCCGGGGCCTCACTGCCCCCACACTGCCACCCTGCAGAGCACGAGTGGTCCTGACAAAGATGCAAGTGACAATCAGAGCGCCAGCAGTTCCATTAGCTGAGCACAGACTATGTCCTGGGCATGCTGTATTCGGTATTTCAACCCCAGGTATCATATTTTTAAGAAAAGCAGGAACAGAACCACAGAGTTGATTTAATTTGCCCCAAACCACACAAGTAGCCAGACTTATTGGTAATTTCCTTGACCAGGTAAATGGTAGGATATACCCTGTGGGGGGACAACAGCAATTTTGGGGTAACAGCATGTTGGGTACACCTCAGTGTGAGTGATGGAAATCTCTCAAGCAAACACATAAGTCAAGTCCAGGTGGATGGGTCTTATTTTTCAGTGCCCCCTGGGGACACACCAATTAGGAATACTACCTGGAAATCACTCCCAGTGCCCACCTGAGCCCATTTTCCACAGAGAAGCTTCTTAAAGCTGCGGTCGCCAACCTTTTGGACCTCACAGACCGCCGTTGGCGATCACTGTCTTAAAGTGGGGCACACCATAATCCCTTTTCATAAGCCAAGTGTCCCTTCTACACCCGTAAGCGCAAGAAATGACCACTCAGCCAAAACTGGTTTGGCTCAGTGGATAGAGTGTCAGGCTGCGGACTGAAAGGTCCCAGGTTCGATTCCGGTCAAGGGCATGTATCCTGGTTGCAGGCACTTCCCCAGTAGGAGTTGCGCAGGAAGCAACTGATGGATGTTTCTCTCTCATCAATGTTTCTAACTCTCTATCCCTCTCCCTTCCCCTCTGTAAAAAATCAATAAAATATATATTTTTTTAAATGACCACTCAATAAATAGGACTCTGGGGATTGTGGCACCTGCACCTCCTGGCTAAGCTGGCCCACACCCAGGGCTGCCTGCTGTCTTGGGGCCTGGGCGCCTCGGCAGTCCCAATAGTCTCCACTGAGCCCACAGTTCCGGGTTTTAAGTTTCGCCACAACACTGCTTATTTTTAAGTGAAACGTGGACATTTTTCAACAGGCCCACTGCCGCGCACACACCTGACTCCAAACTTGACACCCTACCTGGTCCAGGGGAAGCACTTCAAACGGATGTCCAGCAAGCTCTTGAATCACGTCTTCTAGGCAGAGGCGACCGACGCGTTCTTCCGGTGACATTCTCTGGAGAGAGGTCTGCCAGCACCTCCTGTGGGGACAGAAACACACGGAACCCGGAGCGGAGCACTCCGGCCTGAGACCCGGGACAAAGGCGTACCCTTTGCCCTGAGAGGCTGCGATAGCCTGTGCCCGGGAGTCTACGGCTGAGGAGGAGGAGGGAGCGTCACAGCAGGGCAGCAGGGCTTGCCCACAGGTGGCGGCCATCATGTGCAGGGTGGCCAGGAGGCTCCTCCAGAAAAGGTCTGAATGGCAGACCTGCTGCTGGAAGCCCAGCTTAACCCAGAGAGTTAGTGCCTAGAAAACAGCAGCAGAGCTGTGCAGCCCAGCGGGAGGGGGGGGCTGGCCCCACAGCGCTGCTGCAGCTCACCCCCCAAGCCGCTGGGGGCATCGCCCCAGCCCTGCTCCGGGTCAAGGGTCACGCCAGCCCTGGGGAAAGGCTGTTCTGGACTGGAGAAAGCCCTCTGGGGCCTCACACATCAGAGGCAGCTGCCCCCAGGAACAAGGCTCAGCTCCTGCAGATAAGGCTCCTCCTCGTTAATGATTCCTTCCCGGGAGCGAGTGCCAGGTCAGCAGGAAGGGAATTTCCATCCATCGGCTGGCAAATCGTAAAACATTACAGAGGGAACACACTGCAGCTTCCTCCCCACATTATGACACACACCAAATAGTAAATTACATTTTATTTCACTTACAGAGACCTTGGAGCAAAAAGGTGGTGTTTGGGAAACAGCATACGGGTGAGCACCGCCAAGGAGAAGCCTGTTATAAATATGTGGGTGCTCTCAGTGTAGCATGAGTGTAGGGTCCGAGGGGCCCCAGGGGGGCCGTCCAGGGAGGAGCACCTGCCCGCTGGGTTTAGACCAAGTCACTGCCCTGACCTCCGGCAGCAGCCCCTCCGCACGTCCACCAGAGCCAGGAGGCCTCCTGCAAACACCACTAGGAGGACAGTTCCCTTTACAACCTCAGCAGCAGGGTGAGGAGATGTCCCTCGGGGTGGTCGCCAGTGGGGGAGGTGGGGCTGGCAGGCGGCTGCCACCCTCCTTCCCGCTCTCTGGATAATGAACAATCACGTGTCTGAGGCGTGACCAATAGAAAGTCTATCCGGCCACTGCTCTCCTGCTCCACAGACCTACACGGTTCTCTGCGGTGTGTCCCTCTCCCCGCCTCCTGCAGTGTGTCTCCCTCCACACCCTGGAGTGCCCATCGTGATCTGGAGTTCCCGTGTGTCCGGGTGGCTGTGGCTTCGCTGCCCCAGGCAGGGCCTTGGGCGCCAGGGTCCGTAGGGGCCCTCCCAGGACGGGCGCTAGAGCAGCTTGACGTAATTCTGTGGAATCAGCCCCCTCTTGCCATTCAGAGTCCCTTCTAGCCAGCCGGGTTCCCTCGAGGTTTGTACTGAAAGGGAAGAGAAATCACTTTTTATCAAAATGCCCCAAGTACTAGCTCCCTGTGAATTCATTGCACTGCTGTGTATCTTCTTTTAAATATATTTTTTATTGATTTCTAAGAGGGAGATAAAGATAGAAACATCAATGATGAGAGAATTATTGATTGGTTGTCTCCTGCATTTCCCCTACTGGGGATCAAGCCTGCCACCCAGACATGTGCCCTTGACCAAAATCAAATTCAGGACCCTTCAGTCTGAAGCCAGCGCTCTATGCACTGAGCCGAAAAGGCTAGGGCTGCTGTGTACCTTGAAGGCTCAACCAAAAGTGAATGTGGCCACAGTGTTCCAAGGTCAGCAACATCCTCCAACCATACATTCAAAGCCCCACCTTCCATGACCCAAAACGCTGTCTTGACACACATCAATCTGTGGACATCCCTGAAGATCAGGATGAAAATAGCTTGCACAGAGAACTTACAGACCAAATACAGAATCACACCGAGAGTGGAAAAGCCAGGATCTGATCTCAGACTCACTAATTCCACCATTGACCACCCGTAGCTACCTGCTGTCAACCTGTCCTTCCCTCAAAACACTGACATATGGTATCTGGGGGTGTGTGTGGAGAGAAACAAACACACACACCACAGAGTCACACATACACTTTCTTAGGAGTTCAGCAAGTCATCTAAGGATTTCAGAGGTGGAGAACTTCAGGAGCCAGTGCCAGACATCTACCATCCTTACTGATAGAAGCGCATTTGATTTAGGGCCTGACCCTCCTCTCCATGTCTGGGCCCAGAGGAGACGTCCCTGTCCCCAGTGTGGTTCTGGATTTTGTTAACAGATTCAAGGTGAGTATATGATTCCACTGGCTATTAAGACATGAGGGCAAGTAAACTAGGAAAGTTCTGGAAAACTTTTTTCATTCTAAGAAAAAAAAATGGAACACAAGCCAGAAAGAGACATCCTTCTGCTGGAGTTGAGTGTGGCCACGGTGCCTGCAACTGTGTGGCCATCCTGGCTATGGGGGGAAGCCAGCCAGATGTCCCGCCCCGAGCTGAGGATACTTCAGCAGAGGGGAGACACTGTGGTGGTGAAGAAGGTGCAGGAATCAACTCTAGTGTTCCTGATGCCCAGACTTCCTGCTGCGTGAGCTAATCCATCTTCATGATCAGTTTCTGTTACTGCAGCACAAGGCCTCCTAATAGATAAACCCTCTACCAGGGTAGTTATCTCAGCTGCACCGGGAAGGGATTCCAGAGGCTCCCAAACAAATCTAATCACATAATGCAAAAATCCATCATCCTTTCTCAAATGGGTGGGTTTCAATGCTATATCCCAGCTTCCCCTTCTGCCCTAGGAGGTGCCAACAAGTGACAGGACTGGGGTAGGGCGGCTATGTCCCCATGTTCTCTGCGTGATGTGTGCGATGCTGGTAGAGGAATGATCTTACTTACACTCCAAGATTAAAATTCCTCCACAAAGTATAATTCTGTCAGATGTGGAGTTTTGTGGTGGTGGTGTGTTTTCTGCCACTATCAGGAGTCCCGGACTCTTAGGAGTACACGTATAAAGAAATCTCTTCTAAAAGAGGCCACGTGCTTCCGAAAAACACAATCTCCCACAAATGACGCATTGCTGACAAACACCGCTATGCCCTGTGCTGATATATTCCATGTATTCCAAACACCCTGACTAATCAACCATTCCGGAACTAAGGTTCTCTTTCCCCAGAACTCTTTTGGGCAGCTCCACCCACACACATCACTGTTTCCACAGCAACCAATGAATTTCATCATGAGCTAGACTGGAGAAGAAATAAATCAAAGCGGGAGAGAGGGAGACATACACTCAACCATAGGGGGTAATTTGTAAAATATTAAGCCGGGCATAGTTCCTAAATGATTGTGTATGAATAATAAACACAAATAAAAGGTGCACTCTTATTTCAATGTGAAAAGTCAATACCCACATCTAAATATTCACACATTATTCAAATCAGCAAAAATCATGCAGAGCATAGGAATAGTAAGGGAATTATAAATCAAAATTTTTCTATAATAGTTCTCTTTCAGTAACTCAGATCTGGCAAACCTGAAGCATTTGGGAGGCTTGGTTGGGGACTCACAGAAAAAAACCAATGGATGCAAAATCGGAAATTTTCTTATCCTGGCCAGTATTGCTAGCTAAATGGTTAGAGCATCAGCGCACAAACCCTAAGGTCTCTGGTTCCATTCCAGGTCAAGGGCACAAACCAAGGTTGCAGGTTCGATCCTAACCCCTAATGGGGTATGTGTAGGAAGCAACCAATCAGTATGTCTCTCTCATCTCCCTGTCTTTCTTTCTCTCTCTCTCTCTCCTCTCTCTCTCTCTCTCTCTTTCTCTCTCTCTTTCTCTCTCTCTCTCTCCTCTCTACACACACACACACACACACACACACACACACACACACACCCTCAGGTGAGAATTAACAAAACAAGAAATATATTTTAATTCCAGTGGCACTAGCTTCTCTGCATCAGTAATCAGAAGAAAGATGTCCTCAGTGAAGACCCAAAGAGTTAAAAGTGTTGGAGAATAACCAAAATGAAGGCAGGGGTGGGTACCAGCCCTCCAGAGAGCTGCTGGCATCCTGTTCCTGGGAGGGACCAGCTCTCTCCTGTCCAGAACATAACGGGAGAGACTTGTGCCTCTGACAACGCCCCCACCAAGGACCACCTGGTCTAGGTGGTAGACATTCTGGGTTGTAGACAGAATATATCCGACCACAAAGCTCCCAGAGCACTTACCATCCTCAAAAATCGCTCCTATTTCGAACGATAACTCGGAGCTGTGTTCTGCTTCACACGGATATACCGCTCGAGCCTTCCGACTGATGACGCTGAGAAAGGACCAATACAGACACAAATTAACACGTGGAGAAAGCAGGAGAGAGAAACCTCACCTTCCCACCACCTCCCATCTCCCAGGTCTCATTCCTATGTCACTGGTGGAACAACTTCCACCAAAGAAATTAGAGAAGGGAACATCAGGCACAAACACAGCACTTGATTTTCTTTCTTTTTAAATTTTTTTTATTAATGTATTACATGTGTACATATCTTCCCATTCTCTCCTCCCTCCCCAGTCGCTCCCATGCATGCCCTAACTCCCCAGTGTCTTATGTCCATTGGTTATGCTTAAATGCATGCATACAAGTCCTTCAGTTGATCTCTTATCTACCGCACCTCTCCCTAACCTTCTTCCCATTGTAATTTGACAGTCTGTTTGATGCTTTACTGCCTCTGTATCTACCTTTTTGTTCATCAGTTTATAATGTTCTTTATTATCCATAAATGAGTGAGATCATATGGTATTTTTCTTGCATTGACTGGCTTATTTCACTTAACATAATACTCTCCAGGTTCATCCAGGCTGCTGCAAATGGTAAGAATTCCTTCTTTTTTATGGCAGCATAGCATTCCATTGTGTAGATGTACCACAGTTTTCTGATCCACTCAACTGCTGACGGGCACCTAGGCTGTTTCCACATCTTAGCTATGGTGAATTGTGCTGCTATGAACACAGGGGTGCATATATCCTTTCCGATTGGTGTTTCTAGTTTCTTAGGATATATTCCTAGGAGTGGGATTACTGGGTCAAATGGGAGTTCCATTTTTAGTTTTTTGAGGACAGCACTTGATGTTCAAGTAAATGAAGGGCTTCAAATTCAAATGTTTCTTTAGAGAGCCTCTCTGAGCAGCTTTCACTGAACTGCTTCCCCTCATTCTCCTCTCTGCCTAGCGGGACGCCCTTTCCGATCCTTCCTTGTCATCACACCACCGGGCATGCTTATTTCCTAAGCAGTGTGGTCCATCTATCAGGAGAAGATCCAGTGTCCTGAGACAGAAGACACGCCAATGACAGCCAGAGGCACACACGTGCTACATGGCTTCCACAATGCTCCATGGACACTGACCTGTTTGGACCAACAGGGGCTTGTTTACCCCTGTTTCAGTGTCCTGTGTTCCTTCCTTTAAAACATAGTATGTCCTTTATATTCATGTATAAAAAGTTCTTCTAGAATGAATGGTTTCAAAACTGCAACATCAGCACCAAAAAGAGTAGGTTGGAGCAGGTCTCACAGGAGGTAAGTTTCTCCCAAGAACGTCCTTGCTCAGGAACAGGGGTGCGGCCCTGAGACAAGGTTGTAAGTGTTGTCCAGGAGGCCAGCGGAGCCCGCACCAGGCTTTTCCAGCAAGGACACGTGGACCTGCTCGGGTTAAGGAGCCCCTTCCATGTGCTGTCACCATACTCTCTACACCCATCCCAACCATGTACCTTTCCGGTGGCTTGTCCACTGGGGTGGCGGGAGAACAGGAAAGGAAAGGTGACAACTTGGGTGAAGGAGGGGTAACAGCTGGGTTGCAGCTCAGTGTGGTCGGAGACTGAGGGTTAAGCCACTGGACCATCGTTGGTCGGGTCTGGCTTGAGCTAAGGATGGAAGTTTGAAGAACCGGATTTAATAGTATAAAGGCCACAGAACACCAAACACATGACACCTCAATCCCAAATAGTTAGGATGATGGCTCCCTCGTCTCTCCGGATGAACAGAAGGACGGAGTCCTCTCCACAAGCTGCTTGAACCCCAAAAGCCACACCCCAAACTAGCAGCGCCTTGTACTTCTCCAGGGTAATGGAGAAGGTCTGGTCTTGTCCAACCTGGCCACATACCAGCTCACTCATTAAGGCACCAAAAGCCACGTGCCCAGAACAGTTGCTTGGACTTTTTAGGTTTTCTGTATATACAAAAAGTCAAATGGATGTGCAATAGACATGGCGGCTGGCCTACAGCTCCAACAATTCAGCACGTGGCCTTCGAATGTTTAAAGCTTTTTAATCTGGTCAGAAACATGGAGCAACTCAAAAGAAAATGCAGTGGGAACCAAGAGCTCACTGGAGAGAACTAGACAACGAAGAGCAAAAATCTTGGTGACCTGAACATTCCCTAACATTTGCAAATTTAAAAAAAATTAATGGAAAAGGTCAGTGAACAGACTCCTGAGGGGAGAGGGTCTGTAAACACAAAGGAAGACTCAATACATGTGTGTTGGCCTGAATTACATTATTCTCCAGGCATCCCAATGGGAGGTGTGTGGCAATGGTCTATGAAGCTCACTTTAAAAGTTCCTCCTTTCATTCCATTTCACTTTCAGCACACACATCTTCCACAGCTGCTCGAACCCAGTGCTCCTCACCTCAAACTCGCCCTCTTCAGCTAAAACCCATTGCCATGAGCAGCTGCTTCCTGTCCTTCTACATTCCTGAGCATTGCCTTTGAGTCTTCCTTCTCTAGAAAAACTAACACCACACTCTGCCCAGTTTTACTTCAAATTCCTCCCAGGCTGTTCCTCTGCCCACCTTCTCATCATTATCAGGAGACCATTCCATTCTCACTGCCTCCTGTCTGTTAGCACTGTGGTCTCCTGGCTCATCTCCAGCCCGTTCCTCCAACTCTGCCAGCTCAGAAACATTTGGCCACCTAAGACCCAGTCTACCCAGCCTGCATCCCTCAGAACCAGTGTGCCCCCCCACCTGCCCTAGCAGACTGCCCATCTGCCTGCAGCTCTGCTTCCCTGAGGTTTGCACACACACTGCCTCCCATTTCTCCTCATCTCTCCACCTCCCCTACCTGGTCAAAGCTGTCTCTAGCTCAGCTCCAGGCTGGTCTGCCCTAGTACTTCTCCTTTGGCCTAAGTCACAGATTTCCCCTGAAGGCCTATCACACCAATAAACAGGAGGGCAGGTTAACATGAGCTGCTTGGTGATGGTTTATGATACCATCTTTAGCTCTTTAGCTCTTTCTGTATACCTCACATGGCCAGGAAGAGTGCTAGGCACACAAAGTCTTCAACCAACATCCAAACAATCGATTCAGATGTTCCATAGCTAAAGTTAGATTTTATAAATCAGGTACCTGAAATGTTACACTACTGACTTGCTATTTAGTTCACAAAAGGTTTCCTATCCTTTGATCAGGAAAGGGGGTAGGAGATGTGCTTTTAAAAAACATTCTTCTTTGAACAACTTATTTATAACCCCCCTATCCAGCCATTCATTTGGAAGTCACAAAACCTGTCTCATACACAGCAAAGACACCTATAACTCTCAAAGTGATCTGTGTCGCCAGCAGCAAAATTCACTCCATTCTTCACCTGAAAATGTCTTCCTAATCAGGAAGGGAGAGGAAGGGATGAGTGGAGCTCTGACAGAGAATTTAAGACTGCCCTTAGCCAAACAAAAGCCATTTTGTCTTCCGGCAATTATTCAAGATGCTTGAATAGGAATGGTGATGGTGATGGTGGAAGATGAGATGTCTTACCACACCCCAGTCAACTCTTTCTGGTCATAAATAGCCAAGCGATTAAATGATGGTCATCTATCTGCTCAGAGGGTGGACAGCAGTGGGATAAAGATAAAACAACAATGTGACTATATTTATAAGGCTCTTTAAAAGCACAGATCATGAATTTTATAGTAACCTACTTAATTCTCACATCTTAAAAAAAAAGTATTTTTGTTCTGTTGTTTGTTTTTTGTAAATAAAGGGAAAATAACATTTTTGGAAAGCAGAGGAATTGCTGGAGCGGCGGATGCAGAAGATAAGGGCCGTAACAGGGCTTTCTCCTGCTTGTCCCAAAGCAGAACTCAGAATCAGCAACCTTTTCCTGGGTGAAGTTCTCAACCCCAGCCTTTTTTGTTTCTTTGATTTCTGTGATCTTTTTCTTGTCGTTCAAAATAGAGATGTGTTAACATGATCCAACACTCACCAGCTCATCAGGACAGCCTGTCTGACTTCCCACTTAGAGACTTAAATTTCTGTATTTGAGTTTCTGTCTTCTACAAAGTTATCTCAGAAGCCTCAGCTAATGCTTCTCTGGATTCCAGGATCCTCAGTGGGCACAAATTTTGCCAGCTGGGATATTCATAAGAGGGAGCAAAATGCAGGTCTGGAGACGAGGCATAAGAAGTCACATGGAGAATGGGAAGTCATTTTGTTTCCCAGCAAATATTCAAGGTGCTTGAATAGGGGTGGTGGTGGTGGAGGTGGAGGTGGTGGTGGAAAGAGGAAGAGACCCACACGGAACAAAACAAAGTTTGGAAACAGAACAGAGTAGCTGCTTGGACACAAGAAACTTTTCACTGACTTTTCCACTGGGAAGCAATGGGAGGAGCAAGAAGTGGTTAAATAAATACATGCAAGACCTAAAAATGAAAGCTTACCCTCAGAGGTTGGGTGATGGTGTGTTTCATAGACGTCTCCCTAAACAAACTGGCCATATTGTTCTGAAGCCAAGCAATTATAAACATGAGCTTCTTTTTGTAAACCATCTCCTTCCTTCCAGGATTTGGGTAGAGAGTGTGAGTGTGAGTGTGTGTGTGTGTGTGTGTGTGTATGTGTGGTAATTAGTATCAAAGTTCTTTTTAACAATTTAATTATTTAAAATATAATACTTACATTTTCTCAAAAAGCAGTAGAGGAAAATATTACTTTACAAGACAGTTCTGATATATTCTTCCTTTCTCTTCTTTAAAATGTTTTAGAGAAATACTAGGTTATTTTGGAAATGGTGGCCCATAGCAAAGGTCTAGCAGTTCTTCTCAACCTGATTGCTAGGAGTGAATTAAGTTCCAGGCCATTCATAATGAACGAGCATCTCTCCTGTACATCTAGAATAGATCTAGTCACCTATGTGTTCGGAGACAATTCTCTGTGTGTCTCTCATGTTTCTGCATATGTTACGAAGAGAGGCACTGGCTGCCTTTGTTTGGTTTATCTTTTCATGGATGTGTGTAGAGCAAACAGCCAGAGCAGAAGGAGATTGTGACTTCCCTGGAGCCAAGGGCAGGTTTACTGCCCTTCCTAAAAGATGTGGGTTTCTTCATTGCAGGTTCCTCTCCACTCCATGGAGGTGCTTCCTGGCCCAAGGGCACCAGCTGAGGGGCATCGGGAGGGGAACTGACACTCCTGCTAGCCACTGTAATGATCAATCGAGTCCTCTGGCTCTGACGGGGAGAGTCCCATGTCCTCTGCCAGCAGCCGTGACACTACCACAGGCAAATAGAGAAGCTGGCAAGCAGAGCAAGATTTCAGACCTCACAGTCCCTTACATGAACACCCTTGAGAGAACTGAGAACATACTCAGGCCATTTTCCTATTCTGTGGTTTAGGAGAGAATCCTGGCTAAGAAAGTTTTTGGGTTAAAGATAAAAAATGATGGATGACATAGTATGAAAATCTCCTTACTTGCTAGAATATAATGAAATGGTTTTATTGTGAGTGGGTTTAAATATATATATATATATATATATATATATATATATATATATATATATTGACTTCAGAGAGGAAGGGAGAGGGAGAGTGAGGGAGAAACATCAATGATGAGAGAGAATCATTGATCGGCTGCCTCCTGCACACCCTCTACTGCCACCCCGGCATGTGTCCAAACCAGGAATCAAACCTTGACCTGCTGGTTCATAGGTCATCGCTCAACCACTGAGGGCACACTAGCCAGGCCGAAATGAAATGTTTTGAGTGTCCTCTCCTACCACCTCCCAAATTTAAATATTTTGTTTAAAATCTCATTTCCTTCTTTCTGCTGCCGCTTCAATGAAGGATTTTTGATGAGTAAGACTGGCGCGATCACAAACCACCAATTTTATTTAATGATGAGCTGCTGGTCATTTACAAATAAACGTGCCTAAGTGCTACATGTTTCCTGAAAGGCAACTTGTGGTTTGCAAAAATGAAGACAGAGTAGTCAACTCTTCCTGAAAAGCTCAGAAACCAGTCACCAAAACAAAAATAGGTTCCAGAGAAAGAATAATATCTGCTTGCTTGCTCTCTTCCTGATTTCACACACTAAATGGAATCTTCGAAAAAAGAACATCTATCCACTCCACATGGGAAAGCCAACGTCAACACCTTGCTTTAAGGAGAAATGTTTCCTTCTGAAAGACGGGGACAAATGGGCAAGAGGGTCTCACTAAAAACACATAGAGGATCCATACCACTAACTCAGAAACTCAGCCTTGAAAGCACTTACACTGCAAATCCACCTGGTCTGGCCGGTGTTCCTCAGTGGTTAAGCCTCGACCTATGAGCGTCACCTTATGAACCAGGAGGTCGTGGTTCGATTCCTAGTTGGAGCACATGCCCAGGCTTCGGGCTTGATCCCCAGTGGGAGGCATGCAGGAGGCAGCATATCAATGATTCTCTCTCATCATGGATATTTCTCTTTCTCTCATTCTCTCTCTTCCTCTCTGAAATCAGTAAAAAATATTTTTTAAAAATATAAAGAAAGTCCACCAGGTTATTCCCAAGGCAACAAAGTCTCCTGTGTTGGGGCAGGGCAGGGCAGGGCAGAGGGGTTCGGGAAGATCAGCAGGGAGCTGAATAGGCACTTGTGAAAGTGAGGAGAGATTGCTCTTCTATAAAAAGCATCAACACACTTGCTTTGGAAAAACAGGTCTATATTTCAGGGCAAAACCCTACAGCTTTTGCAGTGGGGAGGAAGCAGGTCTCAAACACATGAAACTTGGACATTAGCTGCATATGCATACATTCTGCAGCGTTTATTCTTTTAAAATGCAACAAATCAGTGCCATATGCTGCTTCTCATTCACATTGTGACCCAATAGTCCCTAATATCAGACTCTATAGTCTATGCAGAATAAAAACTTTTGGCAGCAACAAAGCAGACATTTCAGAAATGGGGGCAGCGGTTAGAGTTCTTAACTTTTAAAATTGGACAACAGCTGCAGAGTCACCAGGGGGCTCCTGCACCTCACAAACATTTTCTGGCAATGCACAGCCAGGTCAGGCGCTGGGCAGCAGCCTTGAGTGCTGAGCGTGATTTAAAATTCAAAGGATGCAGAAGAGGGAGAATGCAAGTCAAGAAATGACTGCTTATATGAAGTGATTAAATCCCCGCAAATAGCAAGATATCTGATGGTGGTTATATAATGTCAGAATCCAATCAGAAGTTTGCACTGGAATGAAAGATTTTAAAACCTCAATTATTTGCAAGGTCTCTGAGCAGAAACTAACACATTAGTGGAATGATCTTTCCTTTCAGCCTGAGAAACACATAGCGTAAGTCTACAACAGCTGTCCTGGGCAGAAGTGTTTGAAAATGTTCATAAAGACAGAAGGAGATGTTGTAGATCTGTACATTGTGGGAAATCTCTGTTCCAATAAGTGTCACAGTTATTCCATAAGTGCCGGAGGGGGAGACCTCCAGAGCCAGCACGCTGCTGGCTCCTACTGAGCTGGCAGAGGCAACATCAGTGGAGAAAAGCAAACCATGCGTGACAAGAGAGTCACCATCATCCACGGGACTGGGCAAGGAGGCTTTCACTGCCCCAGGAGGCTTCCAAATAAACCCTGTTTGCTCATCATTCATGGTCTGGGAACTACCAGTCAGGCCCCATGCCAGGCCCCGGGGACACCCAGAGGACTATGACATCTGCTCTCCATGAGCACCCAGGCAAGTAGGTGGATCCTCATAATGCAAAGTGATATATGCCATATAGAGAGGTGCCCACAGCCCTCAGAGAACAGAGGAGGAAGCATCTAGTTGCCAGAGGGCATCCAGAAGACTTCCTAGAGGAGCCGGTGTCTGCCCTGAGCTGATGCTGCCATCACCAATATCACCCAGGCTCCTGCTGGGCACAGCTGCACAGTCCAGCACTGGGCTGGCACAACTCATACATGAGTCCACATGTTCCCAGACGCACTGCTACTCCAAGGTACACGTGAAAAGACAGCCTGAGAAAGGTGCGAGTGACTTACAAATCATTTTCTTTCCTGAAAAAACAAAAACAAAAACAAATAATCTATGCCAAAGGGGAAAACTACTGATATTAAATGATGTCACCATTCTTTTTTAATTGTGTGTTTACCACGCCAAGTCAAGTCTTCTTCCATTACCACTTTAAATTAAAAAAAAAAAGTTTTAAAGTTGCTAAATGCAATGTAGTGGGATTCTAGATTGGATGCTGGAATAAAAGAAGGACATGAGTAAAAAAAAAAACAGTGAAATCTAAATAAAGTTTGTAAGTTAATAATGTTGGACCGAGATGAATGTCTTACTTTAAGCAAAAGTTCCGTGGTGGCATGTAAGATATAAAACAGCAGGGAAAGGTGGGAAAGGGTTTATGGAAACACTTTTATTTGTTTTTTAAATGTGTTTTTATTTTTATTTTTTTTAGAGAAGAAGGGAAAGGAAGAGACAGACAGAAACATCTATGAGAGAGAAACATCGACTGGCTGCCTCCTACACACCTCCTACTGGGAATCAAGCCTGCAACCCACGCATGTGCCCTGGCTGGGAATTGAACCTGGGACTTGGTGCAAGGGGCAATGCCCAACCAACTCAGCTACATTGGCTGGGCTATGGGAGCACTTTTCTACTACTTTTGTAACTTTTCTGTAAATCTAAAACTACTTGAAAATACACTTTTAATTTTAATCAATAGGATATAAAAAAGAATGACTCCAAATAAACATTTCACTGACTGAAACAGTAAAGGTCTCTTGAAATGACAATCACAAGAATAAGAAAAATGTTTGGTTGGTTCAATGATAAGAAAGAATTCCTGAGGGTTACTTTGAAAAAAATCACCTGTGCTGCCCATCTGAAAAATGGCAATTAACCACAAAACTAACTTCTAAGAAACGGGGACTCTTCCAACTAGGTTTGTTCTGTTTACAGGGTAGGTTGGGGTAAAGAGCAAGGCAATAAATACTTCAGGGTCTGAAGGCCACACACAGCAGGTCTCAGCTCCGCCATCATTGCATCTAAAAAGAAGCCACAGATAAAATGCAAATAACTGGGTGGCTATGTTCCAATAACGCTTCAGTTATGAAAACAGGTGGCAGTGAGCCATCATTTGCTGACCCTTGGAAACCCATTGGTGGGGGAGGTAGGGATGACAGCAAATGCCCTTGAGCTTGAGAGGCCCTTACCCCCCCTCTCCATCTTCATGGGCTTTTTGGCAGGGGGCCCTGTGTGCCTGGAGCGCGCCTGCACACACCCATGCTTCCCTGTGAAGAAGCTCTTTGCACCCACTGTGCGCCATCCCGTGCAGGAGGGAAGACAGTCGATGCATCAAGCCAGAATGTAAAAGCAATAACTTGTTCACCCTTAAGAAAAAATGCCTTTTACAGGAGGCAGGTGGCCAGGGAGAACAGGGCACCACAGCAGATAAGACAGAGCCTTTCAAAGAAGGACACGGCCACACTGATCGCTTAGTCCTCACCCTGCGAGATGTTCAGGCTTCTGGGTGCTTGTCCCCCCTTAACATTAGTGGGCACCACCAGCCAGTCAGCTTGTTACTGACAAAAGCCACTCCTAGGGGGATTGCTTCCTGGGGTTTTGCTATAACAGAACTACCTCAGAATCCCACCGGCCCAATCTTTCCCTCGGAGCGTCCCTGAATTCCACCCATCTCCTTCCAGATGATCATTGTGGAATCGGCTACAAGGGCTGAACTGAGAAGGAACTGTGGCTTCATTCCAATGCCGGGCCTTTAGAGGTCTCTGCATTAACTCACAGGAATGTTTCTACCAGCTCAGTTCCCCTGTGAAAATGAGCTGCCACCTGACCTGAGGGCTGAACAGGGGTTGCAGTTGGGAAGGGCTACAGCATCACTCAGCTGAGAAAAATCCTCCAGTTTCACACCAAACTGTTTGATGGATTACCTGTGGTGACAGAAGATGAGCCACCCACACTGGTCAGAATTTAGAGTTGGTGGAGGGCCAGGGGGAACCCCAGGCCTTGGTCATGCAATATCCAAAGGTCCTATTCGCAGAGGCTTCTACAAAGTAGATTCTGACACAGAGAGTCTGGCAAGGAGCCCAGGCCGAGTCCTCCTGGAATACCTACAGCAACTTCTGGAAACAACAACTTCGGGTCAACATGGAAGGCTTCTGCAGGTCTCGAGAGGGTACCTCCCTGAGCTGTTAGTGAGGAGATTCTATAACGGATGAACCAGGAAGTCGGGGTAAGTGAAAATAAGAATATCAAGTTAGGTTCTCCAAGGGGAGGGAATGCCAAGCAGGTGGCTGTCCAGAGCTCCCGGGGGAGCAGGGGATTGGGTTTTATTACATATGGTTCCTTGAAATCTCACAACAGCCCAGAGGGGCGGATGTTGTTATTCCCCTTTTACAGATAACCTTGCTAAGCCTTAGCTTGCTTACAAAATTGATAGAAGACCCCCAAGGTTTTGAGAAGCAGAATGAGGCAGCAAAGCCAGGCCTCTCTGACTCTAAACTCAGGGCTTTTCTAAACCTGGACTATCTTCCAACATGCAAGGAGCTCTAGGGCCCTGCCTGCATTTCAACTCTGAGACGGACTCAGCCAATGAAACGAAAAAGAAAAACAAGACTAATGGAAGGTAATTTGTGAGTCTGAAGCAGAGAAGGGGAAAAAAAGCTACTATAAAATTCAGACGTGTCTCTTTCTTTTGGAAAATCAACCAACTTTTCATTATGGGACTTTAACAAATATGCTAGCTTGAAAATAAAATCTCCACATTTATTTACAACACAGCAAAAGAAGGCAGGACTTAGGCCGCACATCAGTGCAAAGTACACAATAAAATTTTCAAAATTACCCTAGCAAGACACAAGGAGCGTTAAGATGTGAGGGTGCCTGGCCAGAGTGGCTCAGATGGTTGAGCACTCTCCTGGGCACCAAAAGGTTGCAGTCATACCTGGGTTCAGTGCCCAGTCAGGGCCTTTACAGAAAGCAACTGATCAATGTTTCTCTCTCACATGGCTCTGTCTCCCCCGCCACACACACTCCTCTGCCTTCCTCTAAGCACGTCCCACGTGAGGATTTAAAAAAAAAAAAGATGAGAGCATACAAGACATAATTTCTATACAAATTTGGAGAGAAGACTCAAAGAAATACACAGGACAAAAATCGTGCCCCAAAGAAATGAATGTAAACAGACATTTGGGTCCATGGCCAAGTATGTGGGCCCTGTGATTAGCTTCAAGAGCTTACTGAAGCTGAAGGGAGACAACTGGATATCGCATTACTCACAGAAGCTTATGGATGCTGCTCTGCTGCCAAATATCAAATTTCCAAGTCTCCCAGCTCTGTTTCAGGGGAAGATGCCCTCATCCCCAAATCTCAGCCAATGGCGCTGGATGATGAATGTGCAACAACCAGATTCAAGTGTTTATTCCCCAGACGTAACTATAAACCACAGCCACCTGACAATGCAGGGTCAGCGCGCCCTCTTCTAACTAAGGGCAACGACCAGCTGATGGCCAGTTACCCAACCGGGCCTCAAAACTGGGGGACACCTGTCATTTGAACAATATTCCCAGAAGCAACCAAATTCAGTCCCAACAGTAAAACAAGTCTAAAAAAATCATAGTCACTGTGACAGAGAAATCCAACTCCACCTCTGTCCCTTACAAGTCCTGAGGCTGGGGGCCACTTTCCTACCTTTCCCTGGGCCTCTGTTTCCCTCTCTAAAAATGAAGGTATGTTCATGGGGATTAAAATAAAATGTCATTTATAGAGCAGGTAAAACAAAATCTGCTGACCACCAGTAAGTAAAGTTCCATAGTTTTTTGAGAAAACCTATCAAATCAATAATCAAGCCATCTCTGCAGCCGCTGACCACCAGCCACTGCTGAAGCAAAAGTTCTCCACCTGTAAGGCCCCAGCCCCCCAATAGGAAGTGCAAGAAGAGCTAACCTCTAAGTAGCATTTACAAAGCTACTACAGGTGAACAGCAAGGTGATACACTTCTCCTGATCATCTGGCCCGATTCCTTCTTACACTGTGCTTGCTATCTTTGACTTCAAACTTTCTGAACCCATCCAGGGGCCTTACTGCTCACTGAGGTATGGGAGAAGAAACTGGCTTCCATGTCATTCTTCACAGCACCCAAGAGCATGCCCTTTCTACTGAAGGTACGAGCTCCACTGGAGATCTCAATGTGGGTACACCTTCTGTAACCAGGGGCCAGTGTGACGGCGAGCAGAGCAAAGGTGCCAACCTACTAGGATGTGTCCTCCTTATTGGCCAAAAAAAAAAAAAATGCTAGAAATTCCTAGGACAGGGCAGTTCATTCCTTTGAGTTAATGATCATCCT